>VZTN01003401.1:235305-350567 GCA_013400515.1 Erpornis zantholeuca | reverse complement strand
TAATTCTGACCAAAACCACCATTTAATATTCAGACTACAATTTCTGCAAGAATAGGACAAAATTAGAAAACCTCCATTCCCTTCTACATACAAAGGCAAAATGACTTTATGATTAGCTAAGAGACAAAATTTCTGACCTCCTATGTAAATAAAGGTGCTGCACCTGGGTCACCCAGCCTGGGAACAGGTTGCCCATAGAGGCTGTGGCTGCCTCATCCCTGGAAGGGGTCAAGGACAAGTTGGATGAGGCCCTGAACAACCTGACCTAGTGGGTGGCACCCCTGGGATGGTCTGGATCTGTAGGATCAGAGAAAATCTTGCAACACCTTAAAGCAAACCCTAAATGAGTTCACTCTGGAAATGAGGACTCTCTGATGAAGGAAACTCTAGGAGGTGGATTGGCATCATCTGTCCCATCAATCATTTTGGGAACAGAGGAGCAGCTGGCAGAGTCTGCAGATCCAGAAGTTGGAATCCTCAGAAGTTCCTGCTTATGCTGGGAGAGAAAATGGCAGCTACAGTAGGATACCTAAGGCAAAGTGCACTCAGAAGCTCTCCAGGGCTCTGACATTTATCCCTGAGTGAGGAGTGGAGGAGCAGCTCACTGGAATATATGAAAATAACTGTCTCAACAGACTCATTTTTGTCCACATTATTATAATTTTATGTATGTCATGTATTTTCCATTCTTCTTCTCAATGTGATGCCCAGGCCACTGTGAATGATTTGTGTTGAATTGGTACAAATGTGTACTGTAAGTGATCACTCCTCTGCCCAAGGGAGCAAAGGTGTAAAGTGCTGGTTAACATTCCTTCAAACATTTTTCATTGCTTCTTTACCATGATAATCTTTCCTGACCCCCACACTAATTTCATTTTAGAATCTTCCTGAAGGGAATAGCTGGAGGTGTGAAATAGCTGGAGGAGGATAATGTGACACCTTATTATGAAGCAGCAGTGTGAACGTTGTCAGCTTGGTCCCTGGCTTTAAAAAGGAATACAACTCTATGCAGGAGCTGCATTTTGAACAGATGGACCCAGTCATACACAGAGCATGAAACCCAGTCAGATTTGACACATATGATCCCCCTCCAGATCTAGGCATAATATTGTTGTTGTTACCACTGCCATTTTCATCCTACTGCTGTGGCAGACACAAATATTTGCAGCACAGGTAAGCTGCAATAACACCAGTCCCAAACACCAACTAGACTTTTATCACATGGAGCTGGCTCCAAAATGTTCACCATCTATGAATAAGATGAGAAAAATACAAGGGAGAAGTGCAGGCAGACACACACAAAGAAACACACAGAGATTATTGATCAGCCTGACCAAAGAGCTGGTGGCTGATGTACCCACAGCCTGAGCATGTGCCCAATTCCCCCTGGACAACTGAACCCTGCTGTTTATCATCCATTCCAGCACAAAACCACGGTGAGGGCAGCTCTCTTTAGGGGCTGAATGTTTCTGAATGAACACCTTCAGTTTCCACCTTCAATACCCAGAGACCTGGAGACCACCGAAGGATCTGTGCCTTACACACTTGACATGGCTGTGTTACTCTTCCATGCAAGGAAACTGAATTCCATGAGATACAGATGATAATTAGCTCTCCCCAAAAATTTTGGTTGAGAGCAATGATGGTCAGCATGTTTGAAAGAAAACCACCATTCCACCTCCTTCCCTCCCTTCCTCCCTCCCTTTTCAAGTTGTTCCCCCCCCCTTCCTTTATTCTTCTTTCCCCACATGTCATTCTCTGTTTTATTATTAATGTTCCTCTGCGTGGAAAACAAGCATTTTTAAGATGTTGAGCAATCTTTAGGGTACTGCCCTAAAGCCCAAAGTACCATCCACTTGAGGGTCACACTCTGAGCCACAGAATCCTGGTACAGAAAAGGTTGGAAAAGACCTCTAAGATCCTCAAGTCCAACCATTAACACTGCACTGCCAAGCCCAGCACATCTACCACTTCATCAGTTCCTAGTTTTCCTTTCCTAACTCCTTACACTGCTTGAAAAAATCATCTGGTGAACCCAACCCACATCCTTTACTCCACATTTTGGGGAGGGGAAACAGTTTGCCAAGTGGCTGTGCTCATTACTGCTGCATAAACATGCACACAACATAGAGATTTGTGTTTTCTTTTTCAGACAAATAACATTTGAAAAAGTCTGAAAGTTAAAGAGTAAGACCCTTAAATAGAAAATTTACCTGGAGTCTTGTGGGAGGTAAAAACAAAGCACAAATATGAAATATTTAAAAGGCAATCCAGAGAGAGACTGATATATCTGATTAAGACTTCATGAAAACCAACACAGACAAGTGAGCTGAATAATAAAGCATTCAGAAGGAAAGCACTTAAGCAAATTATTTCTATTTATGGAAACAGGGATGTGCTATGAGACACAAAGTCAGAGAAATCCTGGCAAATATATAGGAGGCAATTAGATAGAGACAGATTTACTCTTGTCATTATAAAAGCAATGGATAAGTTACTCCTAAACCCAAGTCACCTGTGTACTCCACTCTTTTCTGAATGATGGATTGCACATAAATCATATTTTAAGGTACCCATCACTGTAGTAATATATGACTTATCTCCTAATACCTCTTACACTGAGGAAGAAAAATTTCATTGATTATTGAATTTAACTAAACTTCTACAGCTCTGGTGCTGGTACAAAATAGACACCTGCTGACTTCACTAGAGCTGCACCAGAAGGTGGGAGCCATTCATGCCCAGAGCTTCTTTCCTTCCAAGAAATTCCCATTTCACATTACCTAAGCTTGAACTTCCTCTCCAAAACACAAAAGGCCTGAACATTAGGAAATCATTTCCTCATCTGCCTCAGTTTGCACCAGCTTCCTTCACATAACTCATTGTTCTCTGAAAAAAAAACTGAATTTTCACATTACTTGAACTATAAAGTGTTCCTTTCAAGCACTGGGACAAAAGGAATATTCAAAACCAGTGACGCACACACTATTATAAAACCCCACCTGTTGAGTGGAACAAGCCACTCATGTTGAATTCAGAGACATTTATAGAACTGCAGCTGAATTCTGCTTTTTAACAGAAACCATCTCCTATTTCATAATTGAAACTATGTGCAGGGAGGTTCCAGTTATGCCAGAGAGGTTCACACTAGTAACTAACCATGGTAAGGTAACGCTGAGGTAGCCACACACTTCTGCCACACAGTCAGAAACACACAGACAGACAGACAGACAGACAGAGACATTCCCTGCAGCTGAACCTGCTGGAGGGAGAAAGATTTGTTCTGTTTTCTTGATATTAATAAATAAGCCTGCTGAGAAAAGCATGGACATGAGTGGTTTGTGGAAAAGCCCTGGGAAACCAGGGCAGGCTCCTTTCAACATTGACCTGTGTCAGGGTAAGAAAGGCTCTTCTCTGCACCTCTTCTCAGCCAAAGTGGGACAGTGGACACCCTTAGCTCACCTCCTTCATTTATGTAGACTGCAAGCACTGTGGAGTCATGATTTTATTTTAATTAAGGCAGTAGGCCCTGATCTAGGGAGTATGAGCCACTGGAATGTCAATGAGCTTGTAATGCTGCCATTCAGAAAGGTCTCTGTGCTGCAAATCTGGGAGCTCTGGGGTAATTTCTGTCCCTCCCAAGTGCAGCAGTAACCCTTACCCACCCAGACCAGTTTCACCAGAGGGTCCCACTCACAGCATGGGAGCTTTGATCCAGCACAGCTCCTCACCCCACTCCTCTGGGAAACACAAAAGGTGAGGAGGCTTTCAGATTGAATGAGAAAAACAGGTTTCAGAAATAAAACAAAGATTTTAGGTTCAGCTGCAGCTGCAAAAGCCTGAAGGTAGAAGAAGATAAAATTATCTAGACAGCAAGGACATTGAATAAGGGTTAGTGTTTCTAGGTTTGGCTCAGCGAAGTCTTGAAGCTGCAGAAAATGTGCTTAGCAAGGTAGTTAAGTTTTGAGCTTCATAATGGAATATTGTGCGTTGTTATTACAAGACATGCAAGCGAGTATTGTTTGTAGCAGGTGTAGCTGTGCTTTTCACTCATTAGTTGAAGTAGTTTTCTGTTAACTTTAGAAGCATACAATTGGCTAAAAAGCTTTTAAGATTGTTCTGTAACAAAGAGACTTTGGGCTGTTGGTGCAGGTGTGAGCTGTGTGCCAGCTCTTGTGTAACTGAGGCTGATGCCTGAATGAAATAACAAAAAGCTCCTGGAAGGTCTGCCTGCACCCCTGTCCCGTTCACAAAGTACACCAACACACTCCCTGCCCCAGCTGGGCTGCAGGTAAGGCTGTCCTGAGCCCTGACCCTCTACAGCTGCTGACAACCTCCCAGCCTGAGCCCAGATGTGCCTTGGCAGCAGGGCCATGGTCACAGGACCAAGTCTGGGTGCTCTCAGCAGACCTGCTCCACTCCCTGCCCTGGCTGCTCCCCCACCACCAGCCCAGGCAAGGTCCCAAGCTCAGCTGGAGCCTCCAGGTGGGGCTGATTTGGGACAGCAGTGCCTCCAGAGGGGCAATCTCGGAGCCCTGATCAATTTTGGCACTCACCTCTCTCCTCCCAGCACTGCCTTCCTCCCATTGCCATGCTGCCAGCGTTCTAGTCCCATAGCAGGGACTGCCTTTCACTTATTAAGATCTCTGAGGAAACCACCTCTTATAATTCAGTACATCCATCATCTGGTTATATTTCAGCTTTTTCTTAACTTTACATTGCAAACACCATCTAAGCTACATGCAGTATTGGGAAAGGTGAAGAGAGGGGGTCATGCAAAACAATCATCTGTGCTGCTTCAAGCACTGCCATTTCCCAATGTTTTGAAAAAGCAAACCCACCAGAATCAGTAATTGGCTGCAAATCAAGAGGGATTTTTCCTGGTTGTTCTTAAAGCAGCATCTCTGTTTTGTTCCAGATTCTTTACTTTCAGCCGTGCTGGGGAAGGAAGGAGCTTGGTCCATCCAGAGGTTTATTCAAAACACCAAACTTGGCTGATAGCAGAGATGATCCTCTAAAAGCTGGTGACTTAATATCAGGAAAACCAATAGTCTCAGAAAAATACTGAAAAATTGTTGTTGTTGAAATGCAAAAAGCAAATGTTTTGCTATCAGAGAATGAATTATTGTGAAAGCATGGATTGAGGCACTGCTTAAATACCACACTGAACTCTCCCCCAAATTCAGTAAAATTAATTTGATTCAAGTCCCCTACCTACTCATTTCTGTGGACCCTTGATTAGGCAGAACTCTTATAGGATTCTAATTTTTTATAACTTACACTGGTCTCTATTTTTCATAAAACACAAAAGATATTTTGGCACTACCAACAGAATCTCTCTACTGAGAGTCTCAAATACTTCTGTGACTTGAACTTGATTAATGTCATTGCTCTGGCAGCTGGAAGCAAGCAGGCTCCACTATCCCCATCAGGGACAGCAAAATGTTATAGCTCCACAAATGCTCTTTCAAAACAGCCAAATTTTAAGCCACCAGTAAATTTATCATTACTATTTAAGAAGACTGAGGAATGAGGATTCTCCTCAGATGCAGGTAGGGACATTTTGGGATAAATACTCGGAGTCCTGGTTATGGCATAAACCATGGCTGCCTCTGAGTTAGCCATTCAGGGGTTTTCTTTGTCCTTTTAGCAAATAAAACTGATTTCCTGCCATATTGCACCATTTTTAATGACATGATAAGTCTTTGGAGCTACTGATCTTCTGCCAGTAGGGATTACTGCAATATGAAATATTAAGGAGGACATAATGCTAAGAGGTCCAGTTGGGCAGTAAATTTTTTCAGGAGAGAAAGATTTTAGTAGCTATCACCACAGCACAGTGCAGGTACAAACCTTCTGTGACAATTCTCTTTGCTCAGTATTTCTTTTAAAGTAAATCCAAACAGAAACATATTTTTTAAAACTTTAGGAGTTTGGTGACATAAAAAAGTTGTTAAAAAAAAAAGGAGAAAAACCACTGTAAATATGCCTTTATAAACTCAAAATCCAGTCATGGAAGAGTAATGGAAAGATGCAAGTAAGGCACCAAAAATGTCTCTTTATTCTACCCCTCTATTAGCAATACTCCTTTTTACTTCTCACCTATGTACTTCTAAATCCTGACATTTCACATGCTTAGGCATTGAGATGCTCTCATGAATCATGAAACAGGTTCCCTTCAAGGAGTTATTTTTCCTTTTTCTGGCTACCACTAGAATAGACACTGTTCCAACCATTGCTGCCTTTATCTGCTGTCTTGCTAATGATGCCTCAGACATCAAAATATCAATAACTTCAACTTATTAGAACAACTGGCACTGTAGCTAAAAGCAGAATGGAAAACATCTAAGTAGGAAGATAAAATGATACTTGGCACAGCTGAAAGAAAGGAAATACACTCAAAGTAGTGAAGAACTGGAAAGAAAAATACCTTGTTCTGGTTCTCTGTCAGGTAAAATGTCTTAAGTGATAGCAGTGCTGCAAATACCTTTGTCTTTATCTAACATAAAATGTGAGTGGCTTACTTTTCCTCAAAGCTTTTCTGTTTTTACTTCAGCTTAAAGGAAAACAAAAGAAAAAAAAAAAAAAGAACGTAATCAAATGTAATTCTACTCTTTATATTAGTTACCCATTAAAATTTCATTTCCAGACATCTTAGGGGCAGGAAAGTTCACTTGATCATCCAATTTGATCTCCCATTTCCAAAAAGCATGTAATTAAAGTGTAATCAGTCTCTGACTAATGCATTTTCCAGAAATGCACTCACCCCTGAAGAAATCCAGTGCTGCTGCTTTGCAGTGTAAAGACATTTACTCCTTCCAGGAGACCCCTGACAACTTTTCTCTGCACAATCTTCAACTGCCCAACAGACTCCTGAAATTAGACCCAAATTTCATTTGTTCTCCCTAACAGAATTTTGGCATGACCCAAATGGGTGTTTTTCATGCTGCTGTCTGAATATTGCCCATGCCCTTTGTGATTCCCATCCTCCTTTACCCTGAGTGCATCCATGTTTGCAACTGGCCATGTTGCCAGTCCTATAAAACACTGAGAAAATATTTTATGTGACTGGAACCATCTGACTGGGTGATGCATACAGCTCTGTAAGGCTTCTGCCTCATGCCTCTCCTGTCAATAAAAATCCTCTCTTGTCAAACACTTGTAGATCAGCCAATTCTGCAGTTCTTCCAAAATTATTTTCATTCCCAATGTCGAAGCTAAGTAAAATAACTGCAGGGTGCTGTTTTTCTTAGCCAGACACATCATCCAACCAACAAATAAAATCATATTTATCTCCCAAGGCCCCTATTCACCAAGCCACGTGAACTACCATGAAAGAAAACAATCCACAAGGGAATATTGCCATTCTCTGAACACATCCCATGGGGACTGCCCAGAAAATGCACCCACGTGGCAGTGGCTGCTGCTGCTCATGGCACTCACTTCTGGACTCAGAAGAGGAATACACCAAAAATTGACAGTTTGAAGTGCATAAAGGCAGGGATTAATTAAACTCAGGGTTTAATGTGCATCCCCCTGACATGTGAGAAGCTTTGTTGCAGATACTTGAGGGACAATAATATCTGTGAGGTTTCTTGAAGAGGTTTTACAGGCTGGGCTTTCCAGGGTCTTTGACACAAAGGTTTGGGGAAGTAGACTGCACAGAGAATTAGCATAATCTTTTTTTCATTTGAACAAAATCCTTTCCTCAGCAGAGAGCTGCACTTTTCTATGAGTTTTCACAAAGGAGCATATTTATCAGACTATTACACAATATTAACAATGACTTTTAAAGCAATTTTGGAGGAGACAGCACACTGAAAACATATCAATTAAAGCTTTTGAAGACATGATATCCAGGACCACTTATTCTGCTTTTGAGTCACTGAATTGCTGTACAATTTTCCTCAGTGGAGTTAGACATTCAACACCAAGGAGCAAAATCTGGTGCTGTTAGTTAATTTGTGGTGTGGAGCATGGGGTTTTGTGTGTAATCTAAAAATTAGGATCCCCTACCCCAGCCTGAATGATAGATCCTCATCTTGTCTGTGCTCAATATTTAAAGCTCAATAGGTGACCTCAAACTGCTTGAGAATTAACAGTCATCACATTCTAGATCATGTTTAGATTTTGGCAGACTGGTAAAAAATACTTATTTTAATTTACTATTTAGGCATATTTATAAACTTCAATGGAGCAGCATTTTTTCTGTGCATATTTTTAACACCTGGGCATCAAAAACAACTCTAGAAACAAATAAGTGCTGTGATTTTGCATTGAGTTTAAGCTATAAATATTGCACAGTAGAAATATTCACAAATAAGCCTTTCAAAGTTAAAATTCTGCCTTCTGCCATTAACTATTTTAGCAGATATTAAATAAGCAAAACATGAAAGTATATTTTTTAAAGTTTTAATTCTGAAAGATCCATTTTTTGGCTACCTTTACTGAATAATAATTTTAAACAACACTGAAAGCTACTAATAGTTGTCAAGTCCTGAGGATGTTTGCCACATTTACCAATAATTTTTGAGCTGCTTTTAACAATTCCTTATAGCTGTGTTGGTTAATGGAACATTCTTTCCATGCATTCTGGAAAGCATTTTCATGAGTGAATTTATTGTTGGCTTCCACTGAATTGCAAATCAAGAAATATCTAGATTATATATATATATATATATATATATTTATTTATGTGTGTGTGTATAGGAATGTAATATATGTATGTATGTGTAGTAACAAAAAAAAACCAGACTGCAATCACTTATTGTTAATGTAAATGCAGTCCAAATTTAGCAGCTCCACAAACAATATTAGAGTAAGAGTAAACCTACTTTATTGAAAATAAGTTTGTCTCCCCTTGTTTGTTTTGTGGCTTAAATTCTTGTATCTCTGCTTTTAATGGGGAAAAAATGATTTATGCAAGTTACAGAATCTCACAAACCTTTTCATCTTGTCAACAAATATTGATAAAGGTTTAGTGTGGACAAAAAAAATAATATTCTTTAGTATTACTAGCTTAAACTAGAATGGGGTTTGATTTTAACATTACACAAGTTTGCACATTCCAGTCCTGATTTAGGACTGGTTCAAGTGTTGATTTGAGGTCATTCCAGGGAAATGCCCAACCTAGTCCTGATGAAATGAAGTTCATCACTGTTTTCAGTGATCCTTCTCTGAATGAGGGAAAAAAACCCCAAACAAATATCCAAATAAATATTGGTTCCTACACTTAAACAGAAAAAAAGAAGAGCTGTATGTGTTCTGAGTAATCACTAAGTAGCAGTCCTACAGGAAAGATCTGCAGGTTTTAAAGGATTTTAAACTGGCCATGAATCAGCCATTGGGACAAAATACACCAGGAGGAGTAAACACAGCCCACAAAATACTCAGCACAATCCTTCCCACTCGGGCAGACTCCAGTGCATGATAGATTTGGGCAAAGCAGGCACGAGGGGAGAGCAAGGACAAAAAAAAATGTGATTTGGCTGTGGGGCTTTGTGTGGCAGGAGAGGACAGTGCTGCAGATTTCAAGCAGCAGAAAGCAAAATTCTGTGTGTCCGTGGTGGTGGCACAAAGAGGAATGAGCTTAGAAGAGACTGAGGTGAGAGGTGATGATAAACTTGCTAATGATGGGAGAATGAAGCCCACTGGGATAGATTGCCCAGGGAGGCAGTGGAATCTCTGGCATTAGGCAGATATCCACCAGGAGCTGGACAGGCATTGGGCAAGGGCAGGGATGAGATGTTCCCTTGCTGTCCTTTCATCCCCACTGCTCAGGGCTGAGCTAACAAATCCCCAAGGGACCTGATGCCTTAGGTTTGAACTTTTCTATGTTCCCAGCCCTGCCCTGCCCAGTGTCACTCTGCAGTTCCCTGGAGCTCGTTCAGTGCTGTTCTCTCATGCTCACACACACACAACAAAGCCTCTCCAGCTCTCCAAGGACACCCACACCCTCCTAGGCACAACAACTGCAAACCACAATCTTGGGGACAGGGGGGCAAGCTTGGGCAAATTCCATCCTTGCCTGGCTTCTGCTTGGGGAATTGATGCTGAGATCCAAGTGGGAAGAACTCGGGAGCTGTCCTTGTCCATGTTGGGATGCACTGAGGCAGGAGCCTCTGGAGCCCAGAGTGTACCTCTGAAGGCCTTTCCAATCAATCCCTCCTTGATTCCTTTATTCCTGTCTGCTCTCTGTTTCTAGGTAGCCATTTAAAGCATCACACTGCATGACAAACTGAGTGTGACTATAAATACATTACACCACTCTTGGTCTCCACTGCTCACCCCAAACCCATAATGAGTTTTGATTTCTGATCAGGCAACCTTTAAATTTCTGTGATTCAGCAGGAGGAAGGGGGATTAAAGCCTTTGGACAGAATTTCATCTCTCAATGAGAGGCGCCATCAATTCTAAATTCATCACAAGGCAAATGGGAGTGGGAGCACTGGGATTTTTCCTCAGCTGAGAACTCTGCTCACAACTTATCTCTGCACCACAGTGACTGTGCTGTGTGTTTCTCCAGTGGAATGGAGGCTCAGGGCCTTGAATCATGTTTGGGGTAAAGAAAAGAAGCACAACCAGAGAAGTCATTCAAAGTTATTTTGCCTAAAAAATCACGTTTATCCAGTGTTTTGTGATTTCAGCCATTAAAGTTATGGCTGGAAAAAAAAATATTCCACACTGAGAAACACATATTTTGGAAATTCTTTTCTATCTGGTGGACCCTGGAGGAAGCCCACTGTTGTGTTTTGCAAAAGTGAGTTTCTTTTTATTGTTTAAACTCCACAGAGCTTTTCTAAGCATGGTTCAACTTCTGGAAATGCATGGCATTAAATCTCTGACCACATGAGAACACTGTAAGTAGGTACACACAGAAAACAACTAATGGGGAGGAAGAGAAGTTCATCATTTTGAAATACATTTGCAATTGTTATTACCTACAATGTCCTGAACTCTTATTTTTATTTAATTGCGTTTTTTAGGAATATAATTATTTTTAAACTATCACATGCTCATTACATTTCCCATACTAAAATCCAGTAATTCTTAGTGTTTCCACCAGTTTTCACTGCAATTAAATCTAGCATTTAGTGTCATTAAAGAAAGAACATTCTCTCCTTGTAAACAAATTTGCTTCTGGATTTGACCTTTGACTATATTTTGCAAAATGCTTCATTTTATGATTGCAAACCATTTAGCGACGCCGAATATTTGAAATTCCCTGCTTGAACTGTTTGATCACCCCATCCACCTGGCTGTTTCCCTTGTGTGGGCTTCTGTTTTGTAAAGATAACATTTTTAGACAGGGTAGGATGAGGGAGAAACAGAAGGCTTTTGATTTTCTCAGTAAGGATGCAGTGTGGGGAAGGATTGTTTCAGAGGAAACAGCCACAAGTTTCACTGCAACATGAGAAATGCCTTCATAGTCTTGGGCATGTGTGTTGTTCCCAGGCCCAAAATCCCAGGTTGGCAATGTGTCACTTTGCCATTTCCCAAAACACCACACTCATTTTTCAGTGATTTTACTATCAGGTAGGTGGACTTGGTCTGCAAATCTCTGTGAAACTTCTTGTCAATATATCTGTTAGCTTGTTGGGTAAATAAAAATGTCCAAGGGAAACACACTTTTACTACTCTTAACTTTCCTTCTGACTGATCCTCTTAAAACCATTCCACTCTCCTCGGCTTTGCTGTGAGTTTTTGTATCAGATTCAATGAAACAGACATTTCATATTCAGTAAGATGCTTCCTAAATTTAGATTAAAGTCTTACAAGAGGAGACTTTACAGGACAGGAGCAACCTTTTGGGCAAAGAGCCCAAAATATAAAGGTGTTTTATATAAAAGCTGTTAAAATAAATGTTTCTATTAAAATAATTTATCACTGGACTTCCCTGCTTTCCTCACCTTCCTGTTCTGCCTCCTGTGGCTTGAACACATGATTTTGTCAACTTCCAGGCAGCATCTGGCTCAGGATCTCGGTGAGATTTTGAAATTGTGTCTCTAGTCCAACGTGGCTTTGTAGCTTTTAACTCACTAACTCATCTTTGTGGTGAAAGTTGCCAGTTAAACCCTGAACTTTCATATCAGAGCAAACATGAATGAGCTTTCGTATTCATTAGTGCCTAACACAAACCCCCCTCCATTAGCACTTTATAAAGGACAAAATGCTGGTTTCTATTCTTTGGGTACCTGGTTTTTGCAGGTAGAGGTAGGACAAATAAGATTATTCAGAAGCACACTTAGCTGAGAACTCAGAAGAATCAGAGATCATTATTATCTTACATTTGCCTTGGGTCTAAAAGGCTAAATTCTGCACTTTGGAGATTTTTCTAGAAAATAGATCCACTGCCAGAAATTAAGGGGTAAAGTTGGCCTCTAAATGAAGACAAATTTCCTGACAAGAGAGGCAACAGAAGAATTTCCTCAATAAGGTTTCCAGGCCAAGATTAGATTTCAGGACAACAAGCATTTTATAGCTCTTGGATACAAGGGAAGCGAATGAAGATCAACCAAGATAAAAGATCTCAGCCACAAATTATGTATAATTTACCTGAATCTATACCATCTTGATTATTGTGCCATGCCTACATGTATATTCTTTATCCATGACAGAAACAGAAATCTCAGATGCTTGGTGCATCCTGTTCCTAATTATTTATTGGCTTGTAACCAACTGCAGCCTTTCACAAGCACCAAAGAAACCTCTCTTAAGCATAAAGATAAATAAAGTAAGGTTCATACCAATGTAAGGTCCAGAATGAGGATGTTTGGCATGAAAATATGTCAAATATTGTGAAAGTGTTCTTGTTATGGCCAAAATATTGACATATTCCAGCAGGGGGTATACACATCAGAAAGAATTCTGATTGTCTCAGTGTTTATGTGACCAGGCTATCCAGGTTAATAACTCAGGGGAAAAGCAGTGATTTGCTGAATTATGCCAGTATTAGAGTAACTGAAAACATCACCATCAGAGAGGAGTGAGAAACTCTGCTTCTCAGAGCTCATCTCCACCATTTCTTTAGAACAAACTGTGGGATTAATGTCTCCCAGTAAGAACACAGTGCTCCTGACATTTTACTTAAATTTTAAAAATTATTTCAAATCCTACTTCAGTAAAGCAATGCTGGTAATAACAAATAAAACCTTTAAACAGAAAGCCAATGATAAAGTTCTGCCTGACTAAAGCTTAGATCAGACCAAAGGATCAATTTTCTTTCAATGGGACTGAGCTGACCTTGTGACTTAAGGCTCTTAAATCAAGATATAGGAGACCTGTGCCATTACCATAGCTGTGATAATTCTGGATGATGATTTCCAAATTTCAATTTTTTCACTGTTATGTTTACATTTTCATTATGTTGTGGAGGTTTTTTTTAGCATTTCACTATATCAGTGCTTCTGCTTTTGTAGAAGAATATTCCTGGTTTTTTTCTCCTCTAGGCAGGCAAGCAAAATGCCTACAAGGGAATGTTTAGAGGTAGGAGAGATCATGTATTGTAATAGAAAATTTCCCCTTGTAATATCCACCCAACCTGCAACTGCATCAGACCCATGAAATCAACTTACACATGAAATTTTCCTATTTTTCCAGTGCAAAACCCATCTGTGTATTTGTCAGATGTGACCACGACAGGTATTGTGCAAAATAATTCTATAAGTGCTCTAAAGCTTTCTCTTCCAGTTTACACTAAACTGATAGAGGAAACTTTGGGTTTTTTTGAAAACCCATCTTCAAATCTGGAAAAAAATGAAAAAAAAACCCCATCAAGATTAGATTGAGTGGGAAAGTGGAAACCTTCCTGGAAAAAATGAAGGGAAGGAAAAGCAGAATATGTCTTACAGATGTGTACAAGCTGTGTGGACGTTTTTACATCTGAAAAATGAGAAAGTTCTCTTCATTGCTTGGGGAAAATTAAGTTTACTTCAATTTATGTCTAACTGCAAGATAATAGCCTCCAAAACAACCACCATGAATTTTTAAAGCTTCAAGTCAGCTCGTGCTGAACTTTGAAGCCAGTAAGTATGTTTTAATGTGCCCATGAATTCAGTCTTAATCTAGGATAGAAAAAGAAAGGAAAAATCCAAACAGAGGAGACTCATAATGCCTTGCACATCTTAATACCAAGTGTGATAATGCACATCTAGCCAAACCTACTGACTCAGTGGATTTTCTGTAACATGAAGAGTCTAAATCAAGCTCAGTTGATTTAAAATTTAAAATTCTTTCATTTAAAATTCTCTCCCTGTAGCTTTAAATGCAAGCTGTGGTCTTGCAGCATAAATTAATTGGATGAGGTACTTAGTGTAGCTAATGCAGGAAGTCAGACTTAATAATCAGCGTGCTCCTGCCTGCCCTTAAAATCTAGGAAATGCCAAACAAATACTTTAGCAGGAGATCCACTGTAGGTGACATTCCCCGGAGAAAAATCTGGCCTTTGATTTTATGTATCTATCAATACCTTAAGAGAAAGGTCTTTAATATATGGTTCTGGTCAAACTAAAGGAAATCTTTGATGTATGAAATGTAAAGGTCAAATGACACTTAATAAAAATTTCAACACTGGAAAGTGAGGAAATCAACTTTGTTTTATAAGTGGCTTCCTGTGATCCAAAAGAAGAGTTGGATTCCACAGTGCTAAGTCTGTGCCTTTGATGCCTTAGGTTTTACCTTTTCTATGTTCCCAGCCCTGCCCTGCCCAGTGTCACTCTGCAGTTCCCTGGAGCTCGTTCAGTGCTGTTCTCTCATGCTCACACACACACAACAAAGCCTCTCCAGCTCTCCAAGGACACCCAGACCCTCCTAGGCACAACAACTGCAAACCACAATCTTGGGGACAGGGGGGCAAGCTTGGGCAAATTCCATCCTTGCCTGGCTTCTGCTTGGGGAATTGATGCTGAGATCCAAGTGGGAAGAACTCGGGAGCTGTCCTTGTCCATGTTGGGATGCACTGAGGCAGGAGCCTCTGGAGCCCAGAGTGTACCTCTGAAGGCCTTTCCAATCAATGCCTCCTTGATTCCTTTATTCCTGTCTGCTCTCTGTTTCTAGGGAGCCATTTATGGCATCACATTTCTTTAGGAGCTGTGACCACAAATCCTCCATTTTCCTGGGCTGGACACCCCAGACAGGCAACAGAATGATGTGTGTGTTCTGCAGTGGAAGAGAATTGTATTTCCAACATACAGAATGTTTAACATTGAGCACAACTCAGCATATTTTAGCATTTAATCCAGGAAGATGAGATGGATGGATTTGGATTTTGACACATTCTGTGCCAAATGTACCCCCAGGATACTGGGGTAGCATTGACTGTGCACTCTTTTCCTCACCTCTCAAAATTCACCTCTCTGTCTTTCTGAGGTTAAACAGCACAGGACTGGGGAACACCTCCTCCTACACAGAGAAAATAGCAGTGTGGGTGTCATTAAAATGAAAAAGAAACATTGGGTTTTTTAAGTAAAATTGTGAGAGAAAGGCTTGGAGGCAGTAAAAGAGGAGCCACAAAATGCCCACAAATCCATCCATGCCCAAGTCCTCATGTAAAGCCATTGCTCAGAAGTAAACTAAAGCCTCCATTCACATTCTACTTTGGGCAAGAAACTCCAAGAAAAAGGCCACAATTTTGTCATTTCACCAATTGTCACCAAAACATAGCTGGTCTCATGAAATGAAGCACTGTAACATTGTTATAATTAATATTTAGAACAATTTTTGCTGCTTATTTGCCTTGCACAACTTTCTTTCCTCCCTTTATAAAAATATGGTTTGATAGGCATTCGACTCAGGATTCCAAGCAGAGAAGATTAAATCCTGAGCACCAGAGCAGCTTAGTGTCATTTTTTTTCTGGTTTCTGATGGTAACTTGAATCAGTGTTTCAAATATTAAACTCTTTAAACCTTAACCAAGCTGGGATAGAAGGAAAAGCCAGAGCAGTAAAGAAGTAGAAAAGACACCTGGTGTGTCATTCTCCTCTCTGAATGCAGAAAATCCTTACTGCACGGGCACTCAGTAGACAGAACCTGTTTATTTGCAAGATCATTAATTAAGAAAATTTAGTTTAGAGGGATTTCTACCTTTTTTTCAATTCATGCAAGTTTCAAGGCAAGAGATATCCAGCATTGCAGCATATGCAGAACAAAGAGGTTTAGGGGAAAAACCTAAAAACCTCAGTTCCTTATTGATATTAGCTTTGAATAACTGAAAAAAACCCCAAACCAACCACACCCTTTTTTTCTCACTGTGGTAATTAATTACTCTTTAGTTGATAGAGGAGCAGTAGAAAATAAATTATAGATTTTCTGTGCTGCCTACACCAGAATATGACAACCATGGTATCTTGTTAAAAATTCCAGCACCAGATTTTTCTCTGCCACTGACAACATTAAATGTGGGCTAGTGTCACACTGGGTGGGCTGCTTGGAGAATAACAAACTCATGTTTGATCTGAGCATAGACACACAAACATCTCTGAAAAATTATAATCACGTCATGAATTGCATGTTTAAATGAGTGAAGAGTAAATGTGATTATTAGAGTATCACTGCAGGCAATAACATTTTGTAAATGTCTGGTTTGCACGAATGGATAAGTTACTCAAATGTTTCTGGAAGATCTTAACAGAGGAAAAGGAAGGCAAAAAACACTTTCTGATGAACAATTCAAATGAGTAAAAGATGGGAAAGTAGAACCACTGTAGATTTTGAAAACTCATTTTGTAAGCAAGAACATCACCTAAAAGAAGAAAAAATCCCCAACACCTCCATACATGGGATCAGATGAAAGTTAACACCTCTCAACTGAATTTTAATGTGAAAATGTACTTATTAAGTATAAAGAAAAGTCCTTGATTAAACAATGGAACACTTTACAGCCTCTTAATGCTGCCTTCATTTTCCCTCATTCCTGCCCCTTTATGGAAATGGTTGCATCTCCTCAGCGACCCCAAGGAATAAACTGACTCAGGTCAGTTCAGAAAACTCCTTCCACTCTTGCAGCTCTTGCACTCACCTCAGCTAAAGAGGCTGAACAGAATGAACAGGAAATATTTAATGATTCAAGGCCACTCCTTCCTTGCCAAACAAAGTTTCTGCCTTTTCCCCATTAGCAATCACATTGCAAGAGCGAGAGATTGCACTCCTAACCCAAAATTCAGCAGGTGTTTAAGAACAGAACAACCTTCCTGTCAGCCAGGAAAGCACCTGGTCACGTGTAAAGTCCAGTTTGGAGGCAGCCCCAGCACTGTTAGAGCAGCTAAACAAAGCCTCAAGTGATTCCTACATCCGAGTCCAACACTGTGCCACACCAACCCTGGAGGAGAACAACTTCCCCTCTCTCAGGCTCTCACTATTTCTTTCCCTCTGCTTTGTTTCAAGGCAGAGGGAGCAGCAAACAGGAGCCCATCTGCCTCTACCTCTGAAGGGACTGCTCAGTTCTGTACATTTTACTTGCATTTTTGACTGTGCAAGCAAACTGCTGCAGCCAGTGACCTAAAGCTTTCTATCAGCCCCCCTAAAACAAGCAGCTAACAATAAACCCTCTTCAGGCAGCTTGCCATGATTTATGGAACAGAAAGAAGCAGTTTGGTTTCAAATGTGGCTTTGAGCTTGAGGCTCTGATTGCTGGAAAGAAGGGTTTTTGACATGAATTTAATATGGAATTGAGGAGAGGAAATCACCAGAGAACAGAGAGATGTTATTTTTCAGTGTGACTTAACCAAAGTTTTGCAAGACTGATCTTCCTTTCATCATCTCGAGATTGAATCAGGTAAGACAGAGCAGTGCCTTTGCTGAATACAACAGGAGAGAATAGACTGAAGGTGGTAGGATATTGTATCTTCATCTAAGGGTTCTCAAAAGAGAAATGGATCCCACTGTGGGCAGCAGGGGCTTTCAAACTAGACAAAGGCTGTCCAGCATAGTTTTAAGAGCATTCACAGTGTCCTGACAAGATCACTGCCAATTCTTTGTGTTTCCACAGTTTACAGTATCAGCTTTTTTCTCACTGTCTTAGAAACTATTACAATAAACATGAGGGCATTATTCCCTTTAAATAATTAGAGAAAATAATTTCAATTACTGTATAATAAAACACTGCCAAACTTTCCTCATCACTGACTTAAATATTTTACACAATCACCCTTTCTATGGAAAACATATAAGCTCCACACGTGACCTGAATAATACTGCACCTGCAGGGCTTGAAATATAATTTACACCTTGGAAAAGAAGTGGTAAAATATGCAGCTTGTCCTTTGGTTAATTACAAAGATTATTTCATGTTCTTTCTGGTGTACTGAGGCAGCAGCATTCTTTCCCACGTGATGTGGCCTTTGAGACCTTCAAAGTGGTGCTTCTGAAGGAATGGGAAGAGAGGAGAAGAGGAGAGCACAGAAGAGAGGAGCCTGTGTGACAACACAACACCTACAGCTGAATTTTCTGCTGTTTCTTGCCCAAACCAACCCCACATTTGATCTGAGGGATCTCTGAGGAGCGTGGCAAGTGCATGGCAAAGAGCAGGAGCTCTCTTCTCTCTGTGACCTGCCCTCTCTGTGCCATGACCACATGCACAGTGCTGTAAGACCAGGAATGTTTGCCCACCTTGCCTTACTGGCATTGCAGTGCAAAGATGCAGTGCTCCAGCCCAAAAATTAACCCAGCAGACACAGCAAAGACCTCAAGAGGTTTTATTCTCTTTTCCAGAGGAACCCCTGGCAAGCAGCACAATTAATTTAGGTTTTACTTAAGTGGCCCAAGCAATGGTGAAACCTCTTTCCTTGTGCCATTGTGATGGATAATGGGAGCTCGTTCACAAGGATGGGCAAATTTCATTGCCTTTTGTGCATCATGGATGGGGTTAATCAAGGAATCCACTGACTGAGGATGAAACAACAAAAATTGGCACCATTGTAAATTCAAAACAAGATCTATAATCTTTCTGATTCTTCCTCAACTTTCATTTACAAATGACAGATTATTTCTCAGGTTCTATTTAAACTCATTACTAAAGTGCAGTTATTTTTACAGTGCATGCCATTCAAACTCAGATATTTGCTCCCCAAAAGTACTGGCTGAGGCAAGACTGACCTGAATCTAGAGATCAAAATAGAGAGAGTCATTATTTTTTCCTTACATTGCGCTGATAAGAATATCCAAGCTGATTAAAAAAGAGCCTTTGAGAAAGCTGGCTAAAATTTCCAGATGTTTCCAAAAAATGCAATTTCCTTTTACTGCAGTAATCTATTGAGTCCTTGATTAATCCAACTGCACTGAGGATTTCATTGTGGGAAATGCTCATTTCATATTTCTAAACCATTATATAAAGTGCCTGACTTGAGGCACGCAGACAAGGAGATCACCCAGAGCTGCTGAGACCAGCAAACCCTGAAGGGAGCCACTGACCCTCTGCAGCATGATGAGGCTGAGTTTGTTTTTTGTTCAGGAATTATGAGTTTAGCTATTTAACTACAGGTGCCTCAATTGAAAAGGGTCAGCATCCATACCAATAAATAATTATGAAGTTCTGAACTCGTCTGTGAAACAGGCAATGAGTTAAATGTAGATGCATTCTGAGGACAACATGTTAAGATCCTAAACAAATAAGGATAAAAACAACACCTTTGTATTTATATTTGACTGCCCTCAGCAGCTAGTTTTTGTTTGAAAAGAAGTTTCTATGTATCAAATTCTATTTGATACACCGTTGTGGCTAAATGCAGAAATCTGGTTAATCATACAAGCATCAGTAGTGTTTAGGAATTATTTTATAGAGGTTTAACAGTATTTAGGAGATGTGTAAATAAAACAGCAAATATCTATTTAGGGACTGCTTTAGGATATTAGTATAGGGTGCACAAAGCACTCTTGCATTTTATTTCAGTAGTGGCTTAGACACTCAGAATGATAAATCTCCTGTTTTTTAGCCATTAAGCACTCATGTTACTTTTATATTTCATAGAGAAAAGAATACTTTATTAGCAGCACTGCTGTCTGGCCACATCTGACACTTCAGAACTACACAAGCAGAAACTCCCAACTCAGGAAGAAAGACATTAGGAATAATAAATATATCAAATGGAGCCAACATTAAGAGTAAATTGTGAAACACAGCCTTAATTTCTGTCCAGTCACCTTTACTCCTGTGCTTTATGGTTTCATACTTGTTGTCTAGAAAACAAAAGCTCAGCAAGCCACGAAATTCCCATCCTCTGCCTCCATCCCCTGTTTCCAGGTCTCAGTGTGAACCCAGCTCCTTGCTCTGTCTGTCCCACAGCCTCTGCTCCCCAAAAGCTGCACCAGCCAGAGCTGCCCCTTCACCTTGGTGTAAATAAGGGTTCAAGGACTGATGAAAAGGCTCAGTGCAACCAAGGTGTGCTGGCACCATGATTTTGTGTTTTGAAGAGAGATTTCCACATCAGAGCACATCCCACAGCAATGCCCTCCAAAAGGCAAGCCCTGCTTGATTTTGCACACAAGAAAGTTCTTTCTGCAAGCTAGGAAAGGGCTGGAAACACCCAGAGAGAAGGGAAAGGACAATGTCAAGGTCTTATCAGTGAAAAATTCAAGGTCAGTTTTGAAGGGCAACTCTTCATTCCTTCTAGATTCTCTTCTGATCAAGCTGCAGAAAAAGCTTGAGAATGAAGGTTTCTGGGCCTGCACTGCAATTTTTTCCACCTCAGGCAAGACTGCACAAACCCTGACTTACAGGACCGTGAGGGCAGCAACAAAGCTCTACAGAAGCTGAGAGATATGGTAAATGATGGAGAATTCAGAGAGGAATAGGGCAGCACACACAAGAGGCAGAAAAGTGACTGTGCAGTGTGTCCAGCACGGAGCAGGACATGTCCAAAGTCACCAAGTAAAACCAGACTAGGCTTGGACTACAATTGATTATTGCATTACTACAAGATACAACCACATTGGCTCCCAGCTGAACAAAACCCAATAAATCCTTTATGTACAGGACTATCCCACTGCACACAATTACATTCCCTCTCACCAGACCCTTTTAAAAAACAGTCCCCATTGGAAAGGGATGGTAAGGGAATGATAATTGCATATGGACTTAATTACACAGAATATATTAGAGATAAATGGCACTTTTGTTTTTCCAAAGAAAATAATCATAATCACTTCAGAGCCTTCAGAATCTTTAATTGCCTTTGAGTAATTATCCATTTCTCCTCACATTATGTTCAATTTAATTTCTGCAACAATTAACTGAAATAAAACACAAAAGTAAAAATAGTCAGGGTTTTCCCTTTAATTATTTATTTAAGACTGGGAAGATAAATCATCCCAGATTTTAAAAGCTGGTTTCTTCATTCTAGTTATTAAATTTCCTGTTGCTGGTACAGAATCACCTTGTGAGCTCACATATTAAGAAAGACAGCTCTAACCATTTTAGTGGTCTTATAAATTAGTAAGGTAATAAACACAAAATAAAGGTATTCTGCATCAGTGTGTTCTTCATTCATTTTTATGCTGCTGACACCAGTTCAGGTTTTAATTAGGATGCTGTTTTGTGATGCACTGGTAGCATCACTGGGAAACATAATAATGAAATATTTTTATAACAGGATATATATGGAATTTTGCCATGGTAAAACTTTTCTGAGAAGCAAGACAGAAGTGCCACTTGAGCGTGAGAGTGAGGAAGTTTATGTTTTAATGGAATGTGGATTAGATACATTTTAGCATGGATTTTTTGTTTTTAGGAAAAGAGGTGAGGTACACTGAGTTTTCACAAAACCAGCTTGTGCTTTGGGTCTCCTTTCTCCATAACCTAAACCCCTTGTGGATTTGGTTTAGTGGAAAATCAATTTACCAACATAGTTTTTGCACTGCCATAAAGTGGAAATTGTATTCATCAGTAGAAAGTATAATATACTTTCAACAGTATATAAAAAAGAACTTTAAACACAATTTTAATTTTTTTTCCCCTGGTGGGGGGGTCCAAACAAAATTGAAATCCTTTCCATTGTTCATTTTGCATGTTTCCTGAAGTTATCATTGTCCTTTATAAATATTCTTTATCTTCTATGCAGTGATAGGTGTATTAAACCAGGCTGCAGCTCTGGTGGCTAAGCCAACACAAAAAATAACCTTTCCTCCCCCGTGTATGAAATTGGACTTGATACATTATTCAGTAAACTCATGCAAAATTTCTGGGTGTTAATGACAACCCAGCCAAATGCTGAACTTCCTAATTAACACCAAGCAGAAGAGATTAAATACATGCTAATGGCCCAAAGTGTTAAAGTGATCATCCAAGGAAGGTCACACACTGCATGGGTCCCACACTGAGGAGGGCTGTGGCAGAAGAGTCATGTATTACCTATTGTCTGTCCTATTAGCTGGTGGTAAAGTCCAGAATGAAGCCTAAAATTACAGGAGAAATTTTCTTTTCACTCTGTCCATGGTATCCTGGTCCCTGCCACTTCTTCTAAGCATTTATCTAATAACAGTATCTGCAAGTTTTAGTCTGATGCACAAGCTAAGGCAGAAGAAAATATTTATCTCCCCTTGATTCCCTAGTAAAATCACACCATGCAGCTGTAAAATTAGTACAGGCACCACAGAACTCAGTAAACAGAAATTGTCAGACACCCTCCAAAAAGGTGGCCTGAATAAAAATGAAAGGAATCAAATCCTGAATTCTTGGCTATCTGATCAAGGAAGAAGGCACAGATGGCCCTTTGAGGAATCAATTATGGATGGAAGGTTCATGATCCAAAAGCTTTGTGCCAGTGAGATGAATCTGAAAGGTGCAATAAATGATGGTAATGTTAGGAGGGAGATACACAGCACAGGAGAAAAGATGAAGTGAGAATGGCCTGCAGGATGGAGCCTCTCCCATTTGTCACAGCTGCTGCAGAAGACACAAAAATCACCTTTTTATCCCCTTCCCCACCCCAGTCAGGTCCAGCTGCTCCTTTATTCTGAAACTCTCTCTGCAGCAGATGCCATTTCAATATTCTGCTTTTGGTAGCCTGCACTTGCCAGGGAAATCTGGTCAGGCCCAGGCCTGGAACTAAAGAAATGCACTCTGACACACTATTTCCCTGCATTTTAATATAACCAGAAGTGTGAAAGTGTTCTTCTTCAGGTGATGGAACCAGCTTAAAATTCTCTGTTCGAAAGCCCAATGCAGAATCTCATCCAGAGCACACACATTGCATTGAGGGGGAAGCTCACAACAGAGTTATTCCCAGCAAAACTCTTCTCTTCTCACAGGTGGGACACAAAAATGTTTATTTTCCAGTGCTGGCAGTAATGGAGCAGGATCCATCCAATGAGTAACCAAATGTTTGCTGGGAAAAGAGCTGTGTCCCATCCCTGGGTGAGAAACCTTTCTCTGTGAAGCTGGCAATTATTCAAATACCACTGTGAACATAATTTGAAAGTGCTAATGTTAGTAAAGCACCTTTGGAAGCAAGTAGGGTTGACTAGGATGAAATATTTTACAAATATCTTCTCCAAAAGAGAGAAAAGTGACTGATAAAAATGTCATTCTATTCTGATTTATTGTGTCCCCTTTGTGTATTCATAAACTTCCATGTAAAGATAGTTACAAATTATTTTTTTAATAAATTTCACTTCTTTTTCCTGTATAAATCATGTTTTTCCTTAGACTGGAACACAATTTTAGCTTTGCAAGTTGAACTTTATTAAAAGGTGTACTCATCATTCTGAGCCTTTATTGCACTTGTCTGCAAGCTTGAATTTTTTTGGTTTTAAACAGGGTGATAAATAACAGAGGTTTGACTTTTATAACTGGAATGTGTCTGCAAACATTAACATCACCTTTGACATAGTGGCCTTTTTTTTTTTCCTCTTCTCACCAATATCAGTTACACATCAATTATTCTCCTACATCAATGAAAATATTTTGGAGCTTTTTGGTACAAAACCAAAAAAACTCAAGGAATCAGGATGTAGTCCAGGAATGCACAGAAGATTTTCATTCAAATTCTCCTTTACAATGTCTGTCACGAGGTTACAGTGGCTCAATACCTGCAGAGTCTATGCAGAAAAGAAATTACTACCAGGTAAGAATGACCCAGCCCTTAAGAGGTCTAAAATTTACACAGAGTAAAAAATGAGAAGCAAGACATTTAATGGTTTCTGTTTCCTTGTTTACCAATTTTCCTATAAAAGATTCCAGGTCATTTCAGCATTTGTTCATTTTTTCAGGCTTTTTTTACATTGCACAATGCTTAATTTTCATTCCACCCAAAATTTTAAACTCCTCAGTAAATCTAGCCTGACCTGATCATCAATTCTGGCAATTCTGAAATTGCATTTTCAATAAATGTATTGTTGGTTGATTTTACTTTATTTTGGCTGGCCAGTACTGGGCATGCTGTTTTACTGGTGTTGTCTGGGGCTTGGATCAGACAGGACTGAAAATAACAGAAAAAACTCTTAACTGAAAAAATAGTACTTTTTTCTAGGCAACATATTTCCTTATACAATGAAATCTGAGCAGGATTTTCTTCTGGCAGAATTGCCTGCATACCATATTGTTTGTTTTATCCTCTCTGACAAAGGCAAGCATGGTTGTTTACAACTTATGAATAGCAACAGACCAGCAGAAAATATTTCAAAGCCTGTGCAACTTATTTCCTTTCAGCTAAGAACCTGATGTATTGTAAAGCCTCAGCATCTGCTGCCATTCAGCATGGGGCAACAATAGATTATTTCTGCTGCTGCTCAGCAAGGAGAAAAATATGTAATTTCTACAGTCTTGCAACCACATTTCATAGCCTTTTTTCTTCTACCACAGAAATCCCACCTGTTCTGCAACTGAAAATCCTCCAGTATTAAAATGTGAGGATATATAGACACTGCTGAACAGGGACCTTCTGTCTTTTACACAAGTCAGAAAATCTTTTAGTGAAGGAGTTGAGGAAGCCTCAGGCTAGCACAACAGAAAAGAAACCCTTGTAGCTTGTGGGAATCATGCCAGGCTGATGCATTCAACCACTGCTTCCACCTCCTCTTTTGTACAAAAATTAACTCAACCTCTCAGGTTCGGTAAGAAGACTGCTGGAATTCAGTAAAAATAGGAATAACAAATAATAGATGTGTGGGAGAGCTCAGAGAGAGGTTTATCCTGCCCACAGCACCAGGGCAGAGGGGGTGTAGAAGGAAGAGGGAAATCACAGGCTGAAAGGAGAAGGAAATACATTTTCCACTCCAAAATTCTTGTTCACTCAATGCTGACTTCGAAGCAGTGGTTCAGAGGATAAAACAATTCATTTTAAAATGTGCTACAAGTAATGTGGAGATAGCAGCTCTTATACATAAGTTTCTGCCTGAAGCATGCATGGTTTTGTCCCTCCAGTTACATGATGAGAATCGAAAAATCTCAAAGTCATGAGGCCCTGCTAGGCTCTGCATCTTGAATTCGATTTGTAGGAACACAGTATGAGCCAAGCCCACACGACTGTGGCTGTCAAATTTTAACCTTGATGTAAATAAACCTACAAACCATCCAGACAGCTTCCAGTGGAAGGGTTTAAATAGTTACTACAAAAAAGTTTTACTCTATGAGGCCAAAATAAAAATATTTAATGAATATTTTTATAGGATAACTGGTGGTTTTTGATAGCACAGAGGCAGCCCTAAACAGCCTTAGAGTTATTATCTTCTCAATTTTGATTATCTTCCTGCAGCTTACTTTGATATTTATAAAAATCAGAGTACCTGCAACCTGGTTTCTTAAGAGTGCTGTGATATTTGCCTCCTCCCAGCAATGGGCAGCTGAATATTTTAGAATTGCTCACTTCCTTCCTTGCTCATCTCCAGAAAAATCCACTCAACATCACTCTCTCCTAAACTGTCTCTCAATCCTGCCAGTCTTCTCTTGAGTCTCATCTTATGGTGCCTCCATCAGTGGCTCTCTCTGAGCATCAATACCCAAAAAAGTATCAGATTTCAGCACTGGACCACCACAGCCCCGTTGGGACAGGCTGGAAATCCTAAAGCCAACCCTAAACTTTCAGCTGCTGCCTTGTCCCAGCTGTGGGTGTGCAAAGAAGCCTTAATCACCTCCTGCCTGTGGCATGCTGAAATGGTTCCATCCTCGTTCAGGGCTTCCAAAAAGCCCCAAAATGCACTGTGACCACACCTGGATGGCACACAGCTTCCCACACTACATATAAACCTCTGTGGATCGATGGTAACAAATTAAAACACAATAAAACAATTAATTCCACAATTAGCGTTAGTTATCTCTCACAACCTATCAACACATATTTCCTGACTGCAAAATTAAGTCTTAAAAATTTACTTGTTTTTTCTAGATTTTTTACAGGCTTTTTCTGGTTGGTCATATTCTCTTTAGAGTAATCTCTCACTGTTATATCAACCTTGTTGTGCTCTGATTTATCCTGCCCTGATACCCTGCACACCCCACGCTCTTTCACAGGTAAGTGTAGCCAGATTGGTGACCATAAATCTCCCCAAGCAAGCCTTGGAGCCTGCTCTGAAAATTATGATGCAGAGCAAAGAGGGGAATGGCTACATGGAGCAGCTACAGGAGTTATCAGGAAGCAAACCAGGCTGTAATCTCACAGGGTGTCAGCTAGAAGAGGTGTCTGTGCTCTTTCTCTGTGGGGAAGGACTGTTTACTGCCCTAAATCTACTGAAACACTTTGCATTCTTCTAAAAGGGATTAAAGCACACACACACAGAGTACTGTGAGGTGTTTATACCTGGGTGTGTACTACAGCCAGTAGCTGTAGGGAGGGAATGCCTGTCCTCCCTGAACAGGTGAATTAACCTCTGAACCAACATTACCATGAAGTTACTTGGAAGTTTCTGAGAGAATACGCAGATTCCAAGTACTGGGGCATAAAGCAAGAATAAATGAATTCAGAAGGTACAGATTAATGCAGCAGTGATAAGGGGAGTGTAAGTACTTGGCTTGTTCCTCCAGACAAAACAAAACTGTGCCCACAGCATCGAGAGGAAGCAACCAGGTCACTTCTAATCTCAGAGGGGAAGGCACATTCAAGGGCTCCATATATTCCCTACCATGACCCCTATTCAGTAAAAGGAAAACCAAGGCCTGTCTTCCTCTATATAATCTTGGAAAACCTAATGAGTTCAAGAACTTAATTAACATTTTTCCCTTCAGCACTTTTACCATGTCAGTGAAATATTCTTCCAACAGTTGTGAGGCACTAAACTGACAAGCAAAACTACTCTGTTATCCATCTCCCAAAGTACTTCCAAGAAAATGCTCCTTTCCAAGGAGCAAGAGGAGTAATGGGTTGGTTTCCATAAATCCACGATGCATGATGATAAAGGAGTTGGCATCCCACGGCCAGTGCACTGCAGAGAGGGCAGGCAGAGGCTCTGAGGGACTGAGGACTCTCCTGCCAGCACCCAGCACCCAACCCTTGTTGTGTTAATGCCTTAAGTGGCTCCCTAGAAACAGAGAGCAGACAGGAATAGAGGAATCAAGGAGGGATTGATTGGAAAGGCCTTCAGAGGTACACTCTGGGCTCCAGAGGCTCCTGCCTCAGTGCATCCCAACATGGACAAGGACAGCTCCCGAGTTCTTCCCACTTGGATCTCAGCATCAATTCCCCAAGCAGAAGCCAGGCAAGGATGGAATTTGCCCAAGCTTGCCCCCCTGTCCCCAAGATTGTGGTTTGCAGTTGTTGTGCCTAGGAGGGTCTGGGTGTCCTTGGAGAGCTGGAGAGGCTTTGTTGTGTGTGTGTGAGCATGAGAGAACAGCACTGAACAAGCTCCAGGGAACTGCAGAGTGACACTGGGCAGGGCAGGGCTGGGAACATAGAAAAGTTCAAACCTAAGGCATTAGTGTAGTGCAGGCAGAGCAGCCCAGGGCTGGACAAGGCATTCCAGCAGGAGCCTGGAGGGCTGCAACATGATCTGCCAGATGGTGCAGATAAGGCTTGAGCTTTCTTATCAATGCTCGTGCGGTACCCAGCGAAAACAGGAAATAATCTCCTGGCAAACTCCCTCCAGACAAACCATTCCATTTCAGAGCACACCTGCAGGGATGCATTGCAAGTGAGATCAGGCTGCTTGGCCTTCTGTGCCTGAGAGACAGCTGAAGAGAGAGACTCTTATAAATGCCCTTTCAGAATTGGGAATAGAAATCTTTCTTTTCTCACTGAGTACTGCTGGCACAGTATCTTTTCACTTTTCTTTATAAATAATATTATCTGCAAGGCCAGCTTTGAGTTACAGTGCACAAAGCACCACACAAAAGGGGGGATCATCCAATATTTTATAGACTACACAGGTAATAGAGAAAAGAGACACGACCAGCACAAAAAGGAGTGTTTTGACTATGGCAGACCTTTATAGAAGAGGCAGGGATGACCACTATGACATACCCTGGAGGGAACTGCATTGCCAGATATATTTCAATTACAGGTTAAAATAAATTAGCTGCTTTTTAAACTACACTGTAGGAGCAAGATACCTAAAATCACCCACATGATTTCCTTGGATTTATTTTTTTCTATTGAAAATCAGCAAAATTCATGCTCCTAAATCACTTATGATTTTATAAAGATCAAGGACAACAAAGAAAATTCTTCCTAGGGAGTCCTAGCAGTTTAGCTACACCACTTGTCATTGCTGCAGGAACAAAGCCACAAACCCAGCCTGCAGGAAGCTGAACCACACTGCATCCATTAAACAATCACACCAAGAATTGTTCATAAATTTTCCCCAGATCACTGATTCTTCACCTACTCTATATGCAAATATTTTTCAACAAACACACCGAGCAAAATCCTGCTGCTCACTGACAACTTTTAAGCAGCAAGTAAGACAATACTCCCAAGAAAGAAATAATGGAGGAAAATTAACAATACTTATCCATATGATTACATTTCTCATTAGTGGCTATCATAATCTTGATCCTCTTTTTGATTCCTTTTCAGTTAAGGAACTGAGAGATGATGTGGTTTTTGAAAAGTCAGAAAATTAAAAGCAATCTCAGGTCCATGCCTGATGATCACCCAGAGAGACAAAACCTCATTGTTCCTTCTAGGAAAAGGCTAGAAATGTTTAAGGAAAAGAAAATCAAATTAGGACACTCTCTTGGATACTTTTTATGCTGTAAAGTGCACAGGATACCAAATAAAAATAGCTGGTTGTTTTATTTTTGCCTGCACACAAGCTTTAAGTGAGTGTATTATTTATCACAGTGATCATGAGCACTTTACTAAAAACTTCATAAGTATTTAAATACTCATCTTTTTTTTTTTTCCCCTGGAAGATTTTTAGCAAAAAATGTTGGCAAGATAGTGGGCACAGATAAAAGTGCATGAGTCATATTTCCATGATAGAAAAAAAGCACTTTAAGTGACTTCTCTTGTGTGTGCTTTTGAGCATGCAACTGACTCACACAGAGCAATAAATTAACTTACTTTTCAATATAGAAGGAGAACCATGAGACTACTCAGTCTTCTGTGATGAGTAATAAGGGTTGAAAACAACAAAAAAAAATCCCATCTAAAGTAGCTAATTCTCTTTTAAAAACCACAAGAGCTGGTGGCCACAGGATTCTCTAAAGGCATGTTTATATATTACACTATACATTGCATTTTTAATTTGCATTAAAAATTTTAGGATCTCACTGGGGAGGTAGAAATACACACAGGAGATTCACTCCAGAGACAGTCCCAGGGCTGAAGTAAGAACCTAATAATCCTCCAGTTCTGGAATGCCTATGGAATAATTCTGCAGTCCAAAAGTTGCTTTCCTCAAACCAAATTCAAAGGTGTTGATGGGGATAGGATGAGGTGGATCTGAGGAGAGATTTGAAGACTTTTAAAAAAAGCTTTACCTTTGGATTTTATCCATGTGAGAAGAGACAAAATCCAAGTCTTGGCCAAGACCTTAGAAGGTGCAGGTTTATCTCATTTTGAGTCCTCACTCATTCACACCAGCAGGAAAGGTTTCAATCACATGGATCTTTTACATATTTTCAGTGTGAAAGACAGAGGAAAGAGAGAAATATTCAGGTTGTTTCTGCTCCCCAGGGCAGTTCTGCTGGAGACTGAACTGAACTTGAAACTGATCTCCACAAGCAATCCTTAAAAGCTTGATTTTGCTTCTTCACTTTATATAAAACTCATCCAGGAACCAAAGAGAATATTCTGGAAACAAGAAAATTGGTGTTGCTCATCTGACAATCCAAGGCATATGCCCAGGGTGTTGGATTTTTTAAACTGTTCTGACTGAATTTTGCCTCTTTTTGTGCATCCATTTTGTGTCTTTATAGCAAATCTCTGTGCAGCAACACAAATAAAGGAAAGTCCAGTCAGTCAGCCTCTTACACCCCAAAGAAGAAGAGGGAAGGTGTGTTATTTAGTCTTTCAAAGGTTTATTTGATGAACTTCTCTACATTCTGATATGCATACAGAGGAGACAGCTCTCCCTGCTGTACCACACTTAAATTTTTTAAAGCAATTTTCCTCCTAAGATTTCTTAGAGATGGAAAACGTGGAAATACTTCTGCCTGCTTGAAGTGGGGAAGTGCCATTAATCCAAATTTACCAAATTTACCTAGTGAGGTTAAGTAATTTGCTCCAAAACATAGAATAAATTGTTAAAATAGTAACTTCAAGAAGTGATTTACAACACTTCTTCAAAATCTCTTTCAATTTTATTTGAAAAAGCGATCAACTTGAAAAACTAAATGTTCCAGTTCTCAATGAAAACTGCTTTACAGGACCTACAAAGATCAGCAGCTTTTGAATTTGACAAAAAATAAATGGGCAGTCACAACTTTGGATTTACTGGTACAGGATTTAAATTGTTCAAATTAGATATTGGTGAAAAAAAAAAAAAGTTATTTGCATGTTTTTATAAGCTTTCAAGCCCCCTCTGGATACTTTTTGGTCCTGACAGATGAAATTTTGCTGTCCTGTTCCTCATGACTTTGTGGCTGCCAACCAAACAACTCCAAGAGCTCCATTTCCACCAGCAGCTGTCTCAAGGTGATTGTTTGAAAAAAAGAACTTATTGCCCTCTCTCCAAAACGTATTTTAACCCCTCCAAGATCTGATTTATGGTTCTTTCATGCTACTAAAGAGAAGAGTCCAAGGCTTTTTTAATGCAAAATTTGCAGATTCCAATAGAGCTTGAAATAAAGCCTCTGAAGCAAATGTGGTAGAGAGAGTTTGTGACAATGAATTCAGAGGAAACTCTTAGGAATGGCAAGACTTTCCAGAGAATAATCTTTGTTAAATTTGGAGTACTAGCCTCTTCTGAAAATCTGCCTCTGCTTAAAAATACCATTTTTTTTTCCTCCCAGGATATTAAGATGTTTTAGGCAGCTGAACCATGACACTTTCAAACCAGTGAGGTTGTGTGGCATTCATGGCTGAGCTGGGAGCTGAAATCCCCCCCTTCATTCCCTTTTTGAGCCTATTTTTGAAGCCTTGTGAAAGTCAGGTGCTTGTTTTCCCATCTCTTTCTTGCTGGCTGGAATGCAGTGAGCACTAACTTATTTCTGTCTTCTTAACCCATTTCTGAATTCTCACCTTATTCCTGACTTCTTTACAGCAACCCCATCCCAGGTACAGAACAAGTCTGCCCAGAAACACACAGCCAACAAAGTAAAATCAACCTTTCTGTGGGAGAATAAAGAAATGCAAGCCCTAGAATCATATCAAGCCTGAAAACATTCCCAGGTTTAATGACAATTTGATTTAGCAAATTTGATTTAAGAGTTTTGTGTCATAACTCCCATTTCAAAGCCTGGTGCAGGACATCTTTTACCTCAGTCTTGTTTCTATATTCTGCAGCTTAATTTAAAGCTTTCTCCTTTTCTCTGTTACTTAGGAAGACTATTCTATTTTAGCCCATCCTATCAATATATTTGAGTGAGGCTGGCATGGGTCCTTCTGCATATTAGTTATTCCACAAAGAGGAGCAAGGAGGATAAAAGATAAATGTCAATAATAGAGGAGAAAAGTAATGATGTCTGGAAATTTCAATGCAACTATTGTTACATTGCTCTTCAAAGGTCTTCTGAAAATTCATTCCAGTGAAATACAATGCAGTTTATCTCTCACCAGACTTGCTCTCCTCCTCCTAAGGATGTGATAATTCATTATATTTTGCGGTGCTCTGGCAGGTGAATACCACATACAAATGTTATCCCTCTTCAAGCATGCACAGAACTCTTGTGGGGTAGAAAAGACAGCAATAATTTTTAACAGCTGGGTACTCCTTTGCTAGTTGTCAGCACTGCTCCAGCATTAAAACCAGCAGATTATATCCATATTACATTTTCTATGTAATAGATGCATGAAATGCTTTAAGCTTAGGAAAAGGAAGGCATTAGACCCTGATTTTTGGGAGCTGCCAGAGGCTCTGAGGTGTCTCCACAGTCCATGCTTGTATCAAGCAGATCTTCAGAGTCTGTGTCTGAAGACTCCTCTTTAATTCTGACTAAAAGCTGAAATAGCTTTGTTTAGACATTTACTTCTGTTAATCTATCAAGATTAATCTATCAAGAGTGCATCTTGCCTGCTAACATGTTAGCACTGGCCATAGGCATCCAGAACAGGCCTCCAAAAGCAGAGACCACCAGAAGTTTTAGGAATGGGAGCAAATGGATTTCTGCACAGGGAGAAACCTCTCACTTTCCAGCTCTGAACAGCTGCTGCTGTACTTGCACCCTCTAACCACCCCAGGTGATTCCTTGGTAGCCCATTCCAAATAATAAGGAGATCATCTTAACTTCAGAGCTCTCAGAAGTGACAGACTCTCAAAACCACGGAGAACAGAAGTTGGGAAAATAATACTTTTGTTTTAAAAATGCAGTGCTTAGGCTCTTTCATCACGGGCAAAACCATTAGGTTACCTCATCTAACGAAAGGTAAATGCCAAATCAGACAAATCAATGCTATTAATATTAATTTAAAACTATTTAATTATGTATTTGGATCCTTCTCTGGGTTTTCTCCTTGCAGAGCCTAGGACTTTGTAGCGACAGCAATGCAGAACAGAGACAAAGCAGTTTCCATGACAACAGAGCTACAACTTGATGCATGAGATATAATTAAAAGGTCCAGAACATCTGCCTTGCCACCCAGCTCTCTTCTCATTAGAACATTTCACATCATGGATCACATGGGTGACCAGGCACCTGTACCCTGCACAATTTTGGCTTTCCCTGGTCATGCTGAAGAGCAGCAAATAGAAATTGTGTTCTCCTAATTAGGGAGTTCACTCACCTTTCAAATAGCAGCCAAGCTGCTGAGGCAGAACCTGTTGTTTCAGAACTGCCTCTAAAGAGGGAAGGATGGGAAAATAACATCAAAAGAGAGAGAGAGAAGCCAAAATCAAATATTTTCTTAAGCGCCCTGGCTTTTTGGGAGTACATTCTTTGAACTATTTTTTCCTTGATTCTAGAGGCTGAAAAAAATACATTCCTTTTTCCATCTGCCTCTGCTGCTTCTCACCTCTGCATGGAAGAAGCAGAGGCTGGGAAAGTCCTGCACAGAGCAAGGCTGGAGCAGCAGCACATCCCTTCCAGTTTTGTGGTTAAGGGGTTTGGCTGCACCCTGGCACCCACATTCCCATCCACACAACATCACCCTGCAAGGGTGGCACACTCTGCCAACCACATGAGGTTTTAGGCTTTATGGAGCATTTACTGCTCCTAATTGCACAGACCTTTGGATTCACTGATATTGCAACAACATTAGCCCATTGCTATTGAAAATTACTAATTATTTAAGGGAGATTTCTCACTTCCATTCAGCTTCTTTTCTTGCCCAGGTAACAGAGCTGAGGGTGGGGAGGAGGAGGAGTTTATGAAGGAGCTGGGGGTGTCTAATCTGGAGAAAAGGAGGTTCAGGGGAGACCTTACTGCTCTCTACAACTCCCTGGCTGCAGCCAGAAGGGAGTCAGGCTCTTCTCCCAAAGGATGGGACAAGAGGAAACAGCCTCAACTTGCAGCAGGAGAGTCAGATTGGATAGTAGGAACAATTTCTCCACTAAAAGGATGGTCAAGCATTGAAAGAGGCTGCCCAGGAAAGTGGTGGAGTTACTGTTCCTGGAGGTGTGCAAAAAAAGGTGGATATGTGCTATTTGTTAGCATCCCAAGCCTTCATTTTCCAATCTAAATAATGTTTATGACCACAGCTCTTTGCTGTTATCAGAGTTATTTTACCTTTAAAGCAGAATTGCACTGCCTACATTTCTATTTTAGCACAATTATATTAATGCTGGGGTTCCTGGATTAATTCCAGTGAGTGGCAAGGCAGGAGACAGTGGCTGCTTTCTCTCCCTGCTGCCTTCTGACTCCAGCAGATGCATCATCATCTGCTGCCTTGCAGAAGACAGCAGAAAATGTGCTCTTTCATAGGTGCCTCCCCAACCTGAATGGATTTCCCCTGTCTAATGGCAAAGGCTTTTTCCAAACACTGCATGGATTAATTTTTTTCAAAGAAAAGGTCACACAAATCCTTTCTAATGGGAGAAGAATTAAAAGACTTAGCTGCCCCAGCTGATAAACAGCAGCTCCTATCATATCAGTCAGAAATGGTTTCAGCTTAGTTATTTACAGTACTAAAATATCCAGGGTGTTTATAGTCTGCCTTCTCCTAAGCAGGGATCCTGTGATTCCTGACCAGAGACTGAGCACAGACCTTCACTCTTTTAAAGCCATGCTTAGGCTTTAGGGTGAGAACAATGTGTGCTGGATCCCTGGATTAGGTTAGGAAAGGTGTCAAGCCCAGTTTTTATTTAAAATCTTCCTGATTTTGATGCTCAAGCACAGACACTGTAGCTCTGAGTTGCATTCATCCTCCCTTTCTATTCATTAGAAACTTTTTCCAGTGTACTCACTTCCTTCAGAACTAAGGAACAACCTCTGATTCATCTCTGTTCATACAAAAGCATGACAGTAACCAAAATCTGAATTAGAGCACAGTAAACCCTTAACTTGCATCTTAAAAATATGCAAACATAATCACAAGAATCTGTCCCTAGACCACTCTCCTTTGTCCTGGTGACACAGCAAATGCCACAGTGAGGTCTCCTTAGTCAGACTTCATTATCTTGACAATCAATTACCAATATTCATTAGCAACAGAATGAAATAATATGACAGGGTATATTATATATAAAAAGGTATATTAAAATTGTCACTTTTGTGGTAAAGAAACGCTGTGGTGCAGTAAATTTGACTTTTTTATTAGGCCTGTCCATTTCTTTGTTAATCCACAGAATTCAATAAAGTGAATTCTGTAAGTGTCCAAGTGGGTGGTGAGGTTTGGTGAGGTTTTAATGCACTGTAGTGACAGCACAGTTCACTGTGTAATTAAGAAAAAATTAATCAAACATTACTTTAAATGTATGGTCAAGCCCACTTACCAGCTCACCCTGGTCTTAGATGGATTTTTATTTCCATGCACAAACCAGCTCGCATTAGTGCAATGCAAATCTGCTCATTTAATATCATTTGTTATAATAATGATTTCCATTTTTAATGTCAAGAGAAAAATCACTGGTTGCCTGCTCCAAAGAGCACTTAATGTCCATTATTGCACATGGCACAAATGAGTTTGCAAATTTAAACAGACTTTTCAGCAATAGTTATTATCTCCAGTCTATCTGGGCAGTGCAGGTGTGGTAAGAGCCATTGGACTTTTATTCATAGGCATAAAAACACTTGAAAGTCTTTAAAATACCAAGAGCTTTTCTATTTTTAAGACTGCAGGGCTATTTAAACACATAAAAATTGAGAATCCCCTCCATGCACTGCACTTCAACTGACATAAGTTGTGTTGGTGTTGACACTTATAATTAATTATTCTACTTCTTCCCTGGAACTGCCAAAGGAGTGGCAGAGTATCCCAGGGGGGATGATGAGAGCAGCACATCTCAATGGATGAAGGAACAAAAAAGCTGGAAAATTTTAGGATGGCTCTGGGCACCTGGGCCTCCAGCAAAGCCAACAGAGCAAGACTTGCAAACTCAGAAAATGCTTAAAGAAAGGCTGAGAAAAACATAAACAGCAAGGGCTACATTAAGAATGCACACAGGAGCAGACATAAGTATTGAGGATGCATGTTTTGCTCTTAATATTATTAAAAAAAAACAAGACTAAAAATGGTTTTGAGTACTGAGGAGCACCAAGTGTTGTATTCTATTGTATGCTTATTTTATTTGATAATCAGTACAGGTTTCTTTGGGCATCAGTGATATTTCTTGACATCTGAACACCTTGGTAGCCTCACTGTGACCTGTGAATTATCAAATCACTGGTAAAAACAAAGCTCAGCTAGAGTTAAATGATCTGTAGTGCACATTTGGAGGGCACCACGATAAATCTGTGTAAAGTCTCAAAATCTCCCAAACCAAACTGGGCTGGCTTTATCAACCTGGGAGCCACCCAAAGTGTTCTGTGGCTAAGACTAATAAAACTTATTCCATGGTACCCTGTGACCCTGGAATAGCTTCTGGTGTGAGGAACTGTGTTTGAATCACAACTGCACCCCTGTGAGGCTCAGATCCTCACAATTCCTCCCAGCTGGAGCTCTTGCTGGTGATCATATATTGAGAAGAATTAAATGACCCCTGCAGGTTCCTCTCCCAAGGTCATTGCTGCATTTCTTGCCAGTGATTAAATATGCACCTAGCAATCAATAATGTTGTGTTCCCAAGGTGCACACTCAATTATGGTATTTACATGGAAGGCCCCTCAGCATCATCTAACTCAATAACACTTTGCAGATCTCCTTTTATACAAACTTCTCCTGCCAATTTGGGGAACACATCTGTATTTTCTGTAGGTTTCTTGGGTAGCCTTCCTTCCCCAGAAGTTTTTTGTTATGTTCTGATTTCTCATTATTCCCAGCAAACAATGAATTTAATTTAAATGCAGCATTATTTTGTCAATTTTACCTTTCCAAAGAGCTTTTCTCTTGATCTTTACAGCAGCCTTAGCAAAGACCTGAGCTTCTGACAACAGATGAACTTTGGTGTTGTTTTTTATTATGTTTTCCATGCATGAAACATTAGGATTATGATAGGTTGCCAGTCTGGAGACAACAGACTGGTTTAGGTACCTCAGAGGTGTCATGCCAGACCATTCTCCTGTTTCACTCTTACTGGTTGTAGAAATAGGTATTAATGAAGGGTGAGTAATTAAAGAGAGGGGATGAATTACAAGGGACAAGACAATGTCACAAAAGTGGGAACTCAAAGGAGTTAAAGAGAAGGATGCAGTCAACCTAAACACAGTAAAACTCATGGTGTGCCACTCACAAACAGCCACACATTTCCTCCTCATTTCCTGCCCCACTTTGGCACTTTGAAGCCCCTAGCTGGATCTGAAGATGTCAGAAGCTGATCTTAAAGGCTGCAGAGAGATGAAAACTATTTCTCCATGCAAGTCCTATGATATTCAGGAGTAATTCTCTTTGCTGATCCTGACTCCACCACAGAGCAGCCCCAAGTCCTTTCAGTAGCATCCCACAGGAAGGAACTCTCTGCCCTTCAAATGCCAGACTGAAGTTTCTACAGCAGGCACATTTCAAGGGTCTCCTAGACCAGCTAAACTGCTTGAAGCACACAGAGGTCCTCTGATCTCTCAAGGAGTACTGGAGAGGAAGGAAATGATGTGGAAATACTGACAAGAAGCTTTTAGCCTTCAGAAAAGATCAGCTTCTACCTGCTCATCAGGGCAGGTCTGCCTAGGTTCATGTCTGGAACCACAGAGATCCACCTGGAGTACACATCTAGAAAGGATAGTAATAATAACCATCACTCAGATGGTTAACCTCAGTAAACCTCAATTTTCCTTATTATTCCTTTTATCTAACCACTTCTTTCATCAGATATCCTGGATCTCCTTCCCTTTTTATCCTCTGAATTGCCCAGCGAAAGGCAAACCAAATTCTGTAAGGATTCCCTGCCCTTTATCCACCATGTCCAGCTCTGTTTTTCCACTCACTCCTCTCTCAAGGAATCCAGAACAAGATTTTCTTCTCTCTGTGAATGCAGAAACCCTGGTGGCAAAGCCCACAGAGGCTCAGCCAGGACCACTCTCATGCTCAATTTAACACTCTCTTTAAGCACAGCTCCTTTCCATATTCATGGAGCCAAATTTGGTTCTGACTTACATGTACTCACAAGGTAATTCTGTCTCCTGGAGAAAAGTCAATTATGAGTAAAGTCAAGGGCAATAAAAAATACAATACAAGGCTAATGCAATTACAGATTAGGTTCAGGTATTAAAAACAGCCTAATAAGCCAAGCAGAAAGAGCTTGCAGCCCAAACTAAGCCTGTGTAAATTCTGTGCTTGAAACCTATGAGGTCTATCATTATCAGTTTTAAAAAATGTAAAAAGAGTGCTGGATTAACATGAAATACTGGTTAAAATAATAATAACAGTGCTTATCCAGTTGACAGCCAAACTATTTCTTTTTCACCTACTATGAAAACAACACCAGCATGATGTTCTAACAGACACCTTAAGAAAAAAGATTACATTTTTCAGTTAGGGCTTTATTGTGATCGAAAAAAATATGTATTTCCTATTCTATGTCTAATAAGTAACATTTGGGTTTATATCCTGACACAAGACAGACATTTTATGGACACAGAATGCAATGAATGGGGTAGAAACATGTAACGGTGGATGTCACTGCATTGGTGGACATTGGGAAATAGGATTCAAAATAGGCTAGAAAAAATGAAAGTATTAAATGTGGTGATTTAAAGTAAGATGAGTTTACAGCCAACAGAGCTAATTTGCTAAGATATTACACTGTGGAAGAGTGGAAAACAAACTTTACTCTTCTTGAACAAACTTGCTCTTATTTCTAAGAAGTTTCCTAGTTAGAGGCCATTCCTGTGCCACTTGCTAAAAGTCTAGAAGTGTTCTCAACTGCTGTCCCAAGAGTCCAATTTTATACAGAAACTCTTCCTGTGCTCTGATGCAGATTTAAATATTCATTTTTAAAGAGAAGTTAGTTGCAGGGTCTGAGATAATGGATTATTTCATTCACAACCAGGGGGGAGCCAGTTGTCCTTACTGGAGGTTTATTTCCCTGCAGATTGTTTTCCAGCATTTGTTTACAATTATATAGCACTGTTAGTAAAGACATTGTAATTTCCAAGGAAAGCAGACAACTGAATTTGCCCATAACTGAAGTCCTGGAGCACTGAAGGGCAGTGAGATGCAGAGGGAAGTGCTATTGAAAGGTGAGTGAAATTCCTCTCTTTTGTGCTTAAATTTGAGCTTATACAAAAAACTTCAACCTCTGAAAACGACATAGCAGTAAATTTACTTTGAACTTTAACATGCAGGGTTTTTTTTTTTCCCTTCAATTCCATTTGGAGCTGTGGCTCAGTGACATTTGTTACATCACTTAGCCACACATTCCAGTGCAATCCCAAAAGGACAACAGCAGCATTCCAGCACTTTAACTTCCAGTGAGCCTCTTAGTGAAGACCCAGGAATTATGTACAAATTCCATGTAGGTACCAGATTCTTTCTATTCCAAATCAACATACAAGAATACGTCCAAATTCTAAGTCAAGAAAACATAATTGAAATCCTAGCAACCTGTAGATCATCCCCATTTTTGAAGAAGGTTTTCTCCCTGTCCTTATGTCTTTTTTTGGAGCATTATGTAACATGGAACACGTTTTTCACAAGTGCTTTGACCACCCTCAGTATAAACACATAACAAAAAATGGAGCACAAAGATGAAAATCTCATTGCAAGGACTACTAGGGATCCTGTGAGCACTTATTACACTAACCCAGAATTACAGGCATGTCCTGCAGGAATTACCATACCTGCAGAACAGGATTGGAATCAGATTTAAAGGATCATTAATTTAACATTCCCTTTTACCAAGCTCCAGCCTCCCTTGGAGATAGCAGTGAGTAACAGTGCCTGAGCTAATTCTGCTCCTGGCTCTGCCACCTGAAGGCTTTGAATCTTCATCCTCTTCAGCCCTTCCTCCTATCTCCACATATCTTCTTTTCATTTGGCTTTCTGAATTTAATGGAAAACACACAAAAAAACCAACAAACCAAAACATACCATATTTGGTGACAATGACAGCAAAATCCATTTGCTGTCTCATTCTGATTTCCCTAGTATCCCACTGCTTATAAAGGCAAATATCTATATGGATATCTCCTTTTTAGGTGCAATTTAGTACTAAGCTATGAGTTTAACATCCCATTTTTTATTGCTCTAGACAATTTTATGCATATAACTAAGCATATCTGTTAAAGCAGTAATTAATTTCAATTAGCTACAGGCTGTTGGTGTTCGAGCTCTAGTGTCATTTGTAGCTCTTCTTCCTGCCTGTGGAAAAATAAATCTAAAGTTGGGCTATTGTTGAACTGCTTAACCTAATGTGGTGATCTAATTCAGTAAAGCTGAAGCAGGGAGTAAATGTACTTGAAAAGGGTGGTTTTATTTCCTCACAAGAAAAAAAGGACAATGATATCCTAACAGCAATGATGTTCTCATGTACTGAAAAAAAATCTGTGGGAATCACTATATGAACAGTTTTCTGATTTTACCACTGACTCTGAAATACAAAGGAAAAATGTAAAACCTTTGCAACGTAGCATAAAGTTAATCCCTGCAAGGAGGAAAGGAAGCTGCTAATGTTTGGCTGAGCAGCACCCTTAGCTAACACCCTGCTCTGCAGGCACAGAGGAGCAAATGACTTCCCTCAGCATCCCACACACCTCATCATTTATTGCTGCAGGGCAGCACAGTCAAATTCCTCTGCTGAGGGTCGTCCTTACACGAGCAGAGCAGAAAACCAAGATACTGGTTCTAATTACAAGCAGAGAAGACACCCACACTCACAGTGAAACCCCCAGAACTGCTTCTCTGCCTGCTTGACCTTCTTAACTCTCCACTTAGCCACTTCCAGCAATTTCCTTTATTTAGGCTTGATTATTCATCATCTCATGCCCAGCCCTGGCAGGGGAATCAATAAATGTTTATGTGTTTCGAGTAAGTTCCCTGGCAAACCAAACTAAAAGAGAAACAAGCTGGACACCTCAGAGTGAAAAGGCTCTCATCGATTCTCTGCTGATTGCTATTAACTGCTGCTGCACGCTCGGCAGGGATTACCTCTGCCATCCTGCAGCCTTGCAAGGCAGCAGGGGGCCACAGAATGTAAGGCATCAGGTAAATGGACTCAAAAAAATGGGTTTTTAAAGGTGGTGGCAAGAAGAGGAGGGAGCAGCAAAGTTTTCGAGGATGAAAACGTGAAAGAATGACAGGGGGTGAGTTAAGGTGTGAAAATTTATGTTATCATAATATGAAGTTCCCAGAAAATCGACTTGAAAATCCTTAAAGTCTGTCACTCATGTATAATTAAATATTACAGAAAAACAAACTGAGAGACACTGTTGAGGAAATGGGATTAGATTATGGGGGGCAAGAAAAAGGCTTTTAGCTGAGTTCCTGCCCAGGGAATGAGGGCATCACATTCAAGTTCTTTTTGCAAGTTTGCTATCTCATTTCAGAAATAAATACTTGTTCAAGCCACAGGTTGGCTCAAAGTGACCACCAGTGATAACTGACTACCCTAACTAACAACTATTTACAAAAAATAACAACTACTTACAAAAAATAACAACTATTTACAAACCTGACCATTTTCCTAAGGAACTTAGGTAACCCTGAAGTTGGGTTGGTTGTGATTGATGAATACACTCCTGCAATTCCCATTGAGAAATAATTTCATGTAGACACAGAGCCACAGAATGGTTTGGGTTTTGGGGACCTTCAAGATGATAATCCTAATTACCATGATCACATAATTACCATGGTTTCCAGGAGGTTATGTATTAGATCTCCTTTCTAATAAAGGTATGCTCTGGAATAATCAAATAACACAAAAAATGTGCACCCCTTGAGTCACTCATTAGTATAAATGAGAACTCTTAATGAAGAATCAGATCCTCACATGTTTTATTCTGCATCCTGTCTCACTCATTAGGAACAGCTTTTACAAGCAATGCAACCTCTGGAGAGAATTACCACACATTTCTTCCCCATACTCAGATTTTCACAAGGTGATGCAGGCTCTGTTTGGAATTTGGGACAGGACTGGCATTGCTACAAAGGATTTTTTTCAGGAAGTGTTTCCAGACAGGTGATTTTTCTAGATGAAGTCAGTAAAATAGGCACCTGGGAATATATTATCTATTTACTTATTTTAGAATAATATGTGCAGATATCTAAAAAATATTTTTTTTTAAAAAAAGGGTGATGCATCTAATTAAAAGAAAAAAACCCTTAAACACTGGCTAAAAACAGAAAAAGAAAAGCCAAACCAAATAACAAAAACTGTGCAAAGCTTTGATTTGTAATGTCCTTCCTTGGAATCTTGTGAAAGTGCAGAACACACCAAAAATGGTCCAAGCCACTACTGTGGTGGAGAAGTCTATGACTAATTGAACAGAGCTACAGGGAAAAATAATTGTTGCCCTGCATTGGAGCAACACAGAACCCATATCTCCAAAGTGATTTGAGACACTGGAAATGGATAATTTATGCCTTTGAGGAGGAAGTTTGATAAAAGCAGAGACAAAAAAGTTCTGAAAATGTTGTTGGAAATAAGTTTCTAAACAAAGAATTGAGTAAGTTTTGGATAAATCCGGCATCAATTATTGATTTTAATAAATTAATTCTGCTTTATTTCAAAATTTAAAATAGAATGCAGGTGCAAAAAAGGTGGCTACAATCATAACACCTTATCCTATTTGCCTAAAACATCCTAAAACATTTTTGTTTCTGACTCTCACCATCCTTCTGTGGTTAAAGTTTTCATCTTCTCAGTTTCAATAAAAAAGTACAACTGGGCTCCAGCTTAATGAGGTCTTACTGAAGTGAAACATTTAACACAGAGAATTGTCTGAGAGTGGAATGAGATGTTAGGAGTGGCAAACAGGGACAGGAAGGACCTTTCCCAGAAGTTAAAACAGAAGTTAAAACAGTGTTAGAAAGCAAAAGCATTGCTAGGAAATGTGGGAATCTGGGAAGCTTCCAAGGAAAAACTGGAAAATCCCAGATAAAACTGAAGCCCAGAACTTGTGTTTTAAAAAGGCATCAATTAGTACTGTTTTGATCACTGAAGAGAAACAAATAGTATTTTAAATTTCCAGGAGGCTGTATGTATAATACATATTTAAGCTGATGATTGAAAGAAAACTGCTGTCAGAGGAATCTGATTTGATGGCATTGCATTAGAGTCTGTAATTAGAGTCATGTCTGATGATTTTCCCTGTTCTCTGAGATGGGAAAATGCAAATTTTTTTACCACACATCAGACATATTTATATGAAGAATAAAATTAAGAGATTAAAAAAAAAATCCCTGCAAACACATTCCTGTGGTGTGACAAATTCCTTACTAAATTTTGCATTACAAAAACTCACATATCACTGATTCAATGTGCTGTTATTACACAGGAATTGGTTTTTTACTAGTAAAGACACACCTGAGGACTTACAGGAGATTAGAAAGTTCAGATGTCTGTTCAATGTGGCTCTAAGGTCACAGTGCTGGGTTTTTCATGTCCTGAAATTCGAAATCACCATCACAGTACAAAACAATGGAGAAGTGATGCTTAACATTTTCTCACTTTGTCAAGAGGCAAAACAACTTTATTCAAAATAAGCTGGCAGGTTTTCTGTGACATTCACACTGCCAGACCCACGAGCCACACACAGACATTCCAACACAGGATATTGCAGTGCTATCAAGAAAAAAACCAAAAAAAATCCAAAAAAAATCAAATGCTGGAACAGATTGTCCAAAGAAGTTATCAAATCTCCTTCTGTGGTGATTGTCAAATTTTAATTTGTCAAACAATCTGACTCGAAGTTCAGAGTGGCCCAGGCTCTGAGTGGGTGTTTGGATCAGATTATCTTCAGAGTCTTTTTCCTAACTAAATCCCTCCACAATTCTCTGAAACTATCAGATGAAAGAAGTGGGCTCTGATGGATGAGTGAGAGAATGAGAAATCTGTCAGTGATTGTTTCTTTGGGTTTTTTTTTGTGGAGCACAATTCCAACCTGAAATGCCAAGTTGCTGAGAAGTCTTTCCTTCCTCTCTTGAAGGACACTACAGGAGTGATATGGAAAGAAGATATCCACAAAGAATTAGTTTCTCCACCATTCCTATTGCAAATATTGTGTGTATTTAAACCTCAGTAGGGAGTTAGTGGATGGGACAAGGCAGCAGCACTGGGCACCATCCTTCCCTTGCCAGCTCTGAGGGGAAGGTGGTGTCTGATCACTGCTGGGGTTTGGAGACAAAGGAAGCCAGGCCATGAATCCCTGTGGGGTTTCAGGGTGTTCTTTCACCAAATCCTTTCACAGCAGTAGCTAAATTCTCTGAGGAACGAAAACAGAATTGCCCTTTGAGGCAGGAGAGCACAAAGTCATCAGGTGAAGGCTGAGTGACCAGAATTATTTAATGTATTGAGTGGACTGATCCTCCCATGTCTCCAGGAAGGATGATTTCCCTGCCAGACACGAGCATTAAAAATAAATATCAGCTTCCTACACTGTCTCCTCAATGTCTGAAAACCAGAAATTTTTATTTGAAATAACAGGCTCCTGGCACTTATTAAGTACCCAAACTTTTTCAAGATTGAGTGCATGTAAAGAAATTAACAAAAAAGTTTTGGAACCTTTACATATTTTGCCTTTAAATTAAAAAAATACCTATGAGGATACCATATAAAGAATACTTTTGAAACTAGAATTTATTTTAAATCTAAATATAGCAGGACATGGGCAATTTGTCACAGCCCTTCAGGCTCATAAATCTGTAATATTTCTCAAATTTAGCACTTTACTCAGAGTTCATTGAATGCTTTTTTAAAAAATCATTTGTAAATATGCTTTTGAGAAAAAAGAACTGCTGCTGGTGGTTATAGTTCTGAGTTTCACAATAAATATTTGAAAGTGTGTGCACTGCCATGCATTCGAAAATCCAAGCATCTCCTCAGAAGATGGCATGAGAGACACACTTTTAAATTAGTAAAAGTGTTTAAGACATTTATTCAGGCATCAGAAGCAACAACATGTTGCTTAATGTGTAAGATACATGTGATGTAAAACTCCTGCCACGAGACATCAGCCTAAATAATTTAAATCCAATTTAGGAAATGATAGCTAGAGCACATTCTAAGGAACTCACAGAAGTATCTAGAAAGGATTTGTTATACAGAATAGGGGCTGTAATTTCAGAGCTGTTATTTTTTGGTTCTCTGCCTTAGCCATCGTCCTCATTCCAAGCAATATTTAGGTGAAATGTGTTTACTGCTTAGATTTTGGGGTTTGGTTTTGTTTTCAACAAGAATTCAAAATCTGAAAATCTACTACACTTGTTTGCTGATAGGATGAAAACTTTTGGAATTTTAAGATTTGGAAAATTTCCAGAGGAAAGAAACCAAGGCAGCTGAAGACAATTGCTTGGCACTTCCCTGCTGCTTCACTGAGCAATATTTTCAGGGACATGGATGGGAAATGCAGGCTGTCCTTGGAAAACCTGGGCTTCATACCAGGATCTCCCCTTTTTTAGCAACAATTCCAGTTTGGGGTCCTAATCTTAAATTTAGGTGCAAAATACACTTGGCTGAGTGGACTGGGCTGGGGATAATCTACAGCAGAGTTCAGGAGAGAGATGGAAATATTGGCTTTGGGGGCCTGGCATCTTCAGCAATTCCTGAACTGAAATGACCAAAGAACTATTCCCAGTTCTGAGGACTCTGCCCAGAACCCAACCCTTCTCCTCTCAGGCCACAGGTAAAGAGGTGATTTTATACCTCCCTCTCAGACATAATTAAGGGGTAAATGCTGATTTCCTTCTTACTGTTACTTCTAAAATATGTAGGTGCAGTAGGAGTGCCATGGGAATGCCAACAACTTATTTCCAGGGAATGGATGCACTGGCTCTTCCCTTTTAATTCCAGTTATGGACAAGAGCCCTGGATTTCACTCATGCCATGCCATGCTGATAATTATTCTCTCTGCACTGCTACTACTCTGCCCATTCCTGCAACTTAACTGAGCTTCATGACCTGGCAAGTTAAAAACTGATATTCCAAATGGCAAAATTCCATTTTTCAGTCCTGCACCCCTAACACAAAGTATTTGTCCACAGAAATGTTGAAACTTTTCATCAAAGCATCAAGAGCTTCTGAATATCTGTCCTGGATTCTAAAAACTCTTTAGAATAAAGCTGCTTTCAACAGCAAAATCTGCTACTTCATTCTCACACTTGCTAATAAAATTCTCAGGTAGAGCAAATAAAAGCAAAGCGAGTCCATCAAAGTGACACTGCAGCTCCAGGCTGCAATTTGCACTCCATTGCCCTATCATGAATTCTAAGGTTTTGTCCTGATCCCTTGAAATAATATTGTGCCTTGATACTAACTTCTGATAGCAGAGCATGTTTGAATGCTGCTTCTTTTATAACACTGTGTCATTTAAGGTGAAATAAAGCCTTGTTTTACCTTATTTAACCTTATTTAAGCTGTTGGTTTGTTTGCTTTCCTGAATTAGAACTAAAACTACAAATAACTTAGAATGAAACTTAAGGCACACTAATTTTTGATGATTCTCCCACATTTCATTTTCATTTTCCTATAAGCACCTTTTGCCTTGTTAATTTTTCCATTTAGTGAATTTATGACCAAACAAATCCATAATGCTCCTTGTAAAGGGAAGGGACACTGAGTTAGTCCTTTCTCTCATGGAAATCCTTGGTCATTTACTTACAAGTAAAGCAGTAGGTAGTGAAAAAAGATAAACACAGAATTCCCCCTCTTACATGGAAATACATGATTATTTTTGTCTCTTACAACCTCTCTTCTTGCTGAAGGTAATTACTTTTGTGGCTATTACCTTAACCAAAATTAACAACAAATGTGTGGGAACATGCATTTAATTTGTAATTAAATGATATTCAGCAAGTCAAAACTATCAAGTAGTTAGTATTTGAAGGAAAATTTATACTAAGTCTGTGGGTTTAAGTAGTCAGTATCAATCTAATAATGCACTAGTTTTCCAAACTGTGTCTTTTCACAAACTTATCCTGGAGCAGGCAGGTCTGCAGTGGCAGAGTAAAAGGTTTTGAGGATAAAAACCCTCACACAGTAAATATGAACATTTCTTAAATTTCTTTTTCCTCTTGAGTGCAAAAATAAATACAAATCAAGCCATCAGGAGCATTTATCTAGCTGTACAAGCATGACTTACAAGAAGACTTCATCCCATTTGAGCCTATTCTTACAAAATTACATCTGGCACTCAGCTGCCAGAGTTTCTGTTTTGACATCTTGAAAGTACATAATATCACATTGTTCTCTGGGTGAAAAAGTGTTTTCTAATCAGCAAATTTCCCTGTTACACATTCCTGCCTGCACTTGTCAGCTCTTTTCAATCCTTGGAGCCCTTTTAACTCTTAGACAGCTGTAGAATGATATTAAATGGAGAGAATCAAACCTGAGGGTCTCCAAAAATCAGTAATATTGGTTTGGCTGCACATTAAATGATACCTGGGTGGTTCCTTTAGAGGGCTTTTTGTCAATGTTGTTTTTATTAAAATGTTCCAGCCCCACAAAACAAACCCCAGATCCTTCTCTCTTTTTGTTCCTCGTCCTACATTCGGAAGTGTAACAGATAATGAAAGCAGAAAGATTGTTCAAAGCAGTACTTTGATCTTGTGGCTCTTTGAGAGTCTTGTGTCAGCCTGATTTCCCCTCTCCTGCTCATGAGTTCCTGGGAAATAATTTCTTGGAGTGTGGTCTTGATAAAATGAGCCATGTACAACAGAGAACGGCAAAAGGGTGACATTTCTGAGAACTAAAAATAAAATAAAATTCTGTGTCTAATAGGAGAACACTCAATTCTAAAACATTCACGTTTTATCACAAATTCACTTGAACTTCAAAATTAAATTCTGAGCAGGTCACTATTTTCTATTTACTTTAAACCTGCTGTAAGTGAGACGAGCAGATTCTACAATTTTTGACACTTTTTTCCTAGAGGGAAAACATTTGTTAATGCTGACCTTTCCTCGAGGAAGGTTTTGACTTTTGACGAGCTGAATATTTTGTTTGGTTTGTTGTTGGCTTGTTTTTTTTTTTTTTTTAAACAGACAAGGACCTTACAAAAAATATGAACCAGCTAAAAAAATGTTAAGTGATTGCTCTCCTGTCTGAGGCCAGCGTGGCTCTGTCACCAGGCAGAGGATGGGAGAAGAGGTTTTTCCATGCAGCCACAGAGGACCTGCCCCCATCACACTCTGCTGAGAGCTGCCCAGAGGTTCAGCTCCACTGCACACCCAGGGATTATCCCTGACCTGCAGATTGATTTGTCATGTTCTGCATCGGCACCTTTTGAACTCTGACCACTGAAAGGAAGGGCTAAATGTAATATTCTCGGAAATCTTGAAGGTTATTCCTTTCTTAAAATTTTTTTTTTCCTCTGTGTACTCGAAATGCTCTGACTCAAACCACGGAGGAAGGAGCACAACACTGAGCTTTGCTGATTCAATCTGCTCTGCATGGATGGGCACAGAGCATTCATTAAAGTGGCTTCTCTGAAGTTTTCTTCAGCCATGCAATTTGCAGCTTGGTTCTACACTGAAGGATTCACCTAAGCTTGACTTCCTGACATTTATCCAGATCCATGCTCTAAAAACCTTTAAGGATTTCTATATTATAATTTAAACTCTAAAAAATCCAGTTTAAGTTATTTCCAAAGCCAGATTTGCAGTACAAGTTGGCAGAAACATTGCCAATGGCACTAAGCAGTGTCAGAAGTATTTCTAAACTAGACTGTCAAGCCAACAGAAATAATTAGTTCAGGACAAGAAAATGACACAATAAATACTAAATTCCTGTGCCCTTATGGGAGAAAGTTCAGTGATGCATCACGGAAACTTTTTTACAGCTCACAGTTTGTACTGTACACTTAAAAAGTAAACATATTTATAAGAATTCACTAAAATACAGTAATTCAGGGAGATCAGCAAATGATTGCTGCATTTTTGAGTAGTTTTGCACATATATGTGTCCATTTTCCCCACAGCTGCCTGTGTGTATGTGTGTGCATATGGACACACATGTCCCTAAGTACATGTGGCAGGCAGAGTGTCCTGCAGAATTCTACCAACCTCTCATTGTATCTGCTGCAACCTCCTTATGCTCCAAGCAGTTTCTGTTGTTGCTGCATCACACTGCCCAGTGATTTTCAGGGAATCATAGAATTGTGAGACTTGGAAAACCTCTCCAAGACCACCAGCTGTTCACCCAGCACTGCCAAGTCCTCCACTCAACCACGTCCCCAGGAGTGCCACCCCTGCCCTGGGCATCCCATTCTCATGCCTGACCACCCTTCCAGTGAAAAATGCTCTCCTAAACCTAAACCTCCTCTGGGCACCACTTGTGGCCATTTCCTCTCATCCTGCCCCTTGTTTCCTGGGAGAAGAGACTGATCCCTCTCTGGACCCAGACAGTTTTTCACCCAGCACAGGTTACACCCATCCATACCACGGAAAAGCAGGATTTTTCCAGGAAAATTCTGTGGGAAACAGTGTCAAATCCTTTAATAAACTCTAGACAGACAACATTCACAGCCTTTCCCTTATCCACCAGGCAGGTCACCTTGTCATAAAGGGAGCTCAGGTGGGGCAGGCAGCACCTGCCTTTCATAAATCCTTCTCCAGCTCCCTCAGATCCCTGAAATAAAAATATTTCTGGACAGTATTTCTATTGTTTTCATCATTGTTTGTGTAGAGAGCTAAAGTAAAATGCACTATTTTGAGAGCCATCATGTCCCCACTCTAAATGTAGAGTGAATGGCATGGTTATCAATGCCTGAGAATGAGGGCAGCACAGGAAACCATCTCCTGACAACACATTTCAAACCCAAATTCATATTGAATCATACACTGAAAGGTATAACAGTGTATAAATGCCTACAAAACTCCTATTATAAACTCTCCCATCATCGAGCTCCTAATTAGTCTCTCAATTGTAAAGTACAAAATGTGTTAATTATCTATTAGAGAAAAAAAAATAGAAATCCCAGCATAGTTCTCCCAACAAACATTTGGGGTATTTAGAGATCTTTGTAATGTAACTCTGCAGGGTGTCAAGGCAGTGTGCTGAAACTCACTGGGGTGGAGCAGGATCATGAGCCCTGGTACAATCTGAGGTCCTTTGAGGGGATTTCTAGGCTGGGTTCAGTCCTGCAGGCACTTTTATGACTTTATTGATCTCGGTATTGGAATCAAAGATCCAAACAAGATAAAGGTGTCACTCTCAGAGCTTTCCAGAGCAGGCTAGCAGGCAAGATGCAATAAGAAACCTCATTAATTTTTCTTCAGCTTGGATGCCTAAATTTGGCTCCTACATCTATACAAGTGACCTATTTTTTAAATGTGCTGAGTGCCTGCAATTCCCAACAATTTATGCAATCAATCATCGTTAAACTGTATGAAAATACTGATGGAACTTAAGTTGCCCCCAGGCATTTATTTCTGCTCATTGTTACTATTAGAAAAATAGCATTTATTCTTGAGAAAAACTCCTGTAAAACTAAAGAACAAAAATGTGGTTTTAAATGTTGAAAATCTGCATACCATGAAGTTTGTTTCAGGAGGGAGGAAATATTCTTACATTACTCGACTACAGTGTATCAGTGAATAATAAAATGGATCATATCTCCACAATTTTAAATGGTGAAAATATAAAGGAGCATTAGCAGATTCTTGGAATAAGGTATTTTTGGACTGCCCTGATTGGACAAAAAGAGATATTTTTGGAACAGCAGGACAGGCTGCCCCTCAGCCTCCTTGAGAATTACTCTCACCTCCTCTTTGGAGCATCTCAAGAGCACTAAATTTCCTTTTAGCCTTTGGTGAAAGCACCCAGAGCATAGATACAAATAAGGATCATGGAAATTCAGCTTTTCAGCTGATGGAGAGGCATTGCTTTGGAGAAACTGGACCAGCCCAGGAGCTTTCTCACTCTTACCCTTGTGATTCTCTCCCCCTTCCCACAGGGGAGCATGAGCAAAGAGCTGCACAGAGCTTGCTTGTCCCAAAACCACTGCTAAACCCATTTCAACAGGGGGAACAGAAAATCCAAACTGGACTTCTTCAGATAGCCTGAAAAAGCAGTTCTTCAAAACCTGATAGGAATATATTTGATATGTGCACTTTTAGAAATAAGAACATTCACATCCTGATCTTGCACAGGCCTGATAAGAGCACATTTCCTCGGTGGTGTGAGGCACTGACATCTCTGGGGCAGCCTGAGCACCCAGGTGAACCAGGAGGGTTAATGAGGGGCTCACATGCTCTCCATTCAGGTGTCTGAATACCAGCACATCCTGGTCCTCATGGATACACTATGAATACCAAACCAAAGCTAATGACATTTATTTACACCTATGCTGACATTTTTCTGTATGCAGAGGAAAATAATCAACATATTTTCTTAAAGGTCAAAAGCCTTTGCATAATATATTTCACTGCATGGAATGGATACTCTGATATAATTCAATTGCTGTGTTTACCATGTGTTATCCCTAAAAAACTGTTTCTTTACCCTTTTTAATATACTGGTGTGTTTTCTCTCCTTTATTTCCCATTTTGGAATAAAAGTATTTATTCTCTCAGCATATGCTTACTGTTCACCTCAAGTTGACATATTTTAATTTTTGTGGTTTCCCTATCCAGTTTCTCCATCGACTTTTATTATGCTGTGATGAATATTACAAGTAATGGATACACCTTCAAAAACAACAGAATCCTCCTTGTTCCTCTCTGCAAACTTCCTTGTACTTACATATTCTTAGATATTAAAGACACCACCTTTATTTTCCTTCATCTGGATGGAAGTTACACTATGGGATTTTAAATTCATTCAGCATTTTTCTTTAGGGATCCCACTTCTGTACCTTTATTTCTGAAAATGCAGACTGCAGTGAGACTTCCTGCAGCAAGCAGAACATCATGGGAAGAGACTTGACTGAGTACAAGCATGGTATGGAGTATTTTTATCTTAATCAGTTATGTTGGGCAGGATGACATTTCCAAATCTGCTACACTATCTGTTGTTCAGCCTCTAAGTCAGTCCTAATCAACTCTTACATACAGAACAACAGGGACAACCTTCCTCCAGATGGTTGGGACAAAAAATCAGCTGAGGTCAGAATTTAACTGAGGAGAGAGAAAAAGAAATGTAGTAGAAATCTCACCATTTACAGTCTCTGTCACTCCCCAGTTTTAATTTAAATGCAGGGAACTAGTTTACAACCACTTCAAACTACTTCTTTATTCTTTTGCATTATTAGCCTTTGCCCCTTAATTAATCTATCTTTCAATTTTATTTCATTTAACCTCTGTTATTCCTTATTTTGATTATATATTTAATGTATTATAGTAATAAGGAGTAAATATTTGATGCACCTCTTCAAAGCCCTTTTTCCAAAGCACCCTGAGAACTCTACAGCCCTCCTCTCTAAAAACCTAAGTACAATCAAGCCACATTTGTGGGTTTTCATGAAAACAAAGCAATAGTCAATTCATTCTGCCCAGGTTATGGAAAAAAAAACCAAATACTGTAATTAACTAATGACCTAGTTAATCAAGCTTAGAAATTATTTACTGCTAAATAGTTCTTCAGGTGGAACCCTCCTCCTGTACAAAGCCCAAAATGTTTGTGCTTAACACCACCAATTTCTCCTTTTCCAGGCTTTTTCTTGCAAAGATCATGTTCATGATTATTTTCCATAGCAAAGGACTTTAAACCAAACTTGCTTTTTTCACCAATATCTTCCTTCCCCAGCATTCCTGCCACAGTTACTATGGCAATTGCTTTGGTATGGAACAACAGTGGAAGCACATGCATTAAACTGATATTATTTGCAAGAGGTTAAGTATCCTGAGCCCTGAGAGTGGTTAAGCAAGTGACAATTTTCATGGAGGCTTGAAGGAATAAGTGGATTCAATATATTATGTGATTACTCATCTGATTCCTCATCTGAAGATATTTCTTGATAAGGCGCCACCTAAGAATCAACCCTGTGCCAGAGGGGGCAAGAAAAGATTGAAGGGTGCAGAAACACAGTTCATTTCTGGGGTGGAATTCACAAACACTCTGCAACCTCCAGCAAGCCTGAATAACCAAAGAACCAAGTCTTTAAGTTCCTAGGTGCCAAGGCAGAATTAATCACCCAGAGAGAACAGCAGAGGGAATTTCTTCAGAGAACGTGCATCTCCCCACTCACAGACACAAGTGGCACTTGGCACACTCCTGGAGCAGGGAGGATATCGAGGCAGGGTTCGAAGGAGACACATGAAAGCAGGGACACAGCTTTTCCTCTTCCAGAAAAAACAAAAGGGGATTTGGGCTTGAATCATCCTTCAGCTTTCTGAACAGTGGTTTGGGTCAGCAGAGACCTTTCTATAACAGAGCAGGATCACAGAGGGGTGTCCCACTCCAAATCCTGCTGTGAGCTAAAAACATGCCCTGTAAGTCGAGAATTTACTGTTACACCTGAACTGCTCATAGCTGAAACAGTGAATCAATTCACATTTAATCATTACAGAAACAGAAAACGACAGACTAGGGGAAATAATCTTAATAACAGAGTTTTATTATATGTACAAGCTGGATATCTCTGAGTTTTTGAGGGGTTCTTCATTGCCCCTCTGGATATTAAAATTAATTGCTCTGATGGGTGGGATGGAAATCACTCAGTGACTCCTTGGCACCCCAAATCCCCTTCTCTGGGAGGAGTATGATGTTGGTGATTTCTCCTTCCTCCCCACTCTGGAATGTGCTTGGGGTTATGTTTGTTAAGACATTTTTACACCTTTCTTTACTGGTACACAAGGCGACATTTCATGCAAACATACTATAAAAGGCATTATTTACATGGATTGGATGCTCCCCTTTGGTTTCTATGTTGTCCTAAAACTGTTTGTGCTCAGCTCCAGGTCTATAATCTATAGGTCCCCCCCATTTCCCTTTTCCTAAACATCTCATCTGTGTACTCCTGTAAATACACACTTGAGAGGAATTTGCTGTAGTCCCAGGACTCTCTCCCTCCACCGTGCATGGGTGTGACACCACCAGAAACATTTCAGTCCACACAGAGTAACTACTTATTGCTAATATCTCTGTCAAAATCGTGGCTGCACCCACTAAGAGAAGCCAAGAAAATGCAAAGTACTGCAGTTTGGGAGGAAAAAGTCCAGGCACTGACCAGCTGGAAAGCAGAGGGTCCTGGTGCACACCAAGCTGGCCATGAGCCAGCAATGCCCTCCTTGCAGGAGGAAAGAGTCAGACTCTTCTCAGAGGTATCCAGACAAGAGGCAGTGGGAACAAAACACAGGAAATTCCATTTAAATATCAACCAAAACTTGTTTTTTTACCAAAAGGGTGGTGAAACTTTGGAGCTGGCTGGCCAGAGATGCTGTGGGGTTTCAATCCTTGGAGACACTGAAGATATCCTGCCTGAGCAGGGGTTTGGGCTACACAATCTCCACAGACCACTTCCAAGCTTGGTGAGTCTGTGAGAAGTGAAACAAGTCAAACACAGCCTCCTGATGGGCACACCAAGCCAAACTCCAGACACTTCAAGACAAGTTAAGGCAAAGAAAGCTTCACACCTTCCAGTTTGGAGGGTTTGTCCCTTCAATATGTGTGTTTCTAGTACAGGAAATACTGCTTTTACTGGGCTGCTTTCACCAAGAAAAAAATAAGTAGCACAGGCATCAATGAATAATATATGAAAATACTCTATATAATTTCCTGTGTATTTCCCTTCACTACACCTGTAGGATTCTACACAAAACAACCTTTGTTCCTTTTTAATTAATTTCCTCAATTGTTGCACATTTGTGCTGTAAATGATCCACTGATCATGAATTCTCTGTTTGCATTGAATAAACTCTTCTTGGAGCAGCATGAGAAGCATAAAGAGTTTGGACATCAATGTTTCAGGACTTTTTATTTATACTTATTTGGCATTCAGGCATCTCACTCCTCTGGGGGCTTTTACCCACACCCTCCAAATCAAAGTCAGATTTCTGAATAAGGGAGAGCTGCTGATCTGACCATGTTGTTGTACACTAGGGCAGTGTTTTTTTCATTGTTTTACACTAGAAAAATAACCAGATTATTTTGAAATTATTTAAAACATAAAATATCAAACCCACACTGCTGAGTTTCACAGTCCTCGAGAATTTCGCTGTGGTTTGCATTTCATTTCTCTCTGGAAAGTTTGCATTTCTTTTAGGGAATTTAAACTCTGTTTTGTTATATGGAAAAGCTCAACCCTGCAATGCATTTTTAATATGTACCTTCTAAATAGGAAATGGTCTAATTAATTCTTTACTCACAATTCTTTACCCATATTGCATAGCTTTATGAAATCCCTAGGAAAACTTAAATAAAAAATCCTGAGATGCATCTAGCAAGTTACTTTCTAATTCTCCTCTGTGGTTAGAGGCAAAGCAATGAAAAGATGCAATTGGTATTTGCCAGTTTGCTCTTTTTTCCCCTTCAGATCCAGATAAGGTGATGTGAACTTGTAGGTAATGAAAACATCTCCTGCAATTTGCCATTGTTAACTGAACCACCATTCTAAACACACATTACTAAAATTGTTAATCCTGCAAAAACCCTAATTTCCCTTCTTCTTATTCTTCCATTTTTCAGTTTAACCCACACATCCCCATTGGCTGATGCACATGCTGCCCATCTAAAATGTCCTTTTGTCTTTCTCTTTTCCCCTCACAATATTTATACCCAGAATAAAAATCGCATAAAGTAATAGATGTGCACCCAACAAATCTACTTGGAGAAGTATGCTGGCATCACCCTCATGACAATATAAAATCTGTGTTTGCTTGGGTTTGTTTTATTTTTATGAATTCTGTGTGCACCTGATAAGCAGAGGATGATTAGCTCATGCATTTCTCTCCAACAGGAGCACCACAGGCTTCATGAAGTTCATATTTTGACTTGAGTGCAGCAGCTGCTGTGTTTAAAAACACTGAATATTTTTAAATGCAAACTTGTGCCTCCTTCTAGAGAATTCAGCCTATCTAATGTGTGCCCTATCTAAGTATTCACAGTCACTTTCTAATTATTTCCAGGGTATTTCCTGGAGGGACAGACCATGCTAACAGCTTCATTAACTCTGCTGTGCAGCACCACTGCATGGACAGTGTGCAGACATAAATCCAGGCAGGAAAAGCTCTGCAGCTCCCCAACCTCAACAGGACAACCACTGCTCTCTCTCAGGATCTTAATGACATTGGAAAAATGTTTCAGGTGAAGCCACCTGAACTCTAATACAAACTGTACTGGTTCTGTGTGAAGTTGGTTTTTAGCAGCTGTGCCTGTGCATGGCACTGCTGTTTCATTAAAGAAAACAGATTATGAAGCCTTCGACATGCTTCCTTCATTTACAGATTATACAATAAAGCTCTGGTCTCTGCTGGTGATCATGAAAGTTTCATTCATGTTTAACAGTGAAAGATCTGATTTTTCCAGTAAATTTTTACCTAAACCCTCACCGAAAGATAGCATGGATGGCCTAGAAACAGCACACCCTTTTCTTCCAAGAATTGCTAAAATTTCAAGTTCATTCATTCACTTTTCCAAAGTTAAATTTCTGTAGCTATGGATTACCACTAGTAATAGTTGCTGGAAGGTGGAACAGTTATTTTTCACTATTTGACTTAAATGAATTTGCCAGGAATTATTTTGTCTGTAAAATGGTAATGAAGAGCAGTAATCTATGTTTCAGGCTTTCCTGTCCTTAGTGGGACCACCTGTATTACAGTGTTCTAACCCAGGTGGTATGTTGTAAATGGTCAATAAAATTGGAAATTTAACAAGATTTTAAAAAGAAAAAAAAGGAAGAAACAAAGCATTTAGACATTTGCTTTGACACCCAACTCAAAATATAAAATACTAAGGAAAGATCAGCACAAGACAAAGCTTCCCTTTCCACAAAAAAACACACAAAACCAACCTAAAGTATTTAGTGTTTAAGTTTAAGACCTTATAAGAATAAAGCTGATGCCTGAGCTGACCTGTTCTCCAAGGTAGTTGTTTTATTTTTTTCTGGCTGCTGGGAAAGTTCTATGTCAGACTTGATTATGTACCAAAGTTTACACAACCTTGTCTCAACTCAGTTCATTTTGTCTGCAGTCCATGCATTGATGAATGGCATAATTGAGCTGTGGCAGCATCAGAGGGGATTCACCTTCTGGCCAAGCCTCAGAGAGCTCAGTTCAGTCATCCCCAGCTGAAGTCACAAAGCCAAGTTGAGCTCTGGTAGGAGCTGGCAGGGCTCCACCAAGTCAATAAGATAATCAAAGCTTTGTAATTAGATCGATGCAAAGAACAGCAGCAAGGCCTGGCAAAAATCTGCGTTGGACACAGACCTGGATACATCCAGGGTTTGTCCTAGGAAATATTCACACCTTTTAACAGCTGTACTGAAGCAGAAATTCAGAGCATTTATGGAACCTGCTGTTCCCAGCCAAAGAATATCAAGAGTATATGGAAAGGAACATATTTCACTGTCACCTGATGCTGCAGCCTTCTCTGTCTAATGAGAAGCACAGCAACCACAAATCACATCTCAAACCTGAAGAGGTCACTGAGTACAGGATGTGCTTTCATTTGAAGAGAGGTAGAAAATACCCAAAACTCAAGTCTATCAAGACACACCCATCAGAAAACCCTCAATGTCTGCAGTCTGAACACCCTCTGAAGGAAATGCTACAGCTCAGGAACAGTTTCTAAATGATGAGGTTTTGTGCAGAAATTCTGAAACCTTTTAAGAGGGTTGTAAAAGGTTTTTTGATGTTTCTTTTGGTGACTAAGGGAGAAGGAAAATTCTGAAAATACACGTTATTTTAGCCCTAGTTTAATTTCCTCAGGTGAAAAAAAAAAGGCAAACTATAAAGACTCTGATGTCAGAAAAGTCTTCACCAGAAAAAGTAGGGAATTGTATATAGAACTGTATATTCTGCAGTGTATATGGCTCATGTCCTCTTTCTCTGTCAGGAAATGTACTTTGAAGTCAAAGGCATCTACTCAAGAATCAGAATCCCATCATGCCAGGACCTGTGCAAGGACAGGAGATTGCACTTCCCTTGACTGCAGAGCTGTGTATGACCACACTGACTTCCACAGTTATGAAATGACTGTGAAAAAATCCCAGATGCTTTCCTCTGCTTCAACCAAATTTGAGTTCCATATTTCAAAAATCACCTGTGCCACAGGAGAGCAAAGGCTCTGGTAGCCTTGGGGAAGGCTCCAAATTTTTACTCTAAAACAGAAACCTTTCCTCTTCTGTTTTCCAGGTGTGAAAATATCAATGCTACTAAATGTATACTCCTGCTCTAATATCAGGAAGAGGCCAGACAGAAAATTATTCACCTTGAGTGGAAACCTGAGTAAGCCCAGGCTGATGCCTTAAATGGCTCCCTAGAAACAGAGCCTAGACAGGAATAAAGGAATCAAGGAGGGATTGATTGGAAAGGCCTTCAGAGGTACACTCTGGGCTCCAGAGGCTCCTGCCTCAGTGCATCCCAACATGGACAAGGACAGCTCCCGAGTTCTTCCCACTTGGATCTCAGCATCAATTCCCCAAGCAGAAGCCAGGCAAGGATGGAATTTGCCCAAGCTTGCCCCCCTGTCCCCAAGATTGTGGTTTGCAGTTCTTGTTTCTGGGTGTCCTTAAAGGGCAAGTTAGAGGTTTTGATATTCTGTCTTAGCATAGAGAACAGCATAGACAACACCATTTAACAAGCTGCAGAAAACTTCAGAGTTACACTAGCAGTACAGGATTGGAAAAATGTAAAAGTTAAAACCTAAGGCATCAAGGATGTATGGTTTTGGTGAGGTAAAGCAGAATTTGCAGCTTTCAAGGTTTGGCTCGAGAGCTGCTGTTTAGAGGAAATTGAGACAAATGTGTTGCTCTGCCAATACCATTAAGATAAAAGGAGGTTTATATTAAACAAGAGTGTTCCACTTAGATCATGCCCCTGGTTAAAGCATCTCAACCTACCCTCCGAGAAAAGAGGCCACCCTGACCCTTTTCTCAAGAGCCGGAGTGATTTGAGCCATAGCAATCTCTGAACTACAAATGTTCTGAGCTGATTTGGGCCAGCTGCACTTTAACCGAGGCCAGAAGGCATTAACTATTTCACTGCTGCTTCATCCATCCCACCTGTGCCACCTCCTGTGACAGTACACACACCCAAAGTGCTGCCCATGCCTTAGGTTTTACCTTTTCCATGTTCCCAGCCCTGCCCTGCCCAGTGTCACTCTGCAGTTCCCTGGAGCTCGTTCAGTGCTGTTCTCTCATGCTCACACACACACAACAAAGCCTCTCCAGCTCTCCAAGGACACCCAGACCCTCCTAGGCACAACAACTGCAAACCACAATCTTGGGGACAGGGGGGCAAGCTTGGGCAAATTCCATCCTTGGCTAAAGTTTTAATTGGTGAATGATGCTGATATGCAAATGGACCAAACCTATAAAAGTGTGGAGAACTCGTGTCCTGTCATCCATCCTGAGATCCACTGAGGCAGGGGAGCCTCCAGACCCCCATGGTGTGGCCTTTAAAGGCCTTTCCAATAAATCCCTCCTTTATTCCTTTATTTCTGCCTAGCCTCTGTTTCTGGGTAGCCATTTAAGGCATCACTAGGGAAACTGGGCAGTGGGTAACCAGCTGTACAAAAACATCAGTGAAAGCCATCAGAAGTAAAGGCTGATAAGCAGAAGGAAAAAAAAGTAAAAAACCACCAACCACATGGATTATTTTCCCCTTTTGAACAGGCAAAAATATTTACAGCTTTTTCAAAGTGCTGTCACACACTGAGGCATATCAAGCCAAGCCTTTTAGAAGCCTTTTAATTTAGGACGCCGGAGTGACAATACAGCAGCCACAGTGAGTGGCAGCCATTCAGTTCTGTGGGGCTCCTCACAAGATTAAGAACTAATCAGCGAGCTCAGCTCTGATCCCTGTTTCATGTCCCAGCCAAAGGGATCAGGAGGGCCAGAGATCAGCATGGCACAAAGGAGCTGAGCAGCAGCCACTGCCAGAGATCAGCGTGAGGGTCACCCACCGCGAGGATTACCAGAGCAGGGGGCATGGCAGCCAGGCAGGGAGGCAGGAAATGAGAAAGGAAGAAAGTTTCTTCAAAAAAGCAGCCAGACTGAGGAGGACAGGGTGAGAAATGGGGCTGCTTATTGAATGGAATAGCTATGGGGGACAGAGTTTCATCTTTTCAGGTCTGTGGCACCCTCAGTGAGCACTGTCAGCTCGTGCCTGCCCACATCCCTGCCCACCAAACCCTCCTTCTGCTGCCATCCTATAAGGGAGAAAGCTCCCCCAGGTATCATGACATGGACCAAAATGGAATATAAAAAGGCTCAAATATATGCTCTTGGGAGAGTATACTGAATCACAAATCTTTTTGCCTTCTGACAAGGTCTAAGCTCTTTCCCAGGTGTTATCAGTGGAAAAGGAAACAGATCTTGTGAAGGCTGCCTGACAAATCTAAAGCTTTCAAGAAGGAGCTGGAAAAGGTGTCAACCAAGGGATTACAGTGGATTAACCTCAAAAGATTTCATTCTTCTCAGGTCTGTCTGTTCATATTTAGGTGTCACAGATTGGCTATTAATAGCTGTACAGTAAAGGCAGCAGTTTTTCAAGATATGTGGTTATCCTTGGCCACCATTCTGAATGGAGAATCAATCCCCTTTTTGTACCAAGCTTCCCTTTTACTCTCCTTCTCGACTTATTAAAAAACAAACCATGGAAAAAACACCCAGCAAGTCTCTTAGAATACCAATATGCACACACACAAATGTACAGGCAGATACACACCTCCTTCACTCTGCATTTCCATGGCAAACACTGAATTCTACTGCTGTAACTTCTACAGCAACCACTGACCACCTAATTTAATACACCTGTAATTATCACCCTGATCCTCCAGGAGATTGCCCAGCAGAGCACACCAGCAGATACAAAACAAAGCTTTTTAAAAATATTTTGTCATTAACAGACATCATTTGGTCAGTTATTTCTTCGAAGAAACCTTGGCTGTACTCTCAGGTCACCTATAACTAACTTCTTTTGCATATTCAGCATTCAAAAGCAAACTTGTTTTGACAAGACACAACAGAGAGGTTCCTGGAGATCTGAAATCCTCCCCAGGACCTTCAGGTTGTTATTACTCCTGACACAGGTTTTAACTCACAACCTCCAGTCTTCAAATTCAAATATTTTCTTTACTGATACCCTTGTTAAGCTTTACTACCCAGCTTAAAATTTAAGCTGTTTCCAACAACTGGCACAACATGGAGATATATTTATCTTAAGACTCATCTTACATATGCTTAAAAGAAAAGTGGAAAAGATAAAAATATTCTACTCCCCTCCCCTCAGAGCAGACTGGTTGCCAAAAGGATTTAAAATCCCCTTAAGAGGAATTTATGCATGGAAAGAAATAGTCCTGTTATGTGCAGTTTGATTAATCACCTCCATAAAGCTCAAAGCCACCTGTGCAGTGGATGGTGAGGAGAAAAGACATGAAACTGGAGAAGACAATCATGGAGGATATTCAAGTGTACTTAGTGTGGCTATTGCAATACAGAGATACTTGGCCAGTACAGCTTTGCAGAACATTCAAGAGAATATTCTCACCCTTAAAAGAAAGGCTCAGAGAGAACATGAATATTTTTAGGGGGACAAACTCCTCAAGCAATAGTAGGTTCTGTTACAGCAGCAATCAGTTTTCTATTTGAAATGCTGACAAAACCCTGAGTAGGAAATTCAGCTCTGACAGTGATGCCAGACCACTGAAGCCCTGCCTGCGTTCCAGGACATGGATTGGGTGGGTTTCACTGGAAACTGCCTCTCAAAACCTGCATTTTCTTCCAGTTTGACAAACTCTTTGCAAACACAAAAGCCAGAATGTCACCAGGCGAGGGCCTTGAATCCCACCTCAAGTAACACATCAAATGCATCTCACAGGGAAATAACATTTGGATTATAAAGTTGCATCTATTTCTGAAGGCTACTGATCCCACCAGCAAGCAGAGACATATTACCTTAGGGCTTTATATTTGTTAGAGGAACAAACTACAGAACACGTAAGAAAACTGAGAGTTCAGTCTGATCTTTCATTTGTCCAAAATGGTTAATTCATACCCTGAACAATAATTGTCATAATTCACCCATCAAGGTTGTGTTGAGAGCCTTGTTACCTGAGACACTTTCCCAAAAATAACTGTACACAGCCAAACTGCTATTCCCACGGCAAAATTTGACACGGCAAAGCACATATTATATCCCCCACTAAAAAATTTGGATGCTCCACTGCACTCTCTGGCAAAATTGTTAGTCAGTGTACACATTAATATAATTGACATGTTGAATTGATACTTGGAACAGCTCACAGCTGGTCCTAGAGAGATTTTATTATTTTTCCACATCACAAAACGCCTGCTTGGAGAATCCTCCTTGTGTGCACACTTTTGACTCGGAGAAACTAACGACTGCAGGCTTTTGAAGTGCTCCACGACAACTAATGGCCCTGATTTCCATGTCTACAGCTCATGGCACAGACACATGTCAGGCTGCAACACCGAGTGCTCAAAAGCTGCCATTCCCCCCACATCGAGCTTGGGTTCGCACATCGCAGATCCGAAAGTTTTTAGGCAGGTTTTCCACCAAAATATCCTCTGCACGTGACAGGGAGCCAGCCAAGCCATCCCCTGATGGGTTTTTAGGACAAAAATGAGCTGGCAGAGGGTGCTCATTGCAGATCATCTCTGAGAGCTGTGGCTGCAGTTGCTGTCATTCGGCACCAGGAGCACGAAAGCCAAACCCACTTCTTATTGAGCCCAACGCCAACTGGCAAAGCATTCCAACCCCCAAAATCACCCCAAAATCACCCCAAACTTCCATCTCGATGCAATTCCACAAATGCACGTTTGATTCTTTCCAGTATTCTGGGGTAATTTTTGGTTGGTTTCTTTCAAGCCCTTCCTCACCTCTGATCTTTACTCCCAAATGTAATAAACTTGGGACTTACCAAAAATGCTTGCCAGGCCTTTATGAGAGTTGTTCCCCACCTTGCAGCAAATTCACCCCAGGATGGAGAAGTCCTAATAATTTGGTTTTTTTTCAGCCTTCTTCTCTGAGAATTTAATACTTTTCACCTGAAAAATAAAATGGAGTGAAAATATGAAAGCGGGGCTGTGATCTTTAAGCTTGTATTTCAGAAACAGCAACGAGAATTGGGTGATTTTTGTGCTCTCTGCACCCCCAGTAATGTCACATTTCTTTTTTTGCTTAAGGAAGCTTAGGAAGAACAGAGTGTAGTGGGTAAAGCACCCCCAAAGTCTTACACTTCTTCCACACCCTCTTTAGGAGTGCATTTTCTTATCTCTGCTATTAACAATATCTCATTTGGGCTGCAAATGTGAAATATTTGCTTTTTTAAAAAGAAAAATCATTCTCAAAGGAATCCGAGGAAAACCACGTTCTTTGAACATTGCATTTCAAGCAGGAATTTTTCCATCTCACAAATAAAACAGTTTTTCTAAAAGCATGCAAACTCTGGTGGGTGAGTCACAAAGAGCTCACAAAACTCTGTTTTTACAGGTTTATAGTTGAGACCAAATTAAACTTGACAGTTTCCTTTAAATGAAATTACTATGTTAGAGATCACAGCATAAATAGCACTTGGTATAAATATAGCTTCCTTATTTCTCTGAAAATGTTCAGAATTAGGGAAAGGAGATGTGAATGAAAAAGATCTATCAAGGTAAGAAAGTAAAAGTGGACACAACATGAGAAAACAGCTCTGCATTAATTTAATCTCTACTTTCTAGGGTGATAAAGGACTTTTTTTCCTTGACTTTTTCTCGTGCTATACAGGCCAATTCTCTCCCACTAAACATGCTAATTTATTTTTTGTAATGACATAAGAAGGAAAAGAGGAGCAAAGAATCTCTACTAAATCGACACTGGTTTGGATCCAAGGAAAAGAGGAAAATTCCTGACACAGACTCATATAGAAGGATATCTTTTCCTAAGTAAACACCTGCATGATCTCATTGCTTGAAGAGAAATCAATTGAGCTGTGCTTATCTCTTAAATTAATTATAAATTAATGAATTCTGTGTATTTATAAACTTTGTTATTAGTATGATATTCTTCATTGTATTCACTCCTCTCCTAGTAATTAAATATTTGTGTGTGCCTCCAAGGCTATTAAAAAGATATCCATGAGAGTAATTATGAGGATATTCCAGTCCCTTTTACCTCAAAAGAGATAAGAGATTTTCATGAAAGTGTCTTGAAGTGTCTTTCACCGTTTCAGAGCTCATAGACTTTCAATTAAAATAATAATAAAAATTATAACAGCTAATTATAATATATAATAATTATAAAATAATAGTATCATTAAAAAAACAACAAAAATTATTCCAGCTCTAGAAGTTTCAAGATTTTTAAATCACTTGTCTGAAATCTGGAGACTGTAATGTATAATTTTGGTGCTGGAGGACTCCTTTAATTGTAAAGTGAGGGGAAGGTGAACAGATCTGGATGTGCAAAGGTTTAACTAATCCTTGCTGTCCTATACATCCCAAGGGATCTGGGCCATTAGAGTCTGCTGACTTCCTTCAGGAGATGAATCCTTTTCATCCTAGAAAATAGCCATGAGCACATCAGCTAAAATATGTACTAACTTTTAGAAATATATCCCTTTCAGTTTCAATTTGGTCAACTTATGTTTGCAATTCATGAACTTCAATGATCTCAGAGGTCTTTTCCACCCTAAATGATACTGTGATATTTACATTATTTGCTCTTATATTCTGGTGTCTTCTCTGTACCAACTTGAGCTAGTTAGGATGTGTGGTACAGTAGATAATGTGCTGTATAAAATTCAATTTCATAGCAGTACAGTGAGGTAGATGTATCAAAAATAACTATACAGGTGGAGACATGAAAATTACACGAGTCTATATAAAATAGTAATAAAGAATATTGGACAAATAAGATTTCATAGAGAGGCAGAGGCATCTCAATTGTTAAAAGTTTTCCAACCAAAAGAGGATGCTGTTGTCTTTGAATTTTGACTTTGCACAGTCACAGTGGTGTGGTAAGATGTCACAAGGTCAAAAGATCAAATGCTTTAAGTAACTGGTCTTCTCTGTTTTAATGAATATTTAGAGAATAAAATTCAAGGTTTATATTCAAGAATATCTCTATTTATCCAAGCAGCAAGACAAAAAAAAAGCTATTATCAGAAATAATTATATTTCTTACTGAAAATCAATTAGTGAAGCAAATCACTCGAGATGAGATAAAGACCCAAGCTGAAATGCTGTGATTACAATCACATGGCCTGACTGAAGGCTGCCAGGCCCAGGGGAGGTAAACCCCTTCTCCCCCTCTGAATCCCCTATACCTGAAGCTCAACATTACAACCACCTCATGGGATCTGCTCCTTCACCTCTCAGCTTCTTCCTACCCAGTGATCTCACCAAAATACTCTATTCTCTGATCATTTCCTCTCTCTTCCACTTAGAGAGAACCATATAAATAACAGAAAATTTCCTTTCTCCAAAAAGGAATTTAAGAAACAAAAATTCCTGAGTGTGTGATTGCTAAGTAAATGTTATTTCCCAGTTAAAGACAGAGCAACTCTACCTTCTCCATCTCTGTGCAGTTCCAGCACCCAGAGAGAGTATGTGAGAAACCTGTCAAGGCTCAGGAGGAGCAGGAGGAATGTGCTACCATCACCAAATTTTGTAACCAGGCATAAACAGCAGAGTCTAATGCTCACAGGAAAGGAAATATTACACTTTGATTGGGTAGGCTTTTTTCAGCAGAGAAGCACTCACAACAGAAGGAACAACAGGAAATAGATTAGGACATGGAAGCTTTATAGATTAGGACATGGAAGTTCCAGAGATCTCTCACCTGAAGTACTGATGCCCCTCAGAACCAGAATATCAGACCTGGGCAAGGACAGTGGAAGACAACAGGGGAAGAGACACACAGTAACTAAACAAAAAGGTGAAATAAAGCAGCAGGAACTCCCACACTGAGTTATTCCCACACAGAGTTCCTTGTTTTCCTTGGATTTAAAATCCCTCTTAAATAAGATTATCACCAGGTTGCCATATCCTTTAAAACTTTACCTCTTCTAAGGAAAAGCCAATGAAGGGTCACATGGTTGTTTACTTGGAAGTCCTTAAGTCAAATACTTTTTACACTTCATGGTGTAGGAAGAAAATTTGGCTTTTCTAGGTACAAAACACTTCATCTGTTTGAATAGGAGCAGAAAGGAGGGAGATGCTCATAGCTTCAACTTTCACCACCACGGGGAGCTTGAAAAAATACACACAAAAACCACATTTTCCCTGCTGTTGTCTATTCTACATTACACCTATACAATTTCTACTGAAAACGTACAATGGAACAAATACATTTGGATGCAATAGAAACCACTGGATATGGCAACAGAAGAGGCCAATTCTTGAATGCAAATTATAAAAGTCTCTATTGGTTGAAGGGTTTCATGAACCCTGGTCTGCTCTGCATTTTTCTTATGATCTTTTAGCATGATCAATATTCCAGTTGACATAAACTTCTTGTTCTCAAGTCATCCTTATGAAAATTAGGCTTGCAATATCAGTACTCAGATTTTAATTAGTTGCCAGTACCTCTCTGCCTTTATTTGTGCTGATATTTGCAGGGCATTGTCCTCTCCCAGTATTGCCACAATGTGGTTTAACATGAACATCCTTCCTCCTGCATTTCTTTTGATGGGAGACAGATTAAAATAGACTAACAGACATATTAAACTGCACTAACCTCCACTACAGAAAGAAAGAATCCATGCTGTACATCACCAGCCTTCAAGGACAAATCTTAAAGGCTTCTCTGTCCTTCTTTGAGCCCTCAACTTATCATTCATAATGAACTTTTCTGCCAACAGGCACAACTGTCAACAGGTGACAAATCATTGCATCAAGTGGCAATTTTTCACTTTTGTTGCTCCACTTTCTTCTCTGGCATCCTCTTATAGGATATATATTTGCTAGAGAAATGAATGCATGATGTATTACCAGCCCTTAATTTCTCCAAATTCACTTTCTAAATGGCACGGGGAAGTTTAGGCTTTGCTATTACATGGGCAGAGAGTGACAGGACAAGGGGGAAGAGTTTTAAACTAGAAGGGAAGAGATTTAGATTAAATCTTGGGAAGAAAAACATTACTCAGGGGGTAGTGAGGCACTGGAAGAAGTTGCCCAGAGAAGTTGCCCCATCCCTGGAGATGAAGCTGTAGACAGATTTTCACTCCAAGAAAGCAGAGGTTCAGAGGGCAGGAGATTTGATAGATGTTTGTACAGCTGACACCTGCAGGGAACTTCCCCAACACAACACAGGACACTCTGCAAGTGTGGCAGGTTCTGGGATAAAGAGCTGCAAACCTGTGTGGCAGGGGTCCTGGGAAACAACCAAGGGAAAATTTGAGGGGAAAGAAAGAAAGAAAAATGCACACAAGAATCATAGTTAAATAAAAAAAAAGCACCTTGCTACTTTCGCTGTTCAGGGAATGCTTGATGTTTTAAATAAGAAGTTACACATTTTGTGTGATCTAAAACAAACCAAACAAAACTTTTGGGAATCAAATACTATCATGGCCAAGCACATAAGGACTCATCCTTTTGTGTCAGGGACTTTCAGAGCTCTGTGACCTGAGCACCATTGCCTTTTGAATTATTTTCAGCTGACATTGATCTTGAACAACTGTCATGAACATTCCCATATAATTCCTGCAGTTCCATCAGCAAGCCCAAGGCTTACTGGAGAGTCCAGGAGATCTACTCCTAAGGAGCTGCTCCTTTCTGCAGACAACTGTGCTGTGGTTGTGTTAGCATTGTTTCAAAAAAATATTAACAGAAAAAATGTGAGTATTCTTCTGGGATATCATCTGTGATCATCCTGGAAGCCACACACACTTGGCCTTTCTGTAGGGAACACCAGGATTATCCTTCTCCTGCCCAAACTCATTCTTCTGAAGAAAGTGACCCCACATCTTTTACAATGTACACTTTTTTGAGCTCATCCACTAAACCAGGTTGCTCACAGCCCCATCCAGCCTGGAACGTTCATACAGCAAGCAAATATCTAAAATGCACATTTTGTTCCCTGAAAGCAACAAAGAAAGGTGCACAAGCCCCTTTGGATTATGTACCTTATTACTCTTTTCCTTTCCACTAAATCCTCATTTGCCAAAAGACAGCATTCTACCTACAGCTCTGCTCATTTCTCTCTCAATATTGCCAACTTCCTGGTCATATTAACCACACAATTTGGGGAAGAAAAACCAAATAGCACAGGCAGAGCTGTAAAAGATGGGACAAGAGATGCCATTAAGCCCTTGTCACATCAAAAATAAAGAATATTTATTTCACATCCAAAACTACCTTTCTGCCAGGATGCAGATGGTACAGATTACTTTAGACCATCACAAACAAACAAACCCCAAAGTCAGAGTTGTTTGTGCTTGATTTTTACACCTCCACATTAACAGTGCTTTTAAGTAGGATTTTTTTAGTTGTTGTAAAGATTAATAAATCAAGAAACACACATAACCAGCGCTGCAGCAGCCTCCACACGTGCTGGGCAATGATGCTTGTAGGGAAGACAAATAAGCAAACTGTTCCAGCAGGATGAAATATTAATTTTCCACAATGAAGGATTTGCCTCTGCCTGGCAAGGGAGGGGAGTGAGAGGGAAGTGAGTCAGGAGGGAATTCCACCTGTGATTTACCAACACACTCACAGGGCATTTACAGCCATGAAGGCAATCCTTCCTCCAGAGGCACCCAGGAGATCCCTCTGATGCTTCCACTGGGATTGTCAGCAATGAATCCTCACAGCTTCACTGTCTGAGTGTCTGCATTGTGGTCCCTCTCTCTTTATTTAATGAGAATAAATGCAATTATCATTACAGCTAAAGAGGTGGTGTGGAAGCCATCTAAGGAAAGTAAAATTACAGATTGCTGGTCAAAATTAGCTGTTTGCTCCAAGCCATGCAAGCATTGATAATTGACAATTGCCAAGCAGCTCAGGTCATCCACACCTAGGAAATGCCAGCTGTCACCACATGGAGCTGGTGTGCACATTTATGATTGGAAAAAAGAGAATTAAAAAGGGATCTGAGTGGGTGGAGCAGCAGTGGCCCCTTCAGCTCCACCCCTGATGGTAAATAGAGGCAACCACACAGTGAGTGCCATGGAAAAGGAAGGTCTGACCTATTTCTTTTCTATTTCTGACCTATTTCTTTTCTATTTCTGACCTATTCTTGGCCATTTCGAGCCCATTTCTGTTACACTGCAAGTTCTGGTATATGCATGCACACCACACTTCAAATAATTTCTACAAACCCACTGGAAACGAAATTTTAATTTCCAAGCCAACTTCCACCTTGATTAAATAAAGTATCAAAGGATGTATTCTCACTCACAAGTAAGCCCTTCAAAACAGGGCAACATTTGTCCTCCCTACAAGCATAACTGCCCAGCATGTGTGAAGTTTGCTACAGCATAGCTTATGTGTGTTTCTTGATTTATTAACCTGCAACAACAACAAAAAAATCTTACTTAAAAGCTGATATTTAGGGCACATATTCCTCTAGACAGTAAAAAAATGGAATTCAGGATTAATAAAGCAAAGCAAATTATTCATTTCTCCCAGGCACCACTTAAAAAGTGTATTTTCCAGGCAAGGCAAAGGGTGTACATGGATCACAAATTAAATATTTCTATATACAGGAGTCAGTGCTTTTTTCTGCAGGCTGTTGCTGGATGGAAAGCATATTTTTCAAGAGAAAAAAAAAGAAAATGTAAGAAAAAAATCATAAAAGCAGGCAGAACTTATTTATTGAAAGATCATAATTAGTCATAGTATGCAGCATTCATTTAGAAATTGTCTTGGGCTTGCTAAGTTATATATAAGGCTTACAAGGGATGAAATATTTGAAGAACACAGGTGCTTTTTACCCTCAGATTCTGAAAAGAAACCTTCACACTGAGGAAAGACAAATGCATGGATGGAGCAGTGAAAATGAATGTATCACAGCATATAAAAGAGCAATCCACACCTCACAAAAAACAGGTGGAGAAATGAATTTCCTTCCTTGGTTTGCCAGAGTCAGCTCTGCTCAAGCTCTTTGAGAGTGTATTGTAGGATATTATTGATTATGATTTTTGTCCTCTCTTGGTGTCACACACACAGAGGTCAAGGAGAAGGAGCTCCTTGAGTAGCAGTTGGGAGATTTTGTGTGGGGACATAGCAGGTGAGCTATGATCAGCTGGGGACTGAAGTATTGCACACTCATGGGGAAAAGAATTCTGTTTAATAGCCACAGAATACTCTCTGATAGATCAGCATCACACTGAAATACTGATTTAAGTAAATTACACTGCAATCACTGAGGTAAAAATGACCTAAACAATACTGAGGCAAGCATTTATTTTTTCTGAGTTCCAGATTTGGTCATATAGAGTCTTTTTTGTGGGTTTCTTTGGGTTTTGTTTTTTTTTAATTATTTTTGTTTTTTAATTATAATTCTTGTTCTAGAAGTGACTTGAGAAATGCAGCTTAAAAGGAATGAATTAAATATGTTTGTGTTTATTTTGCAGGAGTAGCTGATTGGCAGATAGAGCCTTTCCCCTTTTGGTAAGGAATTAAGTTCAGGCAAAAGTGAAACAAGTTTTTCAGTGTTATGTGAAGCAAGGGAATGCCTTCATTCTGTTTATAATAGCCAAATGTTGAAGTTCAAATGAAAAAAAATTCAAAAAATGTAAAAAATCAAAATAATCAATTAAGATATAGTTATTTAAGAGAGAACCTAGAGAAATTCCTGACTCTGCACATCAGATCTGTGCCATATTTCCAGAGCTGTCTTTCACTCTAATCCCTCAGCTTTATAATGCAAAAACTACCCACGGCTACATCTTCATCTACATGACAGTCAACAATTGGAAAAAAACAAACACAACAGAAAAAGGAAAAAAGAGAGAAAAAAGAATGATTCTGACTCTAAACATGACACATTTAAACCCTTTATCAGTAAAAAGTCATTGTCAGACCTCCATGGACTTAAGGCTCTACCTGTGCAGCTCTGAAATGTCTTGACTACAAATTTTGTTTTTCAACATGGAAGAATTCCTTGCAATATTAAGGAAGAAGATTCTAAAAATTCTTTTCCATGTGAAGGAAATTAAATACATATTTCTCTTCAAGATATAAAAAGCATGTTTTGCTCTGATCAAATTTAAGGTATCTTAAAATGCTTAGCATAGAACTGTCTTATATATAGCCAAAGTAATTTCATAATATATTATTTCTGTGAAAAGATAAAATTATTCTGCTGGATGTCTGAAATGTTTAAGAGCAGAATAAATTCCATTATGGCCTCTGCTCACATGACTTTTTTTCTTTCTTTTTTTTTTAGTGTCTGTCAAGGATTGCAATTGTTTTGAAGCAGTTGTTTTTAAAAAGTGTTTTCTCAAAGTCTGAATAGATTCAGGTGTGGTTCCATTTCATATTGATCAGGGGTGGTGTGAAATATTTTTGTCACACAGGTAGAGGGATCAAGGGTAATGAAATATATGGCAAATCATTAATATTTTCAGATTTCATTGCAAAGATCAGAGGGACAGGTTATTGAACAAAAATTGTTACAGCAATAAGGACAATTTCGTTCTTGTTATACCAATGACAAATTATTTTTCATCAACTCAATGTTTATACATTTTTATAGGCACATAGACTCCACCCTGAGCTAACAGGGCCTTTCCATTTTGCTCTTTTGTAAACTTAAATAAATGCAGGAGTTGTTTAAATTAGAATATATTAATTCTAACAACATTTTTCCAAGTCTAAAGAAAACATGGAAGGAACTATTTTTAAAAAGCACAATTTACCAAAGCTCCAGCAGTCTAAACACCATTTTAGAGCAAAGACTTTTCAATATTTTGTTGCTGGTAGGGAACAAAATATTTCTGGTTCTGCTGCTGTGAACTTAAGGGGACAAAATGTAGATGTAGTCTAGGCAGATGTCTGCCTGCACAAGAGTAAAACTTAGCAGCCCATTTTGGAAAGAAAACAATATTACTTTTTTTTATATTGATTTTTGTTTTCTCTGATTTCTCATCCAGGAAAAATAGTTACAAAATGCAGATGTAAACGCTGTACTAGGAAAATTTAACTTGATATTAAAAGTTACACAATTTTATCTTGCTATTAAAAATTTTACCAAGTTGGTAAGACACAGAAATCTTGTCATCAAAGATTTTCCACACACAAGCAGGCAAACTTAAGCACAACACTAATTTCTGAGTACTGGGAGGGATTTCCATCTCAGCTGTAACCACATCTTAGCTCATGATTACACCTTCCTTTCTATTCCTATAGATGTCCTTACAAAGTGATACCCAAGTCCTGAACAAAGCATGTGGGTATTTTAAAGCTCTGGAGAAGCAGATCTGATCTGTGAGCAAACAGGAGCTGTAACTCAGCCAGGGATCACAATTCCTGTCTGAAGGGCTTCCCCAGGCAGTCAGCCCTGAGGGGGTGAAAAGCAGGAATGAGCTTTTCTGGGTGAAGCTGCAGAGCAACAGCAGAAACATGGTCTCAGCCCAGTAAATCCCCTTCCCTCCCCAGGGAAAAAAAGGCAGAAACTCTCTCAGATCAGAGTCGAATGAAGGACATTGGCAAACTGCTAAGGCAGACATCAACAGCATCCAGAACATGCAATTCAAATTATGAGTGTTCCATTATTATTAAATCTGAGATGTCTCTCTCTGTGCCCAGCTCATTTGCTGATATTACTGATTTTCCCAGTACACATTTCCACAGGGATTCTGTCTTCCTCCTCTCTCTGTGGCTCAGGTTGCATTTGCTGGGAAGGAACCATTCCCAACGGGAGCACCTGAGATTTGATAACTCAGCTTGTTCTGGGAGTAATGTAGATGGAATTAATTTATCCTTGATTCTTTCCCTGCAAAAAGCATCTCGATTCTATGCCTATGTAGGCTTAAAGGGTTTGGGTCTAAAACTGATGCCAGGATGATTTTTGCTTTTTCTTTTATACCCCTCTCACACACTCTTTTATAGTTTGATGTACTCTCAGTGCTTTTAGCCCCACACTTGTACCTCCCCAAGGCTGAGAACTCAGCTCAGCCCCACGGCACTGTTAAACCAGGAGAGCAAACATCCTGGGAGCCCCAGACACCAAGGGCCTCTCCAGAACACATTTTGGAACCTCAGCCAGGCCCAGCCAGGGGGAAGGTTCCTCACAACGAGGGCTTCACTCCAGCCTCTCACTGGGGAATCTCTGATAGATATGCGAATTTTGCTAAGTCTATAATTGTGTGCATTTCAGGGCATTCCACCTGGACCAAGTGCTGTACCCAAGAATCCTAAAATAAATCCCAAAATAAAAACCCCTTTTCCTCATAAAATTAAAACCAAAACACGGCTTAAGACCAAGGAAACGCAACAGAACAACTTCAACTGAAGTACTGTGGGTATAAAAACATAATTTTGCCATTTTCGATACAAAAATTGAAACTAAATAGGTTTTCAGAACCCCCCTCAGCTTGGACAACTCAGTTTCTTTTGTGCTGGACAGAGATTCTACTACACAGAATCCAACAGAGTCTCCACCCAATAAGGAATGTATTATTTTCTTCCCATTGAATTCCTTTAAAACAAGAAGAGCCATGTAAAGCTTCCTTATTGGGAGGACTTTAAATTTGATCAAGCCAGCTTGTTCCAAAGACTCTTTCTGCAAATTCATTTCTTTGTAAGAAAGGAAGAATGAAAAAAATCTTACATTAATTCTCCACAGCTATTAAGGGAACAAAGCTAACCTTAAATTACTCAATGGCAATGAGTATCTCTCAAAACATCTTCAATTAAGTAGTTGAATTTTCTGAATCCAGCTATTATCATCCCACGCAAACTTTACTCCATCTTTTCAAAAATAATATGTTTTTCCTTTTCTAATTGACAATATTATTATAAACTGAAATCTTTGTTGGGCCAAAGGTTAAAAATGTTATGGTTATGTACTGGTTCTGAAGTGGGAAGGAAGACTATTATTTTCAGGCAAGTCCAGGTTTTTTATAATCTCCAGCAAGTTAATTAAAAACCAAACAATAAGAACCTTTCAGCTTTTTTCCTTTCACCCTTTGGTTTATTAATACATATTAAGCTTTTGGGGCTAGAAATCTTTTCTTATTAATTCTACATTCAGAGCTTGATAAATTAGGCATTCCTTCTGCAGTAGCTCATTCTACCTCGATACCCACACAACACAGCAGCAATAGGAAAAATCTCCAAAAAATTGCCTGCAGGAAAGAGCTACAAAAATTCAGACAAGTAAAAAAAAAAAGAATATTTTTTAAAATGGAATAATTTTAGTTCACTCCATAACATTTGGGCAACATTCATTCATCTTTCATTCATAACATTTGTTCGACATCCAGTAACATTCATTCACACACATAAAAGCAACCTAGTGTAAGTGGAAAATTGCAGTAAATAAAAAGGCAAATGGTTCAGTTACTGTTTGCAATAATTTAATGGCTGTGAACAGCCCTTCTTTGTCAAAGGACAGGAAGGATATCGAGCACTGTGGTGACTTCAGATGCAAGGTGGGCGAGGGAGCCACACTCTGCCTCCAGGCAGGATTACTGAACATGGAAAAAGCAACATTCTTGGCTAGGATAAAGTGCAGATGGGCCTGGAAGCAGGAGATGTTTGCTTAGAAATAGCATGGAATGGGTATGCAAAATGCTGTGGTGTGGCTGTTAGGGTAATGAACTGTGACTCTGAGCAGTAAAATCAGTGCTGAGAGGCACCTACTCAGAGATCAGAGCCTGGCTCAGCGACACACTCTTAAACTGAAGTAGAAAATAAAAAAAAGGGCTACACAGAAGAAGAAGAAGAAAAAAAATCTACTCAGAATCACAGCACTTTCCCCACTGACAGCTACAAATATATTTACCCAGCGCCCTCTCGTTGACGTGGAAGTCTGTCCCTCGTTTTGTTTGTGCCAACACAAAACTCTGCAGGCATTAGGTTGCTGTTTGAGAGTGTCACACTGTCAAGAAGTGAAACGATGATGAAGGTTGTCAGAAAGGGAAGGAAGAATATCTGTCATGCTAAAGAAACCAGATAAATAATAGATGACAGGATGTGTTCTATGAAATGCTGTTAGGAGCATAGTCTTCGGTAGGACACTGAATTTGGATCAGAAACCAACTTAAATAGTCTCCTGTGTTCTTAATGTCAACTACAACAAAACTGCAGAATATTTTGAAATTAGTCTGTTACAAACACTCCTGGAAAAATTATTGGCAAAGACTAAATAACAACTTCAAATTCAATAGACTGATAGACTGTTTAAAAAGTGGCAAGGAAATCCTGTAGAATTCCTAATTATATCTTCATAATTCTTGATTCACCACCAAAATGATCCTTGAATCTACTTAATTCTACCCTTACACAAAAATATTTCCCTCCCACAATCATTATACATTACATCAAACACATCTACAACTTCAGTCCCAGGTGTAATGAGGAAAAAATAGCCCCAGCACCTTAATCAAAGGCAGGTTATTTGCACAATCTAGAGCTGATCTGAAAGCAGACAGATGGCTCCGAGGATCGCTGCTCTTATCACACAACCGACAGATGTTTCTGAATGGCTTCTTGGTAATTGTCAGATAACCTTGCCTGTCTCGTGTGTGAGCTCTCCCTTAGCTTCTAACTTCGACTGTTGCTATCTTTGTCTCAAAAAAACCTGAAGCTGACAGTTTCAGGATGGCAAAGTCTTGGCACTGGGGAAGCCTCACTCAGCCGTGGGAAGGAAAAGCAGCTCCAAGGAAGGGACTGTGAAAGTGTCTGGAGTCAAGGAGGGAGTACTGGGGCTGCTTTCAGGTAAAACAAAGCAGCTCAGGCATTGTCCCCATCCCTAAGTCTGGAAATACATCCCTAAATAAGCTCTGAACTTTAAGGGAGCCAGAAATATTACTGCTGTAGTAGCAGTCCTGATTTTAGATCTTAAATACGAACAGAAGATTAAATATTACAGAGTTAAAAATCAAGTTAGGTGTTTTCCCTCAGGAAAACACTCATGGTACTTCACAGAGATGGACAGAATCTGGCAGCAAACATTCAGATTCCATAAATCTGGGAGTGTGGAAAAAAATAATGGTAGGATTAAAAAAAGCATAGAACACTGGCTCAAGCACTGAAATGTCAGAGTCTGCATCTAAAGATCATGCAGGCTCTGGAAATTATATTGGTGAGGAAAACTGAGGTGATGGATTACTCAGAAAAAGCTACAAAATTCTATGAACTCTTAAATCAGTGGAAAAAATACAGTCATGTTCTTTAGATTAATATTTTGAGACTTCATCTAAGTCCAGTCACACAGGAATTTTTGAGACTGGCAGTACTACTATGTATGATTTGTCATCATAATGTGCTTTTAAATCTTTGTTTAGCACACCTCCTGCAGTAATCTTCGTTCTCTCCTTTTAATACTTTAAAATTATTTAAGTTACTGTACACAATACATATTGAGCAATTATTTTTTCATAAAGCTGTGAATTTTGAAATTCAGAGTTTCTTTTAAAACTCCACCTTTTAATAACCATGAAAACCAATGTACCTGAGAGATCTCAGTTATTTCACTGTGCAGTGAAATCAGAGTGACATTATGGACGCTGGCAAACATTGATCTAGTGTTGCATGATTAATCCAGCCAGATTCCTTCATGGCAAAACCCTGACTTAAACAGAAATTTGTATATTCTTAAAAAAAAAATTAAAATCAACCTAAACTAACAAAAATTCAATCTAGAGCCAAATTCTGAATCCCAGCCTATTGACAACTCGGACTTCATTTCCAGCAGTGCTTATACTTCTTTCTCATGAAAGTTTCAAATTGAAGAGGAGTTGGAACAACAGTTGGGACAATAAACCCCCAAATATAAACATTTTTTCCTCATTTAAAAAGATGAAGCCATAGATGCTTAATGAAAGCAGTAAAGCTGGTCTGTAATCAGGATTTTGTTCTTTTTATCCACTCAGTCCAATGGAGATATTTATCCTAAAGCCTGTGGATATTTCAGCAGGTCTATAACCCATATGAAGCAATGGTAATTACCTGTGTTTACACAAGAGAAAATTATTCACACAAAAATCAAGGTTTGTTTTTATGTGTGCTTATATTTTTTTTCCAATATTTCTTAGAATGGAATGTTATTAGAAAAACCAGATTATCTCCTGGCAATAAGGTAATAGCAATTTGGGGAAGAAAGAAGACAGAATAATTATTTCCTACAAAGAGGAGCTCGCTAAGTAGATGGGAGTGCAGTAATTGAGATGAAATAGTACATTTATAAATGACACTGAAGAGAAAGAAAAGTTCCCAAAGCTCTTCTGAGGAGAGTTCTCTATTGGCCTGTCTGCAGCAGCAGATCCAGGGACATTTGCTTGGGGTTTTTTTCCATTTCAAACACCAAAGTTCTTCCTTTCTGAGAATCAAAAGTCTTGGTCTTGTTCAAGGTTTCCAGTGACTACCAAAATGAAAATTATCAATGAGCTGAGGCTGCATAATTCCACCTGCAAACCACCCACCCTCAGAATACTGGCAGGTGATACTTATAATCACTTCAGATCTTCTAGAATCAAAATCTTATCCAGGGACATTTCTCTGCTATCCAGGGACTTATGTATTTGTGTAAAGTAATGGAAAATGAACATCTATCATTTATATATTTTTCATATACTTCTCCCTAAAATCAGAGTTCTTAATTTGCAAACTTTGATGCCCTAGGTTTTTACTTTTATGTTTTCCAAATCCTGCCTAGTGTGTAACTCAAGTTTCTTGTCAGCTGCTGTTCTCTCACACTGGTTAGACAAGAAACCTCTCTAGCTTTGCTCTCCAAGGACACCCAGATTGTCTCAGGCCCCAAAATATCTAAACCAAGGCCTCTATGAAGGAGGGCAAACCTGGGGTGGTTACATCATTAACTGGGCTTGTAACAGGATAATTGATCCTGATATGCAAATGAACCAAACTTTATAAAAGTGTGAAGAACTCAGGACCCAAGGTCCATGTTGGGAGTAGCCTTTTGCCTCCCCAGGGTGCACCTTGAAGGCCCTGCAAATAAATACCTTCCTTTACTCCCTTATTCCTGCCTAGTGTCTGTTTTTTCATGTGGCCATCTCAGGCATCAACTTAGGTTGGTAAGCAAGAGATTTGAATTGCATTGAGTCAGTGAAATCCCTTGAATTGTCTGCTGACAGCCAAGCACATCTCTAGCTGCACAAACAAGTGCAGTGCAGAACCCAGGCCCCAAAAATCTTAAAATAATTCCACAGGTCTCCCATTTCTGTAATGCAGTCATACAGAGATGAAATTATGTACATTTAGATTAAGGCAGAGTGATAGGGCAGAATATAGAGTAATATTTTAAATGACTAGGATAGATGAAAGCTTTTAAATAAGGTCTTTTTCCTCTAAAGAATATTCACCCTTTAATTTTTTTCCCAAAATGATACCAGTCACTCCATCATTGTCCTTCTTAATCAAATACAGAAATTAAATCAGAGGCACTGATGAGGAAAACCTCAGCAGAAATGTACTTAAGCTTATTGCATACTACTTTTTGATTAGAGACCCAACATCACTTCACAGACTGAGATACATGATTATATTTTCAGTTTGGTATGACTGATACGTTTTATTTTCACTTCAATAAATGAAATTCCTACGTAAAAATTAGAATGCAAACCAGAACTGAACTGCACTCCTAGGACTGCAGTTTTACAGGAAACTCTATGGGTACAGTGTTACATTTGTGTGTGTTTCCTATTTATTTATTGATAAATAAATAATGCTTTTTCTCTGAAAGGTCTGAATGGATTTCAAGAGTTCATGAAGAGAGAAGAAAGATGCAGATTACTCAGTGGAAAATAACTTTTGGGAGCAAAGAAGGTAAGGTACTGTAAGGTACAGTAAGGTACTGTTCTACATTTAGGAAAAAAAAATATATGCAGAAATAAATATAGTTCTAATATTAATTATGGCTTACAAATCCATAGTACTGTGATTTACTGTGATTCCCTTTTTTATCAGTTATTCTAAGAAAACAATTCTTCTCAGTGTATCATTGAATAGCTTCATCCTAACACGGATGTGGCAAAAGAAATAATTTCTGAAAATTAAGTGTTAAATGTTAATTAGTTAATAGGTTAATTAAACTTTTCAGTTGATTAGCCATTAGTTAATTTTCACTGTCTTGCCACAAGATTGACCTGCAGCATTTCACAAAGACAACATATCTTGCAAGAGCCCTTCCTATACTGGTTTGACCATTTGTCCTCTGATGGAATTGTAAATACTTTGGCTAGTGAGTGAGTAAACCTGCAGGTTCTGAACTGCAAAATTTGCCTTCTAATTCTGCAGCTGGAAGGAAAATATTCTAGGAGAAAATACAAAACAACCTGGGCAAAAGAGATGCTCTGCACTGCTGCAGTCTGTCCTGATAGAGGAAGAAAATCCACCCTAGTGAGCAAAACTTAGAGAGACACAGCACTGAAACTTGCACAGAGACTTCGTTACCTTGATTAAAGGAAAGAGGAGAGCACTTTTATGGGGAGTGGAAGCTTCACTCTGCTGAATTCCATCCATGTTGCAAAGAGCCAGCCCTGAGAGAGCCTGCCCGAGCGTGTGGCACAGATTTCTCCTGCTCAGAGGATGGGCAGTGGCAGCTGCCAGGGAATGGGCTCCAGGAGCTGCCACCTGCTGGGGCACTGGGCCCTCAACTTGTCCTTTTCCTGGTTTCCAGCCCAGGTGAGAATTGTTTCTGTGTCAGGGAGGATGAGAGTTTGACAGGAAAGTTTCACAGATATGTAGGCTTGGCAGAAAGATCTCTGAGTGTAGGAGCTGAGAATGAAATAGAGATGAAAGCAAGTTTGGATATAGAGTAAAAGGTGTTTTGCTGAACCAGTGGTCACTGAATAGATGAGAAAGCAAAGGCTGAAGGTGAGTTGGAAGGAGGTTTTATGACTAGAGCAAAGGATAAGCTGGCCACAAACAGAAAGATGTTTTTACCAAGCAGAAAGTTACCACAGCAAACATATCGATGTAGCAAGCAGAAAAAATGTCTAAGAATTTTCCACTGTAAGAAAATTGAAAAACAACTCAAAGCTTAAATTGTAACATACTTACTTTTGTGACTATAATATGGTAATAGTAGTAGTTATGATAGGCTATAGGCAAATGTAAAGGTATTGTGTATTATGCTGGTTGGTTCTTATGTATTAAGATACCCAGCAAAGAAAAGTATATAATGCTTTGGAACTCAAACAGAATTTGGTTTCAGGTATACCTTTAAGCTGCAGCTGGCAGCCTTTAGGTTGGCTCTATATACCCACACCCTGGACTGCTGTAACTTTGTCTGTGCAATAAACAGCACTTCAGAGAGCTGCCTGAAGTCCAGACATCCTTCACCAACACTTCTCCCCCATTTCTGCCCCTCCCTTCCCCTGGAAGGCCTGGCATCAGACAGAGAGAAGGAACACGCAGCAGTGCACACAGCTGCTCTCTGGATGGCATTATATGGGCCATACTCTGGGCAGAGAGCACAAAGGCAGTCCACAAGGGTAAAATTAAAGCCATCTATTCGTAGGAGGACTAGAAACTCACTCCAGCTACCATTTCAGCTATGCATTGACAGACTGAATTGAGTGCTCCCTAGCAGCACTCCCTCCCCACAGCTTCCACACCTCTCCAGGTCCTGTTTGCACAGCACCATAACTGGCACTTCCCCACCTCTTTCTTCACCCAAGATTTTCCCTCCAAAGCCAAATCTGTGGGTTCTTATCTACAGGACAGCTGGTCCACGTCTGTTGCCACACTGAGCCAAACCTGCTTTTTCCACAGCTCCTTCCAAGCAATGAAACAAATGAGAGCAGCAGTAAATCCTCTGGCATTGCTATCCACCTGGATGCTGCTGGCTGTGCTGGAAAAGACACAGTGCATTGCCCAGCTGCAAGGCACCAAATCTGTGCCTCTGTGCATCAGATGCTTCCAAGGGATGTAAAGCCAAGGGCATTACAAGAATTCCTTTTTTTCTCTCAGGTCAGAATTCCTGCATAAAACAGTATATAAGACTAAGTAACTAACTTACATTAAACTCATAAATCAAAAAATATTGTGAGTTTGCTCTGCCAACTGCTTCAGACACAGTTCACGTAGATCAAATGATTTAAAATGGCTTTTTCACGAAATCCTGGCTATATCCTTGGCTTGGAAAGAACCAATAATGGGACTGGAAGGAATTGCTTGTGGTCAGGCTGTGATGAAGTCAGGCCCTGGCTGTGTGTGCCATTAAACCTTACATCTCAATCCCAGACTGTGGCACCATTCAAAGGCTGAAACCTTTGCAATTTTAAGAATCAAACTGTACAGATAAAAATGGAAGGGACCTATTTGCTGCCTTCTCAATAACAATAAATAATACAACAAAAGCTACATTAAAAAAAAATATTGTATGAGAAGATGAAATTGTCCAACACATTAAGTACTAAATTGGGCTTGAAGAGTTTTTAAGAGTGAATCAAATGCTACATGCAGTCCTGATTGTTACACCCCTTTTCATCAAAAGAGCTGACCTGCAAAGGTCTCAGCAAGGAAATCTATTGATTCCAAAGTGGGTAGGGGTGAAGGACTACACATGGAGCCACAGAAAGCTGCAAGGTGGCTGCCAGCCTTCAGCACTCAGCCACTTCTATAAAGGTATGCAATCAAAACAAGCCAAAAGCACTTTTGGCACCTGCTTTGCAGGCAAACAGCTTGGCTGGAAGATGAAACCTCCAACAACAGAGCTGAAGCTCCTAGGTGTCAGATTGGAAGTGTAAAATGAGTGACACACAGCTGTGAGGCACTGAAACTCTTTGTGGGGGATGGCGAGGAAAGGGAGAGGTGCTCACTTGGACATTCCCACAGTCACCTGAGCTGTGAGGTGACCCAAAGGGGCTCCTGAGGGAACACAGTGTGCTCCCCACGCCATGCTGAGCAGCCCCTGCTCCACAAGCACCTGCAGGGTTGTGAGAGCTGCCTCAGCATCATCTCACATCAGCCCCCAGAGCCTTCAGGTCTGGGCAGAGGCAGCTGCTTCCAGGGAGGATGCACCATCCCTTCTCCCAGCCTTGCCCTGAAAAGCAGGTGAGATGTGAAGGGAGGACTTCAAGGCAAAGCTTAACCAATACAGTCACCCATGTACTCTGCAAAACACACATTGTGGATTATTGCTGTGCAGATAACGATACTCCTCAAGTGCTAGGACAGGAAGAATCAGAGCCTATGCAGCAGAAGAACTGGAGGAAGCTGGGGCTGCACTCAAGAGGGAACACAATGAACAGGTGTCCAGAAGAAGCCAGAAATGCAGCACCCAGCCTGTGCAGAACTGGACTGTGTAAAGCAAAAGAGTCACAGCATCTTGCTGCATTTATCCCTGCTCACCTCTAGGTCTGAAGAAAAGGGAAAGAAACTCAGGATCATTTTGAAGGAGGGGAGGACACAAAACACCTCCCAAATCCTCCATCGAATGGGGATGCATGCAGCAGTAGGAATGAGACTATTGCCTTTCCCTGGTCTTAAAATTAAAACCAAAACATGATTGATAGGGAAAAGGGGTTTTTATTTTGGGATTTATTTCAGGATCTTTGGGTCCAGCACTTGGTCCAGCTGGAATGCCTCGAAATGCACACACCACCCCACACACTGAAATACACACAATTATAGGCTTTGCAAAATTAACATATTTATCAAAGATTCCCCAGTGAGAGGCTGGAGTGAAGCCCTCGTTGTGAGGAACCTTCCCCCTGGCTGGGCCTGGCTGAGGTTCCCAAATGTGTTCTGGAGAGGCCCTTGGTGTCTGGGGCTCCCAGGATGTTTGCTCTCCTGGTTTAACAGTGCCGTGGGGCTGAGCTGAGTTCTCAGCCTTGGGGAGGTACAAGTGTGGGGCTAAAAGCACTGAGAGTACATCAAACTGTAAAAGAGTGTGTGAGAGGGGTGTGAAAGAAAAGACAAAAGATCATCCTGGCATCAAGACCAGAAGGCACAGCACACATGCCACATGCAGATCCATACCTTCAGACATTCCCAATTGCTGCAATTCCAGCCAAGATCCTGAAGAATTCACTTCTCATTTCCTTGCTGCTTTTGCAAAATCCACACTTTCTTCTCATCAAGCTAGTGATAATATTTTCTTTGAGACAAATGATTACCAGACTGCTAGAGTTTAGAAATGTAACTCACCCCTCTAATATCATATCAGAAATTAGGGGTTTATGACAATATCTCTGCAGAACAGCATTGCATTATTGCTCTGAAGAATGAAAATGTGGATTACACCCTTTTTGCTCATTGAAGCTGTCACAGGCAACACAGATAATGTCAATGCAGTGATTAACTGCAATGACTAAGAGATAGCTAGGGATGTTTGCTGACGCTTGGGTGGTATTTGTTGCATTCCTAATACTCCCTGAAAAAGCCTCATAAATGACACACTCTTCTGATTACAATCAAGGAACAACAACAAAAAATATCTCTATTAATATGGGTATAATTTGGAAAACATTGTTTTTTTCATGGTTCAGTGATGAGATCATTTTATACATCTTGCATTTTAAAACCTTTTCATAGTGCTTGCCTACTTCTGCCTGGGGCATTAGAATACATGGCTTGATAAAAACAAAAAAACAAACATAGCCCAGGGTGATAAACTTGAAAAAGCAGGGAATACACCATTACTAGAGCTGCATGCAGATTTTGCAATAGAATTTATTCCACTGAAGTTTGGGTCAGGGCATTGAAATAAGGCATAAGTCTTAATGCTTGATGAACGAAAATCCTCTGACCTATGGGAAGATAAGATTTTGATTGCATTTGAGTTCACCTGATCTGTCTCAGGAAAAAAAAATCAACCAAAAAAAAACCCCTCAAAATAACTCACTCCAAACCATTTTTCACAATGAGAGAGATCAACAGCAGAAAAAAGATTAAAGGCACTTCAGGAGCATCTGAGCCAAGTTTAAGTCCGTGCTGGAAAAGATGTTTGAAAAATGCTGTAAGAAATAATTCTGTAGCAGGGTAGTCACAACTGAGAAGATCAAGATAAACCTGTGATTCAGTTTTTGATGTTCTGCAGTGTAGGATCAGACATCAAAGAAAATAAAGTCTACTTTGCAGAGAGCAGTAGGAGCTAGGAGGCAGCAGGCTGGCTCTGTCCTGGACTGAAATGAAAGTAAAAGGAGGAGCCCTACACTACTGGGGGTGGGAGTTCTTTTATGCCACAAGAAACTGATGAAATTAAGTGATGCAGATGAGTGAAATATCCCATAAAATGAGATAGGCCTGGAAGCATGGCTCAGAAAAGCCTTTACTCAGCTCTCCTGTGTGTTACAGCATGCCCCATTTAAACTGGGGAATTCAATCCAGATCATGCTACAATTTACCCTAAAATTCCACTGTTGGATTTGTTGGTTCCTTCAATCTGTTTCATTCTCATTAGAGTTTTGCCTTCTTCATTTTTAGAATTCAAGCAGAGGCAGGATTATCTGGGCAGTGGTAAGGAAAAGGCAGTGCCTGGCTTTGGGGCAGACACAAAGCCAGAAAATGGCAATATTTTGGCTGAAGTTTTGATAGTTTTCATTTTAAAGGAGCACGTGAGACTTAAGAAAAAAATCTCAAAACTCACTTTTCTTCAGGGAAAATCGATTAATGAGTAAACCACCAAAGCAGAGACTGACTCTGTGACCTACCCCGTTAAATATGCCAGTGGCACACTCTGATGCTGCCATTTCTTAACTTGATTCTTGACTTAAATGCCCTTTTAACGTGCTCATTAGCGAAATTTTCTAATTAAAAAATGCAGCAGCTAAAAAGATGCCCTCTCCCACACAAGTCACATGGAACCAACCTGAACAGCTACACAGTTCATTAGCTGAACTGGCAATTTCAGATCCCAGAGCAGTTCTCCTCCACTCCTGCTAATTGAAAAACTTGTAACAGAACTAGGCTGTCATCTCTTTTATACACCTGTCACAAAAGGCAGAGCACAATTTAGTCTATGGAAATAAAATTTTTGCTGCTTAGAAAACCTCAGGAATCCAGAGGGTTTTTTTTATTATTGAAATAATTTGGCCATTTTTAAGAATTATGGAGGAAAGTGCTGCCATAAGATTATCTGCCCCCTTCCAGACACATCCTACTGCCTCCTATTTTCATCCCTCATGGTCCCCTGCATGTGTAGTGCATCATTTGCCTTCATACCCTGTTCTCTCTCATTTTTCTTGTGCCATGTCCTCTCCCTGCTCCATTTAAACCTCTCTCTCCCTCTTCAGCAAGGTCAGGATCCTACAGACACCAACAGCATTCCCACACGGAGGTTATTACATGATCTGTGAGAGTTACCTGTGTTTAAATGCATTTCCCCCCCACATCTGCCTCACACATCATTTCTATATTGTGCTGTTGTGCAGTTTTTCTGTTGGTTTTTTGGTTGGTTGGGTTTTTTACTTTGCACTCATCTTCTGCTTGCACCACGGCAATCTTTCACTGCTTGTGGACAGACATCAAGATTTTCTTCTTCATAGCTCCAGAAACCAATCCATATCACTCTTGCATCTCTCTTGCACATCACTCCAGGGCTCAGTTAAAGCTAATTTTCTTCACATTAACTGGTATGGGGCTGTTTTTCCTCACCATGCAGAATTATTTTAACTGACAATTTAAATCAAATCAGTTTTCCTCAAGCCAGTTTTGTCTGTGACAGTAATTTGTCAGTGATCTCCCTGCACTTATCTCCACCCACGAGCTTTTCTATTTGATTTTCTCAGTCTGAGCTGAGTGTGACTGAGGGGCCTCCCACAGCCAGCCAAGGTCAAACCACCACACCACCTTCAGAACCTGCAGAAATTCAGCCTCAGTGAGGACTGGAACTCCAGCAAGCACAGCCAGATCCTCCTTTTGCTTCCTCACAGCCTTTGTGAGCCAAAGGATCAACACTAAATATCCTACGGAGATTGCACTTATTACCCAGAGACTGGAAAAGTAATATTCAAATTATTTACAGTTGGTTCCAAAAAAAGGATACTATGGGATTCAGCTTCATATAATTTCATATTTTATGTACAAAAAGGTCATTAAAAAAAGTCAGTATTTCTTGTGATTTAAAATTTAAAGCAGTATGGATGAATTTCTAGTTTAAGACAAAGTTTCTTAGGCCCTGGAGTTATGAAAAAATTAATCTCCCTGTGATAGAGTTTGTTGCCATTTTATCAGAGCTACTGTCTGCTCAAGGTCTCTTTCTGAAGAAATGCAGAAACCACATTTTAAAATGGATGTTGGCTTCCCTATCCCTGCCCACAGGCTTGCTGTGTGGCCTAAGGACCATATCAAGAACACAACACCTGCTCACTTACAACTAACAACCATCTTACTGAGTTGCCTGATATATCTGAGTGTCCACATTCTTATTGCCTCTGCCAAAAATAAAGCACTTACATGGAATGCTGGGTGCACAAAAAGCTCTTCAAACACCTAAGGATCACCTTGTTCCCAACCCCATGGGTAATGGCAGAAATCCCAATTTTTGTTACCTACGATGTTGGCGCCTTAATATCTAAAATTTAGGTAGAGAGCAGCCTGAAGTTTGTTATCAGCAGTTATCTTCTGTGCCAGACTGTGCAATTCAAAACTGGGTACCTTTCCTGCAAGTGCAGGGATGCTCCTGAAATCCTGCCCTCATCCACAGCCTAAACACAGACACAGAGAGATGCAACTTCATGCTCGATAACCAGAACAAATAAAGCCATTTTTTGGATTGGAGCATGGAAAAAAAAGTAATCACCACTTAAAGAATACCTCACAACCAAGAGAATTCATTCAGGCATGAGAAGACTGAAACCCAATGTCTCTCTCTGTCTGAAGGAGATTACACCAACATCTCTGAGCATATTTACTGTCTGGCAGTGCTGGAAGAGCTACTGACACTCCTCCCAGTGAGAGATGACATCCTGCTGAAAAGAACAGAAGATGTGTGAAAAGGAGAAATCTGGGAATCCCAGAACTCTCTCTCTAGTTTGTATTTGAGGATAAAGCATATCAAACCCTCCCTCTCTGCTCCTGCTGTGGCAATCTCCTGGAGAACAGCCACAAGTGCACACACTCAGCTCACTCCAGAGCTATTATATCCATTAGGACTTGCCAAGGATCCCTGCAGAGTACCACAGAGCTTCAGATCCCTGATTGGGCTTAAGGAGGATTTAGGTGCTGAGCTGATCAGACCCAAGTAATTACAGCCACAAGATTGTGTAAATGTGGCCATTTTGAAAACTCTCACGTCAAAAAGAGCTGCTAATGAGCTTGGACTGACTCAAGAGTTCATCAACAACTGATTGGAGGCTTTCAGGAGCCAAAGCTTCCATTCAGAAGTTTCCAGTTTGTCAAATTGCACTGGATCCTGATCTAAATCCATGTGTGCCACGCAGAGAAACCTGGAGGGACTTTTGCTTATTCCCTGATGGCCACACCACTCCGCCAAGCATTAAAGCCATCCCTGGTGATGAGTGCTCAGCTCCCAGACTCTCCCCACAACACTTCTACTTCCTTTAGGGAGATATGCTCAGAAAGCTCTTGCAATAACTCCTGAATTCACCCTCACCCTGCTCCAGGGCAAGACTCCTGCAATAGCTCCTGAATTCACCCTCACCCTGCTCCAGGGCAAGACTCCTGCAATAGCTCCTGAATTCACCCTCACCCTGCTCCAGGGCAAGACTCCTGCAATAGCTCCTGAATTCACCCTCACCCTGCTCCAGGGAAAGATGAGCCCTCTGTGGCAGTGGCTGTGCATCTTTGACATTGCACGTATGTTTGCCCATAGATCTAGAAAGTTATTGTAGTCTGGTTTTGTTTTAACTCTTTGTAACCACCTTTTTGACATGTTTCAATAAAGTTTTGGCAGGGGCTAAGGACGCAGGGCAGCCACAAGATCACTGATAGTAGGTGGGGACAAGACTTCTATTTCATAATGTGTCAATTAACACTTGACTTGGACCAATTTTACCACATTTCTCCAAGGTGGAGAGGCCACCATTACTCACCCTGGAAAAGGAACATATAGCATTTATATGTGTTCAAAAAATAGCTGTTTTCTGTTTATTAGTGACATTCTCCAGGGAACTACAAGACAGGTTCCAAACAGAAGACCAAAGCAAGGCTTACATTGGAGTCCAAGAAATTAATCTTTAGATAAAAGTGAGTCTTGGAGGGTTTATTTGATCTACAATAGGTTTATTGATCTACAATATTTGATCTTCAAAGCCCATTGGAAAAAATGGAGGAAGGACTTTAGAGAAAATGGGAAGTGCTTTGGTCTAGGCTGTGTTTTTGCTCCATTCCTTGCTCATGCTTTAACTTAAAAACTACATGTGTGGTTACAAATTAAAAGGAAAAGAGAATCAATTGTGCAGGACCCTCTGCTATCATTTCACCTCAAATCTTTTTCAAAGTACATCCTGCTTAACTCATCAGAAATGTGACTCTGTCCTTGGACATGAGCATCCATCTAACATTAGAGCTAAACAGAAAGATATTTTCTTCCTATTAGTCAACCCATTTGTACTTAAATTAAAAATATTAACATGAAAAATATGTACTTTTCTCTGAAAATACCCCAGAGTCTCCGTGAATTAAGGTAACACTGAGTGCCACAGTCAGAAAAGACTTTAAAAACAACCACACTCTTCACCACAGCCATCACGAAATTTCAATCACCTGAAAAAGGAAGAGAAACTTTGCTTTTAACCTACCTTCCCACACTTCATTTAACTGCATTCTGAAAATTAATTCTATTCCCTGATGTGATTTTCCCTTGCCCATCCAACATTTCAAATCTACATAACTTAATCTATACACTAATGGACTCCTAATTTTCTGGGGTAGTCAACCACATAAGACACTAACACAGATCATTAAAAGAAGTGGAAAACCTAAACAAAGACATAACAATTAATTCTGTGCAAGCAATAGCTCCACCACAAACCTATGAAAAAATATTTATTGCATTGTTTTTCCAATCAGGATGTAATTCCAATAGCTAATTCTTCCTCCAGTTTACTTTGTAGCTGTCACATCTTCAATGTTTTAAAGGAACAGTCTCTAAATCTGTCCAAAATCCTAATATTTTGGGGTTTTTTTTCTTTCCTTTAACCAGAATTTAGAGAGGTTATTCAGCCACTTATTTGGCCTTGCTTCTTTTCTGCTTAGCACCACTGAAGTTAGCTCCTAGGGCTGTTTTATTTGTCCTCAGAGACAGAATTTCCTTACATTGTACTGTGATAGTAAGGGCTTGGGATAGGGAAACCTCACCTATGTGCAGTAGTACCAAAATGCCCAGGAAAAGTGAAGTATTGCATTAAAACCTTTCAGTCCACTCTTTGCTCAAGTAACACACCAAAGACCTAAGAGCAACTTCTGTAAACTCTATAATTGGCCTCTCTGTGAACAGGAAGCTGTATTTTTTCCCATAAACTCAGAATTATCTGTCTCTTCTCAGCCACCCTCAGACTATGGCACAAACAGAGAAAGAACAGCAAATGAGTCTTGTCTGTGAGAGCACCTGTACCACATGACTGGCATCAGCGAGACTTTTTTTATGGGTGGGCATGAAGGAACCATATTATGGGAATAAAATTGCTTATCTAAGGCTGAATTGAAAGCTTAAAGCCACTGTTAAATCAGAGAGCAGAGAATGAACCAGAGAAGCAGCAATAACTATAAAATGCAATTTTACTTGGAACGGAAAATGTGTATTTGATTAATTGTAATACTCTAAAATATGCAATACAGAAATGTCAGGAGTTCTCCATTTACTGGCTAAAATCCCAGGATGAGAAGCACTTCCCCTTTATTTGTTTTTTTTTAATTTCTTTTTTTTTTTGTACACAAACATCTTGATTCATTATCTCTGGCTGCTCTCTAACATTCACATTGGCTGAAAAATACTGCCTTATCTACTCCTGGTAATCAAGGTTCTTTCCTTCTGATAAACAATTCTAGATAACTCATGAAATGTTATTCCTGGCAAATGAATGAACCATTTTCTTTTTTATTACATTTCTTTGAGGCTGTCATGGTCTAGAAAGCACCATTAAGGCATGCATATAACTTAGCACCAACGAATCTGAATTGTTTTGTTTTCATTTTGCCAAGCTCAATGTATATCCTAGATATTTACAGAGGTAAATAACATTCTTCGTGAAGCACAGCATCAATTTCATCAATACAGGACTTCCAATACACAAAGATTGCTCCATTGAATCTTAAATTTTTTTAAGATGAAGTGTGTTTTCTCAAAAAAAATTCCCAATAGTGTTGGTTTGGTTTTGTTTCTTTTTTTTCCTGGGGGCATATTTCCTTCAATCATTCAAACAAATATATGTGTGGTACCTTCCCATTATTTTGTTCAACATTCCTATGTTTTATCAATTTCTCCCATAATTATCTCTAGTGTCAGAACACAATTAAATTAAAGGCCAGAATGAATGAGCCTTGTAGTTAAGCTACAGTTTTATCCAGAAACTACTTTTTTGGTGCTAAATGGGTGTAGGTTGGCAAAGTATAACAATAAAGCTGAAGCCACTGTTTCCTGCCTTAGAATGTGATTGTCTTTTTCAGTAGGTGCCTCCTAGACTCTACAGTTTTCCACAAAGTAAAATAGTCTTTAAAATCACATAATTGAATTACAAACTAATGTCTGGGTCTTATGTCTATATCAGGTCAAAGATTTGGTCTTAACAGAGTGTATTCTCTCAGGATTTTACAAAAAACACAGATCCAAACAGCACCAGGAAAAAGGGAGAATGTGCTGAAATGTAGAACAAAAATGTCTTTTGTTCCCTTCAGAGTCCTTTCACTCATCTCCTTTGTTAAGGTCCTTCCAGTGCCTGTTAATTAATTGCTGTGATTGAGGTCAAGTTTGAAGATGATACGGGGTTAATTTTAGACTCTCTGGAGTGCAGACTGAGAAACTCATTACTGTTCCTGACGCTGGAATGTCAAGTCAGGCAGCCCTATAATATCTCAGGCTCTCACAGATATTGACCTTTCTGCAAAGAGCTGCCTTGGCCTGGGTCATGGAGGTCTGTGCTTGCAGTACTTCCTAAATTTCTGTGCTTCTCTTGCCAGATTACAAATGACAAGTGAGAGCTCAGTGTTTCTAATTAGTCTGGTGTCCTCCAGGGGGGCTGGTGAATATAATGCAGCAACACATGTAACTAACTACCACTCAAAGTGCTCGTAGCACAAAGCCAATTAAAAAGGAAATGAAAAGAAAGATTGCTCCGTGCTTACTCCCCGCTTGCTACCTCGAAATCACTCAGGCAGTCTGATTGTTGGCCAGCAAGAGTCTCCCTGATTGCAAGGTAAGTTTACACTTGGTAAGATTATTAGGAGGGAAGTTCACAATTCATTTATAATCTGTGTTTTTGTTGTGAACTGTTCACAGCAAGTCTGAAATATTTCCGAGCTGCACCGCTTGCCGAGTGTGAGGGCAGCCACTCCTGACACCTTTTGTGCCAGAGTGAGAAAGCAAAGAGGAACACCTCGAGCCAGTGGCTGAAGCTTATTGATTCCCTTGAAGATCATAGGCCAATCCTAAACTGTATTTATTACAGGAAATATTAGCCTTCATCTACTGCAGTGGAAACAGAAAAATGAATTGAATTATAAATCCCAACTGTAAAAATGGGATACATCCTTTTAAATCTTTCAGGCTTTTTAGGCACTGGTTTGGTTGGGGTTAAAAGTGCTGCAGAAACACTGGGCAGTTTTTTTCTGAAGACTTCTGTGGCCATACATGGACAGTTAAAAACTTCATAAAAAGCCATTCCTAAAGGAAAAGAAATAGCAACAATGCAAGTTTTCACTCTGTTCATGACAGACACTTCAATACAGAGCATTTGGAGGTCAAGTCCTCCATGACTTATGTAAAAAAGTATCTCTTTGTATATGAATTTTCCGTGAGCAATCAAGACAGTAGTCCCCAAAACTGTCAGTGGCTTTCTCTCATTAACCTGAATTTTGTCAGAATTCAAGGTAATACAGGCAGCCCCACTGTATTTTTATAGAAAGTCATCTGAAGCAGCCAAACTTTAATCCCATGAAATTCCTGTAGGGAGGATCAGCAAAATACCAAAAACACAGGTGTTCAAAAGAAGATTTAAAAAAAAAATATTGCCTTAAACAGATTTGAAACATATTTGTATTTAAATAAATATACCTTTTCTATATATTTCTCTGTCTCAATGAAGACTCACATTAGAGGAGATTCAATTTGAACTCAGCAAGAGACAAAGGACCTCAAAGTGCAGATTTAGGTGCATTTACAGTATACTGATGGAAAAGATATAATCTAATATTACTGACAATAAAAGAAGTAAACTGCAGTTGAACTTGATTCTGGCAGTCATATTCACACCAACAACACATCACCCACAGGATAATGAGGCTTCTTTTTTTTTTAAGAACAGATGCTTGGGTAATCAGATACAGAGAAATTATTTATGATTAATATAGTTGTGGTTATCCACTCAATTAAAGTTGCATCATTTCCTTTGATGCTACCATAGCTACAGTTTAAACAGCAAGAGGTGTTTGCCACTGGAAAATCAAAGCGTGGAAAGGAGATCCAATATTTATAAACCAAAATGATTTAAAGTCCCTGTGCTCCGACATATGCTATCCACCTCCCCAGCAAGTGCATCTGAAGCAAGCTGTCAGTCTGAGATGCAATAAAACAAGGCAGAGATATTCTCTAACTTCATCTCAGCTAAATTTACAGACAAACTGCCACATCAAGGCATCATCACTCCTCGACCTGTCCATTTATTAATGCCACACAGGGGACAGGGCCTTCACTGTTAGGGGTGTGACAAAGAGCTTAATGCCTTCACTCCTATTGTGTGGCAAGCAGACAATATTTCTTCCAGAGATAATCCACCAGGACACTGCTCCCCTCCTCCCAGCACTGCCTTTCTTCTCTGCCTGCTCCAGACCCACTCTGCTGGTTGGTTTTGCATGTGTAATGTGGTTTAAGAGCAGCTGCCTGAGGTTCCCAGTCAGTTCTTCACTCGCCTGCACTGCCCACGTGCTGTTCCAGTTCTTCAGGCAGTTTGGGAGTGTGCTGATAGCATCCAACCCACTCTGCCTCCAGAGTCCCATCTGGGGGTGTCTGATCCAGGCAACCAGACAAAATCTGCTCTACACCAAACTCTGAACTGCACGTGGAGGAGTTTTAGAGGTCTTGGCACAAACCATCCTAACCTATTGACCCTTCCCTACAGCACCGAACAAATTCTTAACCCAGGCATTGTGACATTGAATTCCTACCTGAAACCCTTAATACTAATCAAAAACTTCACTTTCCCTTGGTAGTCTCACCAGAGTTACAGTGTTTTGGGTATTACACAGACACAGCAGGAGTTTCATTCAGTTTTACTGCCCTGCAAAATTAAGGTGTGTGGAGGAGGACTCGTCCATGCATGTTTAGGGTCCCATAACACAACCTCTAACCCCAAAGGCCATCCTTGTCCATGGGAGTAACAGGGAGGTCCCACACAGGATTTGCCTGAATGAGGATCACTTACAGGAGTCACAGGACCTGAGTTTACCATAACTAGCATTCAGGAATATTATCTTATTATTTAATTACTTTTTAAAATGTTAATCAGCTCCAGTATGCAAAGTCACCAGAGAGTGCAAAATTCTCATACAAGCAGTTCTGCAGTAAGAAGAACCAATTTGGATCCCGTTGGCTTCCCTTTCAAAAGTAATTATTCTGCAGCTTTATTGCAAATTGCCACTTTGCAACAACAACAGAGCATTTCCACTTCTTTTCAAGTGCAGTACTGAAAACAGAACCAGAGAGAGACCATTGAGAGCTGCTCAGCTCTTCATTCTGCTCACCATTCTCGAATTAATGGAGACTGGATGTTGGAAGCACTGCCAGTCTGCTTCCCACCCTAACCCTAACCCTGCACTTACAACCAGGGAGAGCAAGGAAGGGCTTTTCTGTTCCCTCTTTACTGACTCCTACTCTTCCTGACAACAAAATGCTGCATTCCATGGATGTATTTGTACACTGAATGCATGTACATTCATGAACATCTATATAAAAGTGCCCCTTACAGGTTCAGATGTAAGATGCCTGAAAAAAAAGCCAGGAACATGAAATAAAGTCTGGTTTTGACCTTTTATTTCCCTATTTTTAGCTTCAATATCAACCTTCGGAGGTGCCTTCCAACCTCGATTCTTCCGTGGAATACACAGAAGACAAAGGCCTTAATTTGAACATATGCTGATGCCTTAGGTTTTACCTCTTCTATGTTCCCAGCCCTGCCCTGCCCAGTGTCACTCTGCAGTTCCCTGGAGCTCGTTCAGTGCTGTTCTCTCATGCTCACACACACACAACAAAGCCTCTCCAGCTCTCCAAGGACACCCAGACCCTCCTAGGCACAACAACTGCAAACCACAATCTTGGGGACAGGGGGGCAAGCTTGGGCAAATTCCATCCTTGCCTGGCTCCTGCTTGGGGAATTGATGCTGAGATCCAAGTGGGAAGAACTCGGGAGCTGTCCTTGTCCATGTTGGGATGCACTGAGGCAGGAGCCTCTGGAGCCCAGAGTGTTCCTCTGAAGTCCTGTCCAACCAATCCCTCCTTGATTCCTTTATTCCTGCCTGCTCTCTGTTTCTAGGGAGCCATTTAAGGCATCAATGCAAATATGCAGATTACATATCATTACTTGGTTACAAATTACATCCACTGACTTCACCATTTCCAGTCTTCTTAGTAGACTTTGCTTTTTCAGTTTGTTGAGTTTTTAAACTCACCCAAGATGAAAAAACACCTCAGGCAACAGGAATTAACAGAACATGGTGTGTTCAGAATTAAAAAAGTATGGAGGGTGGGATTCAAAGTGGGTGTAGAACAAAAATAGAATTTCAGCAGATTTTACGTCAATAGCTGCCTGACTGTAATAATTTGGGCAATCAATTATTACAGATAATAGTGTAAGATAATAGTTGCCCAATTATGATTTGTTTGCTATCAGTCTAGAAGTAAAGACTACACTAAAAAACTCAAAAATTAGTTAACCTCAGCTGTACTAGAAAATACAAGTAATTTTGAGCATTGTTTTATGTTAGGAGAGCATGATCTCATCCTGATTTTTAGATCCTGCAGGAAAACTTGCTGCACTGCATTCAGACTGCTGCAGAATGGCTACAATTTGGTCATCTTTTTATACTTAGCTACTGATAAAGTTTCCAAAAACAAAGGGCTTATCATTCAAACTGTGATAAAAGAAAAGCATTTTCCTGAACTGGGATATTTGGGGAGATGTAGGGAATGTGATCATTAATCAGTAATATTTCTAATGAATCTGTATTCTTTTGAGTCATTTCACTATGCTGTTTTTATGAGTTTGTAAGTCCAGAAAAAGACTCTTTGCTGTTAAACTAGATAGAAAAAGATGTTCTTAATGCTGCTCTATTAAATTCTTTAAGTGCTGTGCATTTCCCCTTGGAATTGTTAAGTTTTGGTTCCCTTCCCTCCATTACATTCCTTTTTAAGGAACAAAGGGCTCAGTGATGGATGGCAAAAGCGATTAGAGGCACGCAGGCTTCCCCTGTAAGAAATGAGCAGGCTCAGATTGAGATGTTTATAGATGAGACAAATAAGAGAGGACACTCCAGAACCTGACACAGTAATGAATGTTGTAAAAAAGACAAATGGAGTGGAGGTGCTCCTGTTTGTCATGTCTCATAATAGAGGAAGAATGCTTACTTCAATGGCATTGAAATGTAACAGAAGAAAGATTTCTTTTTTTCCCTCCCATAAACAACAGGTAGGAGTCAGGAGATTAAATTTTATTCCATTAAGTTCTTTGAAATGTCAGATTTGAAGATGAAAATTAAAAACATGAACCTTCTGAAGTAATAGCTCAGAAAAATTAAATATTCTTCAGAGGAATTGAAAACTTGTCTTATATTTCCATTTAGCGAGGAAAAAAAAGGAAAGTTTTAAGACTGAACATGTTTCTGAACAAAATTTTAGATGTTTCACTCAGAAGCAGCTGAAGCATTTTCATGTGAGAACTTATTAATTGGATTTTTCTGCTAAATAAAATTTAAATTGTTACATCTTCATATATAAAACTCGATGCAACTGAGTTCTAGGTGAAATAGTTGCCAACCATTTTTACACTGATCCAGGAAAAACAATTCTCACTCCATATTTTTACAATCAAAAGAAGAAATGTAAATGGAAGGGGTTTAGTTTTTTGGATTAGATAAAAAACAGTGGCTCTAGGTCAGAAAACAGTGAGGCTTCTTAAATCTTTTGCAGCCTAGTCTGGTAATCAGACTAATTAGAATACAGAACTAAAACTGCTGGCTGATATTTTAGTTTATGCACTCCTGGAGTCACAGCTCCTACATGTTGTGCTAAAGTTAATTTCTTCCCCAGAGTATTAGAATTCATTTTCTAGGGTGAAAAAAGGTGCAAGGCACAGTGCAAGCTGCTACCTGGTGAGAAGGGAGGTAAAATATGTAAAGGTTTATTAAAATTCAAGCTATGTAACTCATTCACTAAACCTTTTTTTTCCATGCTTGTATCGAGTTTACTATTAAAATAAGAAAGTAACCTTAAAGATAGAAAATGCAAAATAAGCTATGCCAGCAGGCAGATTCACAGTTTTTGACTGCATGAAAATTTTTGCTGTGAAAAATTCAGAACAAAACCAAAATAAATAATAATATACACATTCACATCTATTTCTCGTTTAGTGGATAAAGGTAAACTTATTTTAAAATGTCCAAGCAAAATAGTTTGTTTTTTCAGCCTGAATAATTTCCCAACCATTCACTGAAGATTATTTCAAATGGTCAATATAAAGCAGAATTATTTTATTTTGTATAATGGGAAAACCATTGCCGTGGTCAGCAAAAAAAAAAAAATCTTTAAATAATCAATAAATAATATTTTACCAACTGTTTCAGCTGAAAACCAAGCACAGAAACAAGCACTCCAGAATCTTGCACAACAAATTTTTGATGCTCTCCAGCCCCTGTTTAATGGTGTCATTAACAGCATGTTGTGCCTCTAACTAAGTGTGGCTCCACTTTGTTTTCACTACCCTGTCATTATTAATTCATTTGGAATCTGCTGTAGTAATGCTGATCATAATGACTTCATTTTATATTAATGTGCATGCCATCCTCATTACCATGGGGTTTTCTGCTCTGATTTCTCCTGGATGAGAATGAAACCAGTTGCAAAAACAATTTGTTTGTTGTGGTAATGTATTAGGAAGGAGTAACCTGCCTCCAGTTTTTACAGCACCAAGAGGCATTCGATGTGTGTCCTTTCACACATCCCTTCAAAAGCTTTTTTCCTAATCACATTTGAGCTGCCACAGTAATCTACAGATTTGTGGGCTTCTAGTGATTGCTGGTACACAGAGAGTGTACCTGAAAGATTTTTTTGTGTTTCCTAATGTTAGTGACATCATCTAAAAATAAAAAAATAATTCTGAAACCTTCCTGAGTTCTTGGCATGCATTACAGAACTGTAACAATTTAAATTTTATTGAGCAGGAAACTCCAAATAAGTTCTCTCATGAAAATGCTTCAGCTTCTTCTGAGTGAAACATTTAAAATTTTGTTTGGAAACAAGCTCTGTCTTAAAATCTCCCTCTTTTTTCTTCTTGCTAAACAAAAATGGAAATATAACACCAGTTTTCAATTCCTGTGAAGAACATTTAATTCTTCTGAGCTGTTACTTCAGAAGGTTCTCTTCACACCTTGCAAACCTGTGCTGGCACACTGAGCACAGGGCACTCGCTCTGCTGACACCTGAGGTGCCCATCCCCATCACACAGAAATCCAGAGAGCTCGTGGGTAGGAGGGATAAAGGAAGATCTCCAGCCCAACCACCTGCTCAAAGCATGGCTCACTTCAAGGCCTGACCACATCATCCAGCATCTTCCCCAGTTACACTCTGAACTTCCCCAAGTACAGAGGACCCATATCCCCCCAGCACTCCTGCTCGTTCAAAACCAAAATTCAGCACAAATTCACAGAAAGACCTCTCACAGACACCTTTCTCTGGGCTCCAGCTTGCCTTTTTACTTTCATTTTTCATGTTGTTAACATCAGCAGAAACATTTCCTGCTGTCCAATGCCTGTAGAGTTCCACATCTACATTGCAAACCTCTTTATCTAGTTATGGGCAAGCTTGATAAGTCTGGATTCAACATGTCCAGAAACTGGGGGTCTTCCCTGTGGCCAGTGCCTCCCTCAGCTACATCCTGGAAATGATTCCTCTGAATCAACTCACCTTGGTATGAACACTTTTAAGGTCCCAGGAGCAGTGGTTTCCCTGGAAAACTCCCCCAGGTAATCCACAGGAACTGTACTTGGGAACACACAAGATCACCTTTTCAGCTGAAAACTTCCTAAACACTGGAATACTTGTGAAGATTCTGAATCTTAGTTGTGTTTGTGAGAATGACAGTTTTAAACAACAGAGACAAAGAAGAGGCTAGAATTTTAAAACAAAACAAAAAAAAAATACAATTTTCAACCCTGCTCCACTGAAGAGAGTGCATTTTAGCAACAGCTGTCCTTTGCAACAAGTTATTTTTGTGCCAGATATTTTGCCATGATTTTAAATAATTCACATTGCTGCATTTTTTGCTCTCCCACAGAGCTTCCATTAGGACATGGCTTCTACATGGAGCTGCTACCACACGAAAGCACTGGAAGGGTGAATTTACAGATGAACAGATGCAAACATTGGAAATTAACATTGGAAAATTTGGAACATTACATTGGAAATTTTCCTTTGAGATTAAAGGCTCACACATTGTAATGCAAACTTGCATCATTAAACCACAGCGAAATAAAACACATTTTAGAATGAAGTCCCTCTCCCAACTCACTGGAGAAGTTTCCTATCACAGGTAGTGTAAAAACCTTAGCAGCAGTGGCCCAGTGTCAATGAAAAAACAAGCCCTGCTGTCCTGAACACATACAGGTGGAGGAGTGCACACTCTGAATCTGAGAGTTTTGAAGACCAATCCACATCACTTTATTAAAAAAAAAAAGGGAAATAATTAGAAATCAGAGGTAAAGTATAGCAGAAAAAAATGCAGGGGCATTTACAGTTGAAATGTAAAATAAAACTTGTCTTTGTTTCACCCTTACTTCGGGCACATTGCTACAGAGTAATTTCACCCAGGGTGAAAACCACCTCTGCCTCCTGCTGCAAACTCTCAGTTCCATGTAAGGCTGAGGTTTGTTTAACCTCTGGCTAACAAACCTGTTTACTATCAATATAATCTTCATTTTTTCCATGTTATTTTTTGAGGAGATGAACAAGTGAGTACCTACTCCCAGCCATACCCAACACTGCATTTCACACCCAGCCCAATATATCTCTGACACACTCTCAGCCTCCCTGGTTCTGCAGCAAATTTTTAATTCCCACATAAACAAGCTTGTCCTGAATACAAGAATTATTCTCATTCAAGAGCCTGACCTCTCCTGTGTCAGAGCAAGCACCTCTGCAATTTCCTTAACTGTTTCAGAAGAACCTGAATATTCAGAGAACACAAACAAGGTTTGGAGGGAGGCTTGTATGGAAAAGACAATTCTACCTCACAGAAGGCTTGGGTGATTTGTTTCCTCTGTTTTGTGTAGAAACCTGACCCTAAACTTGGGCATGGAACTGCCCTCACCCAGCACAGGCTCTCAAGCAACTCAAGGAAAAGCCAAAGATTATAAATAAAAGCATAATTCAAATTACCTTAACTCTTCTATCAGACGAGTTGCAACCATGCTGCTTTCAGGCTGTTCCTTGAGCTCAACTGCTACAATCCTCCAGCTGAGACCCTAAATTGCTCTGTACCCCGGTGCAGTGAGTTAGTGGTGAGTGATAACACAGCTGCTTGGCATTCTCTGATCATCTCTTTCCTCTCAGCTCTCAGCTTTTGCATAGCCCAGAGATGCCCACCTGCCCTCCACACCCCTAAGGGCAGCTCCTGCTCCCTCTGCAAGGCTCAGGTGCCCCAGCCTTGGGCTGAAACAAAGGTTTCAGAAGAAGAAAAAAGCTCTAACCTTATGGTCAGGCTTTGGCACTCACCCAAATTCTTAATGCTCCAAAATCATAAGCTGCAGAAATAAAGTTAGTTACTCTTCCAAAATAAGGTTTCCTTCAATTTCAGAAAAAAAAAACCAAAACAAACCAAAAACGAAACCAAAAAAACCCCAAAATAAATACACAAGAAACTGAGTGTTTCAGCACAAAATCTGAGTATTGCAGAACACCAGAAAAGCTTTCCAGTTTCAGGTGGTCCCCACTGCATGCTGCTTAAGACCCTAAAAGTGCACAGATAACTGCAGAAAGTTTCACAATAGAGTTTGATGCAACTTCTCAAAAATTAGGCATAATTAAATTGCTAGACCCCTATATAAAAGTTTATCAGTATAATTTTCTATTTTTTTTTTCCAAACCATGAGTGGATGTGTTTGTAAAGTGTGAATTGAAGTTTTGCCACAAGTAACTAAGTCCAATAGGAAGGATGATTGCTCAATTCAGAGAGGGAATTTATTTGACTTACATTATGCCGAAGGTCAGACCAAATCTTCAAAGAGGTTTCTTTTTCTCTACGAAAATCAATAATTCTATTGGCCTCCGAGGCAAACAATAAATGTGTCTGAGAAAGGCAAGCACCTCTTTAACTGTTGAATTATTTATTTCAAAAATATTCTATCTTCATGTGGATGCCTCTGTGAAGCTTTTAACGTGCAATTTCTGAAGATGTATATTAGAAAGGGGGATAGAAACAAGAAAGAGTTTGGGAAAACTGCAATTTTGAGATCTGTCACAAGGAAATCCCAATAATAATAATAATAATTATAAAAGAAAAACAACCCTGTTAAAGTGCTTGCATATTTCTTTTCAAGGAGGTAAAAACTTGTTAGTCCCCTAATCAGCTTTCAGATTTTAATTTAACCCTCTGAGCTGATATCATAAAAGGCTGCAATACCAGTGCTGAAATCTCTGTTGAATTAATACCTGGAAGCAGAGGTGAAAGTAAAATATACTGGATTAAGTAACAAAATCAACAGAGGACTACTCCTATTGAATGTTTAAAGTACTTTTGTTTATATAGGATGCCCAATGTCTTCCTTTTTTCCTTAAAAGAAAGGACTATAGAATTTCCCTCAGTGCTGCAGAACTTACAATTCAATTTAAACCCAGCTTGCAAAGGCAGGCACGGAGCCATAATTACACCCTACACTGCTGCTTATTGTGCTGCAGCTGATTTCTCCTGGATAAATGCATGTCATACAACCTGCAGCACACCCAATTTACATTCAGAAGACAGAACAAGAGTGTTTAGTCATTGAATACATTCAGAAACAGTCCAGTGCACCAGCTGTTTACTTTTAATGTTGAAATTCCTTTCTTGCCTTCTCGTGTTCTCCTCTCTTATCACTGCGTGTACCAAGCCTGCAAGGAAAACCAGGCACAATCTGATAAATTCTGAAATGTAAAATATTAAAACAATTACTTTTGTCAGCTATATTTTATTTCCCAAGTTTTCCACACAGCCCCTCAGGAATCCTTTCTGCTGAGATGAGCACACTGCATGCACACTCACCCATCCTTCCAACAGTGATAATAGCACAACTGTGATCCTTTGTCTTCTGTGGGTCCTAAAGAAAGCTTGTCATGGACAGTGCTCAGAAACTCCAGCAGAATCCCAGGCTGATCCCAGCCTGACCTCACTCTTGCATCAAGACCTAAAATTCCAAACTTCTGGCCCTTTCTAAACAACAGAGCATTCTCAAGAGAGAATTCAGTGGAATTGATTTAAAATGTAGAGATTCATTTATTTGTAACTTAATTCAAGACTCATTAAGGATGCCAATTCCATCTCAGCACATTTACCTTTTAATTTACAGAATTACAGCGTGTTTGTTGTGTTTGTTGGGAAAACACACATAATAATGCAATATATGGAGAGTTGGTTGGGAAAACACACATAATAATGCAATATATGGAGAGCTGAACCTTGCTCCAGTCCAAGCCTTGCATTTTGACTTTTATTTTCCTCAGCAATCCTATTTTCCAATCTGTGGCCAGCCTTCCCTTAATTCTGTGTCTTCCATGGTGATTTATGATGCCTGCTAATGAGATCAAGGAAAGAAACTCGGGGGAGGTTGATTACAGATGGTATCTGAGCTCAGCCTCAGAATTCTCTGATGTTTACAGGATCCTTCTCCAGTGCTCTTCAACTTCTGTAGTTATTAATATAAGTTCAAATTAATGCTCTGTAATTGACTGCTCTTTTTTTCCTCATTTTAACCAAAGGAGAAAAAAAAGAGGGGAAAAACAAAACAAGGGCTCCATCCCACTAAAACCTACAGGTCTGAAGCTCTTGATAGCACCACAGCCATCACCAATAGGCTGCTGGCTTGGATTCCTCCTTTTTGGATTTTAAAGAGTCTGAAAAATCTTCTGCCTCTCAGAGGCTGATTTTTTTTTGATCTACAGATTGTCAGAGACTCTCTGATTTTTTCCCATTTCATATCTACTAAATTTTAAAGGCTAAGTCATAAATCTCACTGCATTAATATATGGCATGGATGTTAATGGAAAACAAATTCAGATTGAGTGGCTCAGTTTACAGAGAAGCTGCTTTGTACAGGCAGTGCTGTAAGAGTTTCTAAATCCAGGCTCAATTATTTGTTCTATCACACATTCTCATGTCCTTTTCAAGAGCCTTGTAAAGATGGATTCATTATCAATTTTGGACATCCTATATTATCACATTTAAGTCCTGCTTGATGAAGCTATCCTGTGGTTCAAAATGTCAGCCTGTGTTTTTAAATTAAAAAACAAACTAAGAAACAGCCAAAAAAACCCAAAATAAACCAAACAATGAAACAAAACCCCCACAAACTAAACAAATGAAAAATAAAAGAGTTCTTTGAACTGTGGAAAAAATATCCCCAAACTATGTGAAATTATATCAGCATTGTGTAGATAGAGCTGCAGACAACTTGTGCAGCCAAATTAAGAAAGCTGAGGTGAAATTGATTAACTTCTAGAATATTTTATATCATTTTAGGGTCTTTTGGGGGTCTTTTATGCATCACAGCTGGACTACAGCAAAAGCATGGACCTCTGTCAGAGTTGTTTTATTATTTATTTTACCTTACATAGGCTTTTATAATTTTTAGTTTGTGTCTTAGACAGATGGCACTGTGGTGACTGGAATCAGAGTACAACTTTAAGTTTTGTTTCCAGTGAAGGGAATGGTGACTTTTATTTCCAGAACTAGAAAAAAGAGCATTTGGATGTGACTGTCTGTCTCAGAGACCCTAATAAACACAGTGTACAGCCCTAAATACATGGAAAATGAGCTCCTGTTTCAATCCAGCCCTGGGAGTTCATCTGAATGCCCCTGTCTCCACACTAAGCCTCAGGAACTGGGATGAATGGGTCTGGTAGTACAATATATCTCCTCAAAATCTTCAACAAGTAGCTTCTTTTAGGATTTAAAGTTCATACAGTGTGTCTTCTGGGTGGGCTCTGAGTGAGAATTATATCTTTTTTTTTCCTATTTCAATCTCTTACAGCCTATAATGGAAAGTTTGTGCTAAAGCTGCTATCCAGTGACTAAGGAATTGAAGTCACACACAAAGTGAAACATTCTGTAATTTGTTCCCTTGACAAAAAAAAAAAAAAATTGTCACTCTCTTCCATTTCAGACCCCAAATGATTGCTTCATTCATTCACATTGTGCTCCAGTTTGGTTTTCCTGGGGCTTAAGGACATAGTTAACAAGAAAGTAAATTGAAAGGGAGTATCTTTTATAGGTTGCTGACTGAGATGTTCTAATATGATGATGTGAATCCAGCTAAAAATAATAAGGTTAGGCTCAAGGGACTGTCTAGGTGAAACAGTACACTTTATTTTCTATTTCTGTTATAATAATGGAATGGGCTGAGAAAACCTGAAATAAAAAAAATAAAAAATTAAAAAATTAAAACATCACACGATGTTAATCACCAAAGCCTTACAGTAATCCCCAGGGCTGATTAGCTTTCAGTCCCTTTCCATATAATTTTACTCCTTCTAATAAGATTAAACCAGGCTTTGTTATGTCTCATCATCATTCCAAAGGTCTTATTGACTATTCACCTCTCTCACACTAATTCAACAGTGACTTTAAATGAGTTGTGGACCCAGCTTTAGATAAATCTCACCAACTCCATCAGAGCCACGTCCAAACAGCAAATTATTGCCAACTGCACCACGGTCATGGCACTGTCATGCTTTAGGACCAGTTCTAATCTCTTAGCCCCCTGAAATCATTACTGGTCTTACTCATGACTGAGCACTCATTCTAATGAATGAGAACAGTTATTTTAAATATGCAGACCCCAAAGATTGCTGTTTCCCCTCCCTTAACCTCATCATACCAACATCAGCATTGCTTTTTTCACCTTGGATGTCACTGACTAGAACTGAGAGAGTTTGCCCAGCTGAAGATCACCCAGGGTGTGTGGCTCCTGGTCCCTGGGATGGAGATAACCCTGCTGGACATGAGCTTTCACATTCCTACAAATGTCCCTCTAAATCACCATGGGATGGTCACTTTACCCATGTGACATTCCCTATCTTTTTGTTGTGTGATGTTTTGGGTGCAACACACTCCCTTTTCCTTTAAGTTGATGTGGGAGACTACTGAAATCATCTGCAACTCACTTTTTGTGAGTTTTTTTCCTCCTATTTCTTAATAGCAATAATTGCTATGACTCAATCCTACCCAGCCAGGGTCTTGGAGAGTGAGATGTGATTTCCAAACCAAAGAGTCACTAAATAATGCTTCCAGCTGAGGCTGTACCACAACCTGAATGAGGGCAAACCCTGAAGGGAGCCATGGCATCTTGTCAAGATTCCTAACATGGCAAATATTGAGCCCTTCAGGAGCTGTGTGGGAAAAGAAGGCGCACATCACCCACTGGGGCCTCTTTAAATCCATAGAAAAGCTGATTTCTTTTAATTAGCCAATGTCTCCAGAGCCCTGGGGAAATGCCCCTCTGCTGCCCCAGTGGAATGCTCAGGTGCTCTTTCTACCCTCTAAAGCCCTCAGACCTTGAGTGATTTTCAGCTGGGCAAAGTCTCTCAGTGCCAACACCTTTATTTACAGGATGAAGTGCAGCTGTGCTGTACATTACCAAACCGAGCTTTAAAAAACCCTTGCAGAAACACTTAAAAGCTATGCCAAAGAATCCCAAATATTTACATTTTAAATCATTTCCTCTGGCAGTCACCTAAGCAAAAAGTGACTACAGGTGTACAACTATAGTTTGACCGAGAAATATGCACCATTTTTTAATCTCTATATTGTGTTGACAATTATATTCCATCTTAGTATGAATTGCCTTTATTAAAAAAAAATTAAAATGAAATCAATATTCTTTTATGGTTATTATAATAAAGAAGTCAAACCCTTTACCCAACTGTTTGCCTAAAACAACGGAGCAGCAATCCAACATCCTCAACAAAAAAAAAAATCCACAATATAACAACCCCCAAACCTGATATCCTTCCACAGGACATCAGACTCATTAATCCCAGAAACATAATTAAAGCTTTCAGGGCAGATGATTAACAGTTGTATCAAACAAACTGTTGGACCCCTGTATATCAGCTAAGAAGAATTTCATGTCTTCTCTTAATCTTGCCAAGCACTTGCTAGATAAGCACATGGTATTAGATTCACCTGTTGCCATTTCTGTAATTCATGATGTTATCAAAATTGTTTTCTCCTAAGAAAGCACCTGCGTGAGACAGTTTTATATCTCATTTATTCCGGTTTTTTATTGTTTTATTTTTTGTCTTGAGCGTCTGCTTAGGATATTCATTCACTCTCACAAAATAGGTAACTTCTCTGTTATTGCTTGGGGTTTCAACACCATTCTTAGGAACAGAGAAGGCAATTTATAGTCTAATTATATGTGATACTAATATTCTTACTGCATGTCACACTGGGCACAAAAGTGGAAGGAGAACATTTAGTTTATCACAAATCCACCCTTGACAAAATAGCTTAGACTTAATTATTTCCAAGCTGAAAAAAAAGAAAATAATCATTAAATACACATAGGTAACATCACTACCACCACCTGCTCTGCTGTGGTGGGCATCACCTTGTTCACATTTGTGAATGACTACAGTAAATATAACTTCATTTATTCACTTGTGTATCTCAGTTACTGCCTCTCTGAAAAATAATCTTGGTTCTGTTGGACACCCAGAGCTATTTTTAAAAATACATTGGAACTTTTAAACTTGTGTGCACTTGATAAATCTTCGGGTTCTCTGTTGAGGAGGGTTGTATTTAATAACACATTTTAAAAGAAATGTTAACAAATGCAAAGCTGTCTCAGCCTTCCCTCCTCTTCTGGCCCTGTGAGAGGAGATCTGAGCTGCACACCCTGACCTCGACCACACCATCCAGACAGAGACTTTCATCATCCCTCAGGCACAGTGCATCAAACAATTAAAAACTGTTTAACCTGAACCTGTTCGTACCCACAGAGCACAGGAGCAGCCCAGGCTGCAGAAGGGTTTGGCCAAATGCTTGCCCTGCTCCAGGTGTGGTGGAGCTCTGCTGGTTTCCCAGATTTAGGCAGAAACGACCCCAAAGCAGGAAGGATGAAGAGCTCCCAGCTCTGCTGGCCACGTGCTACATGAGCAGCTCCAAGGTACCTCTGTCTGCAGGCAGTGGGTGAGCCCAAATCATACTTAGCAGGACACAGAACAGCTTCACCTCACGTTTTTTTTAGAAGAATAACTTTTAATAGGAGGCCATGGAGTCACTGGCATCCACAGCAGAATAAATACACACATTTTCCCATTTACATAACACCACCCCAGATCCCTGTGGCTAATCTTTGGATAAAGATCTAATCAAGGATTTTCTATTTTGAGCCAGCAGCAGAAATTTTGTAGCCAATCAGTAGGCAGCATTCTTTTGCTTCAGTTTGTAAGATGTAAAAATTATTTCATATTCTAATACCGTTCTGCAGCAGTGCTAGCCCCAACCCCACTGGGGATGTACCCAGCAATTATACCATGGATTTGAAAGTGCATCCATTTGTGTGCCTAAGAGTATCACTGCACTGTTGTTAAGCACAGCTGTGGAAGAATCTAGGGTCTTTTTTTTTTTTAATTCAAAAGCATTTAGTTTATGGCACTTTGGGAATTATACCAGGCAGCTTTTTTATTGCTCTTTTTCTCACTGTTTCTATGAGTGAAAAACTTCTCAAATCTGTATGGTTTATACCCTGCAAAGTACAGTATGATAGAGAGCCATGGCGAACCATCAATTAGTTATAAATAAAATTACACAAGACAGAAACGATTGATTTAAAATTATGTTGAGTTAGGGAACTTAGGTAAGTAGGACACAGCAACTGGAAATGCAGGATTATTCCTGCAGTGTTTACTTTCATCAATACCACAATGATCCTTGTGCTCTACAGTAAAATATATAATGCAACCACAATAAAATGCTACTGCAATATTAGAGCTTTCCAAAGAAGGTCAAGCACAAACGCCTTCCACCCAAAACAGATGGTTTTAATTATTAATCTTTATTCTGTGTTAAATATTTTAATAACTGTAGAGCTTGTGAAAAGTGTTATCTTACTGGTCTGGGTTCTGGGTTTGTTTGGGATGTTTCCTTAATATCAGAAAAACACAGCTTTGAAATAGCCACAAATGCTAACCAGTGTTACTCCCTCTGACAGAACGTTGGGGTTTTTTGTCTTTGAGACAAAGGTTTACAAAATTTGGGTATTTTAGCTGCATTTTTTCTTGTTCCAGGGATGGTTTCCCACCCTGAGCACTCAGCAGTGCTCACTAGCACTCCTACCCAGGGGAAGCCTTGTCACGCAACCAGTTAAAAAAAAAAAGCTTTTTCATTTCTCCTGAGACTGCAGCAGTTCCTTGGAACCCTGAATGCAAAATAAAGGTGTGATCAGTGTCCTGCCAAGCAGCCAAGGGTGTGTTCAGCTGCCTCCCAGGATGCTGTGGGATAAATGGTCATTATCTCTGGCTGAAGGATTTTGTGAGGCTTCTGCAACGCTGGGCTCTGCTAAAAGCTCACCAAGGCCACCTGGAAAGCAGCACATCCACAATTATCCCATTGGGATAATTCCACCCCAGGAGGGGTGGAAGCTTTGGATCACAGCCGTAGGTGCAAAGCTTTGCTTCCCTGGGAGGTGTCACACCTACAGAACACAGTTTAGTGCACCTGTGTGTCCCCAGAAATGAGTTTCTTGCTATTTATAAAACAAAAATGTTAGTAATAACCTATCCTACCCACTCTGATTGGTGTAACCGAGCTGCAGAGACACAAAAATCTTTATCCTCTCATCTTTATCTCCCCTGCCTCAAAATGGAGAGAGAAAATACCTTTTTTTTCTGCAAGGATGAGGGCTGTCCCCATATTTGCTGCACCCTCTCTTCATCAGGATGCAGTAAAAATGATGGTCACAGCCTTGTCCTAACCATATGCTCTGTTATTAGGGGAATTTGAATGCTTAAGCCCTATCTCAACTTGCAAATGAGAGGATATAAAATTCTGCAAAATGAATCAGCGAGGCTGGAGAGGGCAGAGAAGTCACTGTGAAGCTCAGTGTTACACACAGAAGTACAGACAGCTGAGGAATGCCACAACTGAGAACCATCGCTGCTGTTTTACTACCGGTAGTGATAATTTTTCATGGTAAGGGCACCACAAAGCTGTGTGCTCTCCCTGCTAAGGGTTTTTAAATGCAGAGTCTTTACAGGGAGCAGAACAAATGCTACAGGAAGGGGAAACAGCTCCAAAGAGCCTCGCTTTTAGCGAGACTCCATTGAAAGCAGAATCTTTATTGCCCAATAAAACTTGGGACTCATTAGTTACTTTCTGCCAGCGCTGACGAAAATATTGGCTGATCATTTCTTTGGGAAATGTGCATTAATCTGGGAGACAGCATCGCATCCCTGAGTGAAAGCCTGGCAGTGGCAGGAGGAAAAGAGCTCCTAAAAACCACAACTCCAGGTGACAGAGTTATCTCAAAGCCTAAATCTTGTCAGTAGCAAAGGAGACGCTGCAATTACCGCAAAGCAAACAAAGACAACTTTTAAGCCATGGAAGTTAACACGGCTATAAAAATCAATATATTTACAAAGGGGAGAAGCAGAAAGAGACATAAAGGAAAGCCCGAGGGAGTATCAAACAAATTACACTTCAATTTTTATCCTGATGGTGATCAGTTACAGTAACTCTGGGGTTATTTAAAGCTCTAAATACTGTTGTCACTTCCAATTGCCCTGACACATCCAGATTATACTCAATAAAATATTTTCCATGCCTGAATATTTCAGTTTAAGCATGCTGCAAGGTTAGAACCAGCAGCTCCTTGGCTCCATATGCTTTGTTTCACTGCAGATTTCTACTGTAGCTCTGCACAACATTTTCCCCAAAACACTGGCATTACATATTCCAGAAAGGGACAGAATTAACATGAGAAATCTCTTTTTTACCACTGTGTGTGGGGAAAAAAAGGAATTGATGAAAGGCTTGTTTATCTAACCCAGCATGGCCAAAAGAATTCAGCATAAGTAAGCCACCAGAAATGAGGAAAAAGAAACACTGTTGGATGTGAGCCAACTACCCTTATTTCAAAAGTATACAGATGGCTGAAGAGTTATGGGTGTCAGTGTTTATTTGTTCCCTGACAGTCTCTGGCTCAGCTTTCTTGCTCCTTCAGTGTCCCATGTCCCAAAAAGATGAAATGAGGCTTCTCTCTGCTTTTTTCAAAGTTGTTTATTTTTTCTTATCAAAAGCTCAGAGGCACAGCCAGAGCTGGGACATCCAGGGACACAAGTGCAGAAAAGGGAGAAAGGCAATGGCAGCTTCTAGCAGCAACCTTTTATATCTAATATTGAGCATTAAGAAAACTTCACGCCCTTTGTTTTGTTCCCAACACCAGTAAATCTTCATTTTATTGATATGTCTTTTCTATACTAACTTTTTTTCACTAACTAACACACCACAGGAACTGGTGTCAGAGAAGAGAGGAAGAGAAGAGAGGAAGAAAGAAGAAGAGACTGACACCCAAAAAATCTCCATCTTGTCTCTATATAATACATAGAGCAAGATCCTAAAACCACAACTAAACTCTCTGTTGTTCACTAAACGAAAATCTTTACACCTTTCTGGCGCATCCAGGATCTCCCAAAAGCAAAGGGAGCTTCTCCCATCAGCTTAGGTTGCAGGCTAAGCTATTTTTGAAGAGCTCTGGGGACTAAAGGAATTCCCAGAGGAGCAGGAGAAGTTTTCAGGCTTCCCTGGACTCCAACATATGGGTATACTTTTATTTAATCCCTGTTTCTAATTTTATTTTAGAAGTAAAATAAAAGCTGTTTATTTTGAATAGGTTAGAATGCAGTAACACAAATTTTTATTCATTTCTCTGGGAGCTTTTAGCTTTGGAACTTTCCAGCTTGGCTGGTGTGGTAGTTTGATGGGAAAATGATATCACTTAGGATAGGGAAAAATATCCTCAGGAGCAGAGCAGCATTACTTCCAAAATTATGAAATGGTAAAATTTTAGAAAAATGAGAGAACTTAGCAGCTCTTTCTGTGGTTATTCACTTCATTCTTGAGTGACTTTTGATATTACTTTTAAGATAACAAGTAGACATTTCCCAGACGAGGAAGTTTTTCTCTCTCCCTCTCTTTTTCCCCTATTCTCTGGGATGTGGTGTTATTTGTGAGACCATTCTAGAACTATTAAAAAACACCCCTGGATGTGCTGGTGAATTTCAGTGACATGAGGAAGGCTTCATGACAACAGCAGATAAAATTTCGTTTTATTTGTCAAGGCATTTTCCTATTTCAGCTTTATTAATAACACTGGTGTTAATTTTAATTTCATACTCATTTTGGATGCACAGGAACCGTGGTGCATTACCTGGATATGGAGAAAAACAACAAATTATTTATCCACTGTGTTTGTTCACACTTCTTTTGCTGCCTTTCTTCTGACTCAAAAGTAAGTAATTTGGCATTATTTGGGGGTTTGGGGGGTGGTGGAGTGTGGCTGAACAAAAATCTTTTTGTTCCAACTATGACCTCTGTCTCCAGCATGTTTTGGTACACAAAATCAGAGTGCTGGAACTATTTTGCTGTGTTTTGCAAATATCTTTGTGCAGAAATGTGAAACACCTCTTCTGCTAATAATCTGTTTTTAATGGAATTCTGCTCACTTGTTGATTGCAGGTGCTGGTGTCCTGCTGAAAAAGAAAGAACTCTTCAACACCCCAACACCAGGAGAAGCTGCAGCATCAGACACCCTTTCACATCAGGCACCAGAGCATCCTCAGGAGAGGGAGTCACAGCAAATCCCAGCTCCAGAAACTCCTCAGGCAGCACTGAAACACCACAGTGCAACCACAAGCCAGGGAACAGCACCACTTCCCTTATTCCTTGTGTGCATAAACCACTGCTCTGTCACTGCCATCAGCTACCTTCATACAGCCACACATACATAAATATTAAAAAAATACTGCTTGCATGAATTCTGCATGTATTTTATTCTTCTCAGATACTGGCACACTTCTTTCTCAGTAGCTGCTGCCTCAGGAGATAGAATAATGGATGCCACAAGATTATTTAGATTTTTGATAACATGCCACAGGCCACTTAATGTATACTTTTGATTATTTTGTTCAAAAGAATAAATGAGGAACTCCAGATATAAATTTTCACTTTAGAGAAGATCACAAAAGCTTTTTTTTGCTAGCTTTTCTAACCAAGCTGCCAAGAGAAACAGCTCCAAATTATATTTCTGATCCTCCTAAGGGAGAGTTTTCACTCCACAGGTGATACCAGAAGCAGCCTATTACTCTTTGCTCCTTTTTGGTTAGAATGGTTGCATTTTCTGGAATTATTTTCCTTAGAAACACAGAAAACCATTTTTATCTTCTCATATCATCTCGCAGAGGTGCCATTCATGATTAAAATTATTACCAAAACATCTTGGCAGTAAACTGCCTGTAGGACTGAAATAGTTTAGACAGGCATTATTCTGATAATGGTGATGCGAAATCTTTGCTCAGGACTGTTTTATCTATTTTGCTGGGGCAGTAGATCCAAGGCTGATGTATCCCATGCTGTGAAAGGCACTTATTTTGGGGTAAAGCCCAAAATTAATTACTTGAGCACTGAAGTTCAGAAAAGAATAGAGGTGACTACACCACAGTACTTTAAGTGTTTTCAGGAGGACTCTGTGGCTCTGTCACGGTGATATGTACCTGCTGACATGTTGGTTTAGCAAGTTTAATTAAGTGCATATCGATCTATACATTGCCAAATTATCTTCCTATGTACTTTATGGTTGTAAAACTAAAAAACCATTACAGCTCATTGCAAGTAAGAGCACCTGCCTTTAAAATAAAGATTTCATGCTAAATGAGGGGCTGTGCCAATTACCATCCACTTTCTTGTTTATTTGGGTTTCTTTTTTAAAATCTACCTTGTCCTTTAACCACACCAACTTCTTCCCTGCAGATTTTAATTGGTGGTTCCATCCTCTAATTACCTGACTGCAGCAGAGTCCAGGCTGGACTTGTAATATCATTTCAGTATTTGTTTTTTATTAGCCCAATTATCAGCAATTGACCTCCACTCAACAACTTATAAATCAGGTGTAGTTGTTTCCCTTGCAGGGCTGGTTAGGTGAGAATGGGATTGTCTGCTGCTCCAGGAGGAATAGAATGGCCTTTGATGCAATCTTCCAGGTTTTTCTGGAAAACGACATTTAATTAATTAGAAAAATTTGGGAAAAAAACAAACAAACACAAAAAATGGGTTAAAAACACAAAAAATGGGTTTATAAAAAATGTATATCTAGGGCATTGTAAGACTGGCAAGTGAAATCACAGCTGTCTTCAACCAGCACAAATTTAGGAAGGATTAAAAGCTTAAAGGCTTATCAATCCCTCCTGTGAGGTAACAGCACTGATAGATCTACAATTATATCATAAAGGACAGAAAATTATTGTACTAAGGACAGAAAGCCTGGACTGCATTGTCACAAGGTTTGAATGCCTCATTTTTGACAAGCCAAATGACCCAAACATGGACAGTAAGATGTGTGTTAGGGCTTACTAAACTATCCTACAATTATAAAGCCATTTAAGCCCTCTATTCTAGACAGCTGAAATTTCAAACTCACCCTTAACAAAATCTTGACAATTGTATTTCTTCATATTTTTCCAGCATTCTTTGAAAGTAGTTGCTAACATGACCCCAGGAATACAATAGGTGTAGGGGTAAAAACTACTTTATTCACTGGCTAAAACCACAGGCTTGACCTAAGACTTATTCATGTTGCTAAAATAATTTTATTAAATTGGCTGGGTTCTGACTAAAGTCACATAAGAGCACAGAAGTCAGAGCATGACCCTGTCCTGCAGGCAGCTGATGTGATGCTCTGTTATTTTACAAGAGCCACATCAGCCCTGGCAAACTTTCTCTGGAAGACAGCTATTCTCCCCAAAATTTCCCTTCAAAGGAAATTTTCTGCAGAAAGTTCTGGAACTATTTCACCCAGCGTGGGGTGTTGCTGAGTGCTGCTGTGCTGTTCATTCTCCAGCTCCGAGCACACAGATCTGTGCTGAGCCCTGCCCGGAACAGCTGCCTTTGCTCCATCCGCAAATTAGATGCCATTTCCTAGTTTAGGAAAAGCTGGCAAACAGGGCAGGACATCAGAGGGGAGGAAATGTCAGGTCCCAGAGAAAGAGGGGACCCCGAGGAGCTGCTGGCGTGTAGGATTTGGGAAGCACGAAAGGGCAGCGTCTGCAAGAGCTGCTCAGAGCTGGGGGTTACACGGAGGAGACTGCAGAGCTGTTCCACGAGGTTCCCCATCCTCTGATGGGATGGGATTTGTTCTGCTGAGCTGAGCCTCTTCCCGTGGTCAGCTGGCATTTCCTGGGAGACCCACACCGTTGGGCTGCAACTAAAAGAGGTTAAAAGCAGCGCAAGAGGCTGCGTGCTTCACGGGAAAAACAACTTTTCACCACCAGAAAGCAAAGACAGCAGAAATCCAAGGACAGGAGGGAAAGGGACAGCTTAACTTCTCAGGACACACAAAGTAGCTTAGACATCAAATGATGTGGATTGTTTCTAATGCAGATATCCCAACACACTTCAGAGTAAACTGCAAAATGCAGAAGAAAGGAACATCCACGTTTATTGAGGTTTTACAATTAAAATGAACAAAGACATAGGAAAAATCTCAGATTGTGAAATTCTCTTTTTCTGCCATGTACACTTTAAATACAACATTCATAGTAACAAACACATAATAGGAAATAGAAAAATATTTTTTAAATAGCTACCTACTTAGTCATAAATAAAATGAAATTCCTAGTAATGCTGGTATTTATAATAAAAGTTTACTATTATAAAATTCTTTACAATTTATTAGTATATAATTCATTAGAGACTCAAAGTTTCCTGCAAAGAATTAAATGGAAAATCTGGTCTTGTGCAGTGAAGTATTGTTTTGACTGATTTTTTACACAATGAAAAAAAAAAGGAAAAAAGAAAAATTAAAAAAGAAAAAAGGAGAGTTCCTCTCTTTCTTAAAATCATAAGAAAGCCATTTTGGCCCAGTTTCAACTGACAGAAACCTTCATAGCCTTTGCAGACTAATACATTTTAAAAGTTTAACATTTTTTGCTCCTTCATGCTTCACAAGAATGAAGATTTTACTAATTATATCCACTACAAACTTAGTACATTACATCCACCTTACCCAACAGGGTGTAGGTGTGCTTCAA
>VZTN01003401.1:213197-234277 GCA_013400515.1 Erpornis zantholeuca | reverse complement strand
CAAATTAGATGCCATTTCCTAGTTTAGGAAAAGCTGGCAAACAGGGCAGGACATCAGAGGGGAGGAAATGTCAGGTCCCAGAGAAAGAGGGGACCCCGAGGAGCTGCTGGCGTGTAGGATTTGGGAAGCACGAAAGGGCAGCGTCTGCAAGAGCTGCTCAGAGCTGGGGGTTACACGGAGGAGACTGCAGAGCTGTTCCACGAGGTTCCCCATCCTCTGATGGGATGGGATTTGTTCTGCTGAGCTGAGCCTCTTCCCGTGGTCAGCTGGCATTTCCTGGGAGACCCACACCGTTGGGCTGCAACTAAAAGAGGTTAAAAGCAGCGCAAGAGGCTGCGTGCTTCACGGGAAAAACAACTTTCCACCACCAGAAAGCAAAGACAGCAGAAATCCAAGGACAGGAGGGAAAGGGACAGCTTAACTTCTCAGGACACACAAAGTAGCTTAGACATCAAATGATGTGGATTGTTTCTAATGCAGATATCCCAACACACTTCAGAGTAAACTGCAAAATGCAGAAGAAAGGAACATCCACGTTTATTGAGGTTTTACAATTAAAATGAACAAAGACATAGGAAAAATCTCAGATTGTGAAATTCTCTTTTTCTGCCATGTACACTTTAAATACAACATTCATAGTAACAAACACATAATAGGAAATAGAAAAATATTTTTTAAATAGCTACCTACTTAGTCATAAATAAAATAAAATTCTTAGTAATGCTGGTATTTATAATAAAAGTTTACTATTATAAAATTCTTTACAATTTATTAGTATATAATTCATTAGAGACTCAAAGTTTCCTGCAAAGAATTAAATGGAAAATCTGGTCTTGTGCAGTGAAGTATTGTTTTGACTGATTTTTTACACAATGAAAAAAAAAAGGAAAAAAGAAAAATTAAAAAAGAAAAAAGGAGAGTTCCTCTCTTTCTTAAAATCATAAGAAAGCCATTTTGGCCCAGTTTCAACTGACAGAAACCTTCATAGCCTTTGCAGACTAATACATTTTAAAAGTTTAACATGTTTTGCTCCTTCATGCTTCACAAGAATGAAGATTTTACTAATTATATCCACTACAAACTTAGTACATTACATCCACCTTACCCAACAGGGTGTAGGTGTGCTTCAACCTAATGCAGATATAGATGTGTGTGTGTGTGTATATATATATATATATGTGCTACCATTTTAACTACAGGAATTCCCCCCTTTAGGAGGAAAAACAGTGCAAGCAGCTGCTGTTATCCAGAACTGAGTGAAAATGCATCACTGAGATGTTTCATCAGAGGATGTTTTTGCATCTGTGCATTTGGCATTTTCACAAGGCTTCTTCCTCTGAAGCTGAAGGGGAGAAATCTTGCATTTGCTCAGCAAGGGGTGAGACTGGGAAAAAAATATTCAGGAAATTATATGGGGAAGGAGAGAGTTTCTCTATTTTGTAAAGGAAGTTTTTATTAGTTGTTTCATCTGCATCTAATTAAAAATGGGCTCCAAATCAGTTCCGACAGTGACTCTTTTTTTTGGTAACATGGTAAGTCACAAAGAAGAAGAAAGGTTGCCAGGAACTACAAATGACATGGTTTGTTTAAAAAAAACATAGGACCCAAAGGAAATAACTAACACACCAAACTGCTTTCAGCAGCTGGTAAATCTGTGCTGTTACACAGCAGCATTCTCATTGGCAAAGTACCCAATATCCCTACTCAAACAGAATAGTTTACTGGCAAGCATATGGGTAGTTTGTTTCTTTTTAACTCAAATATCAGGAAAATAGAACAATTAAATGCTTAAAATCCAGTGCATGAAAAATCAGGGGTCTTCTGAAAAGAAAACATATCCATGGCAGAACTAAAACTGCTTTTATTGCTTAAGCTGCTCACCTCTAAAACCAAGGATTTCACAACAGCAGCAATTCTCACCCTACTGAATTGATAACAAACCCAAATCCCAGTGCAAATGAAGAGAGCAAATAAAACTGATCTCACTCCTGCAAAGACCTAGAAAGTCCTGCTGAGGTATGACTATGACTTTTTTTATAAATGGGAACTCTAAGTAACCCATTTCAAGACATTTTTGGGACTACACTACAAGGTCTTAGCCAGGTCTATGTAGTGCAACTCCAATGTAAAATCAGAGCAGACTTTTCTCCTTTGAATGAAATAAATAGCATTTCTGTAGCTCCTGGAAAATAAGTAATAATTAGGCTCATCCAGAGCACACATTTCTTGTATAACAATGCAAAAGAACAAGGAAAAATAATAAAGCAATTCAACACTTTAGTCCACTGGCTGTGAGCAGGGGAAAAGGTAGAGAAAAAAGTGCCCAATTTCTGTTGACTTTTAACAAATGTTTGATTCATATTTCTATGCATACATTTGAAAAGTATTTCCTCCAGACAATTTACAAAATTGAAATTGGAAATAATGGCAGCAAAAATATCTCAAACATTTAATAATACACCTGATCGATGACAATATAGCCATCTCTCAGACAGTGTGAAATATAAAAATGGACACTCAACAACATAATTTTCAGGTCTGGATTCCAAAAATATGTGTATTTATTTTAGAAAGTCAATTCCTTTCCAGTGCACAGCTCAGATTAAATGCCAGGGAAAACTCAAGAACTCAAAGACCTTGTGAACATATGAACAGTTGCACTGCCAGGCATAATTGTTTTGTGATGCATAGCTGGCTGCCATTTAGCACATGCCCTGGTAGAAAAGGTCACTACTTACAGAAAATAAACCCCTCACATCTTCCATGAAAGCAGGCAGCCTGCATGCCAGGCAGCACAGCATGGCAACACAACAATGTATTAACACATTATTTCCCAAAGCATGTTGCCTTCAGCTTCACCACACAGGGTTGTTCTTAAAATGTGATGATATTAATTAACCAGAGCATGACAAGAAAACCAAAGCCAGAATGAACAGGTTTAAGTTATTCCTGAACATTAACCAACCATGCCTTTACTCAATTTCAGTAGTAGCTGATCAAGTAAAAATGTTAATTTATGAGGTAAGAATCTGTTTCTCTGGATAACTTTGAAAATTGATGGGTTGAAATTAATTGTGATTGGTAATGCAAAGTGTGACAAATTTGGGAAGAGGTTATAGATTGCCAAAAAAGGAAAATGTGAGCATCTTGTCACACAGCTATCTTGGACAAGTGAAAACTCAGCAATAACTACAGCTGTGGTGTTTAGACACACCACAAAGCTTTTGACACAGAGGCAGATACAAAATGTAAGGTTTGCATGAAAAAAAATCTTTACTGAACAATGAAAGGAAGGTTTTGACCTCATTGAAGTGAGAAGTTATTTGCTAAGCAGTCAAGTGGGAGAGAGAACACCAAGTGAAATAATGCAGCACTCACATATTTGCAGAAGGGAACCAACCTGTGCCTTAGGACAGAGAAAGTCACTGTTTTGTCTCTGCAAGGACAGAGCTTGAAGGACTCTGGTATAAAAAATTAATTTTGCCTGTGCCCAAGTCTGCCTGTAATTTTGTCAACCACTTTGTTTTGTCTCAGTTAAGTTGCTGTTTATTTCTTTGAATTTATTTGAAAACCTTGGTGTGCTGGAGCCATCATTTAACAGGTTGCTGTGTCTTTGCTGTTGCATTGAGAATGCTTGGGCCACATGTAGAATGTTTAGGTTTTGCTGGCCAGAGCATTCTGTTTGCTCCAACCCAGAGTTTAGTCCATATCACTGACACTCCTTCCACCAGCAGGTAACTGATTAATTATGTTTATATGATTAATATGTCTCTTAAATAATCCCAACATCCAGTACAATCTCAGAGTCAAGGGCATATCAGTGCTCTTCTTCTCCACAAGATATGCAATACACTTTTCATACTCTTCTAAAAAGCAAACATAAAATAACTTCTTATAAAACTTCTTAAAGAAAGCTTTGAGCTACCACAATCCCACTTTGGGTTTTCTTCCCCTTCCCTTTGTTTTCTGTGACCTTTTCTGAAGTTTTCCCAAATTCATTCTCGCTCCACGCTGCTGACACCATGTGATGTTCATTGCTTTCCTTAATGACCAAACAGAGATGAGAAGAATAGCAATGTGCTTAATGTTCAGCAGGAATTTATAACTACACCATCAAGTCAGTCATGACCTTACAAATTTCCATCAGGAGCTCTCTGGGACTAGCAAAAGAATTCATATTCAAATACATTGTCTATTATGTTGTCTCCTTCAAATATTATGGTACCCTCTCCTGGCTGTTAAATTTTACTCTTATTTAAGTAGCAAGTAAAAGACTGTGAAGTTCAATATTGACTCAAAATAGAAGGCAAAAGTACTGTTATTGCTGGGTTTTGTGGGTACAATTTAGTAACACCACGACCTTCAAACACTACATTACAGCTGTTTTATTTGGATATGGCATTTCCATATGACAGACTCTCAGTTTCTTCAGTCAAAGCAGAACATAAGTGAATATGACAAAGGCCTTCTCTTTTCTTTGTGTCTGAGCAGAAGAATCTGGGACAAAGCAGAGCAGTCCTGAGTCCATCAAAATCAGGAGAACATCAAAGAACAGTTTATTTCAGTCACAGTCACAGCCCAGGGGGTCTTCCACACCCCTCTTCCCATTTCACCAGGACAGTTCCTCTAAATCCAGGACTCAGATGTCACTTCCAAAACAGCAGCAATGAGTTCCATTCCCCTTCCCTTCCTCCCTTTAAAAATCCCATCAATATGCTGCTCTAAACATCAGCCACCGTACATATCATGCCTGACAGGTTTACTGAATTTGTGAATTAAATCTAGCTGCAAACAGAAAAGTTGTGATTTATGGACAGATAAATGCACTCTCAATAGCCTATTGCAGTGATGAAAATGGAGCAAGGAATTCTGCTCTAAAAACAACCAAATGACAACTACCAGACCAAAAAAAATAAAAAAGAAAGAAAAAAGGAAAAGAAGGGGAAAAAAAAGAAAAAAGCATACAGCTACATCAAGTCTCATTTCAGCCTCTTCTTCCTTTGAATCTCTTAAATCATTTCACACTCCCAAATGCATAGCAGGCTGACCAGCACTCCACCACTTCACGTTGCCTAATTGGTTTGTTTCCAACATCCATCCTCCAGAGGAAGATCCCAGCTTATTTCAACCAATTTAACTGTCATGTTTTGTGCTGGAGGCACTGAACCCTTTTTGTCCTTTGCCCTGGCTGACCTTGTGCATATGGTTCAACTCAAAACCCTTTTCCTTCTAAGGCTTTCAGGGCACTTCCTCCATTAAAATGCACCAGGCCTCCTTCCTCCAAGGGAGCAGCAGCCTTTGTTTGGCTTCCCCTAATTCAGAGCCATCCTGAGCAAAACCTCTGATTTCTCCACCATCAGCCAGAGGTGTTTCCCCCCTGTGTGTCCATCCATGGGACAGGCAGGTGCTGTGGGGCCATGGCAAAGGGACATCCCAAAATGTCCCCCAGCGGTGAGGGGGCTGGGTAGGCCTCGGGGGTGACATCCCAAAATGTCCCCCAGCGGTGAGGGGGCTGGGTAGGCCTCGGGGGTTTCTGCCTCTCCCCGTTGTGTGTTGGGAGTGAAATACGGTGTTTGCTCGGGAAGAAACCCTGCTGGGAGCAATCTGCAGTTAGGCATGGGTAGTTAAACAAAGCTCCTTCCATGTGAGCGGAGTGGAGCTCCCCTGAGCCCATCCTGGCCGAGCGGAGATTATGGAAGCCAAGACGCTCTCCGACAGCCGCGGGCACGGCACCCTCAGCTGAGGGCAGCGAACCACGGAGCCACAGTGACCAACACGTGTCACCAGGGAGCTGCCACGCTCACTGCAGGAGTGCTGTTGGAACTGAGTGTCCCCAGGCAGTGTGACAGCCTCTGCCAGGCCTGCCCGGCCTTGCCAAGGCAGGATTTCATTCCAGCTCCCCAGAGCTTGCTGAGTGAGGGTGGTGAAACGCACCCCAAGAGCCTTCCAGCATCCTCCTAGGCTGGAGGGCTCCTGTGACTGCCACAGACTTTCTTATTCACTCAGAGTTATCGACAACTTCTCTTTATTCTTTTAAGGTGAAAAGTAGGTATTTATGTCAGCAGATACTGGTTAAAAACAATAAAGCATAGTTCAAACACCACTCCTCCTCCATCCATCTCCCCATCCCGTACCAATTTTTTAAACTTACCTTTTCAAATTGAACATCTTTGTGAAGTTTTGGGGATCTCATTATTGAAATTTTAGGCATTCTCATCTCAGACACCTGTCCTGTTACCTTTTCTCCTTGGATAATTTTCAAAAAGAGGGTGAGTTTTCCTTGAAACTACTCTTCAATTACAAATTAAGCTGGAATTCTGCTCTTAGTACTCTGCTATAAAATTAGGAGTGTATGGTCTGTAGGCTCCAGACAACTTCTATCAGGGTTTTGTTCAAAATATACATAAGACAAAATTGATTCCCTATTACCAGGCAAAAGACACCCATCTTCCTCGCTCTCTGTGTCTGTTGGATCTTCTGTTTGTCATGTCATGCCTCAGGCATTTTCCTTTCCTGTCCCAAGTCATTTTAACAGGATAACACGAAGTTTATAAATTCCTTCTATCATAATAACCCATGATTACACATTCATTTTAGTCACAGGACATTAAAAAACCCAAATCCATAAAAATCTTTTCCTTACCAGTCTGTAGAGCCTAAAATTTTGCAGCGTAAACAAAAAACAAAGTTCAGAAAGTGTTGTCTTTGCTGGGTGACATTACCCTCACTTAGTGCTGGGGAACTCCTTTGGAGAATCCCATTATCCCATCAAATTTCTGTGACTAAATCATTATTCCATTGTAATAAAACACCCTCATTAATAGACTCCAGCCTTTCAAGTGAAAATTCACTCTGCTATACAAAAGGCTCATCTAGCAAAAAATTTACTACAAACAAAAACCTTCCTCCTCAAAATAACACTCTTCAGAATCTTCTCCATGAATTCAATCTAGAAGTAAAGAAGAAAATTCTAGCAAGTGTTCTTTTTCATGACAGACAAATTTTAGAATTGTTATCAAGAGACTTGGTATTTAATTCATGGTCTTTAATGAGGTTTTTTAAACTGCAGTATTATTATATAAAAAGATTTTATGGAAGATAATCAGGTAATAAATATATCATGCCTTCCATCATTTCATCTTTACAGAGAAGTAGCTTGGTCATTTTACCAAATGGGTTTTGTTAGGAAATTTCTGGTGCCCATAAAGTGGTCGCATTAAAAAATCCAAGCAGAAGAAAATAATTTCAAGAAGCAAGAACAAGAAAGAATCTTTCTGGAGCAACTGTCCTATTGTTTTCTAGGATACCCTCTTGCCTGCTTTACTTTTAAATGTGTGTCAACAATTAATATGTGGAGTTTGCTACTCAAGACTGTGTGAATTCCACTGAGGGTTCACAAGAGAGATGGGAGATCCCAGAACTGCTCTCACCTAAGGCCTAAAAGGAAGGTTATAACGAGGCACTGCATGGAATTTTTTCCCTGCCATTAGGGCTATCCACTCAAAAAGCAGCACTGAAGGAACCAAAGAGTTCACAGTTCCTCAAAAGCTTCCCAGCAGTGCAAGTGCAGCCTCACAGTACCCATGGAGCATGTGTAAGGTGTGAGGTAGCTCAGTGGGGTTCAGAGGGAAGGCTGAGGGGGAAAGGATGGAAGGGAAATTGAGGACAGGGGTTTCCCCATTCCCTCGTTATCCAGAGGTTTTGCTGCTGCCATGTATCACAGCAGCATCTCCAGTCCAACTTCCTCCTCAAGGATCCAGGGCAGCAGCCTCTACCTCCGCCTCGCCTTCCAAATCCCCCGTGCCTGGTTATGGAAAAATGTGGTTATAAATCTGGGAAAAGGGATCACCTAATCAAATTCTGACACTGTGAATGATGCTGACTTAAAAGTATCCAGCAAGATAACCAAGTTCCTGAAGGAAAAACGGTTCTAGGAGATCTCACCATCAAATGACACAGAATAAATTTTGACTTCTGGCTGACATGAAAAAGTTACAAAGGCATATCTAGAACCATGGCTTTACATTTTTTTTCAGAAAGTTTTCATCTGAAGTATCACATTTGTCCTATTTCTAACATGAGCAGTGTCCAAAATGCTCACTTTTTGATGTCATTTCACCTCTTCAGAGACATTGGAGAAAGGATACAAGGATGGCAGATTGTGATTAAAAGAACCTAGGTCCTCTCTTAGATCCTGCCAAAATATAAATGAGCATCCAGTGATTCAAACTCAGAAAGGCATAGTTTTAAGGTGTTCAAAACAGCTCCATCACCACTTTTAGTGTATTTCTCGTGTTATTATCAGTTTCCATCAATGAATATCATCCACTTAGTGCACTTTAATTTAGCTTCAACACACATTTGAGGAGAGTGAGCTTTCTTAATCTCACACAACAAGCTGTAAAACTGAAACACAACCACCAATTTGGCCATTTCCTGCACAGTCCTGCAGTCCTTGAGCTGTGCCAAGCAGCACTGGCTGCCAGGAATTCAGCTGGGTTCCCTACCTGTTGACGCTGAGAAATGTCAGTCCTTCTCCAAAAGAGCACAAAAATCCTCTTCCCACTTCTATCCTTCCAGAACTTTCTCTAACTCTCCCAAACCGGGTGCCAGCGCTGCACTGAGGTATGAAACTCCTGAAGGGGAAAAGAGAAAGCAAACCCCAGTAGGAGCATATTAAATGTAGTGGTTAAAGAAATTTGAATCCAGACAGGCGTGACGGAAGCACCGTGCACATGTCACATTATCACCTCTCTCCTTCCACAAAGTCTGCTTTTACAGTGATTTCTTCTATCACTGAGTAGCAGTTTCACAGCGTGCTTGACTTCATGACACCACAAACAAATTGAGTTTCTGTACCTTAACAGTGAAGTGGTGCTGATCCAATGATGTATTTACTCAAAATGTGCAGCCTGCTGAGGGAATCCATGGGGAACCTGTAACTTTTTAAATTAGGGGGGTTTTTCCAGCTTGTAAAGATTGACACTACTGACACCTTGTAACTGGGGGTAGGCCTGGTGTATTTTCCCAACAAAATGAATGTTGCTTTCAGAATGAATGCCACAGTGGCAGCTTGAGCCTGAGGCACCCAGTCACCTTCTCCTGTGCCCTACATTCATTCTCTCCTTTAATTAACTATAGAGATTTGGTAGCACTACAGATTTGGGGTTTGTTTTAGGTATTCCCATCGCTGATATGCATTAACAAAATGGCCCCTTAGGAAGTAAAGAGCAAGGAACTGATAAATATGATACAAAGCCAAAATATTAAAATTATCTGAAATTTTTATTAGTAAGGAAGCACCCAAGGTTCAAGTCAGTCTCTTCATAACTCTAAATAATTTCTGCCATCCCTTAATTTTCATTGTCAGAGTACCCCAAGCACTGGATGCTGTTTAACTCACATAAACTATTCAATATGCAAATTCCTTAAAAAAATTTGGAAAATCACCGGCTGCTCAAGGAACACAATCAACAAGAGAACTGCCCCATCCATCCCATCTGGAAAGCAGTAAACCCTTGTGCCTTAGAAAAGCACTTGGGGCACAAATAAAAAGTGCTTCAGAGTACATTCCAGTTGTTACGAAATGAATTTAATTTTAGCTCTTCCTTCACCTTTTTTTCTTCCCCTCTCCCTCTTCTGTGGTAGTCCATGGGCTAGAACAGGGTCAGGGCAAGGTGTTGCATGAAATTGTTGTGGTTTTTTTGGAGGCAGATGGTTTATCTTGCTCTCATTCATAGAGAAATGTGTCATCACATTAGAAGGTCATGCCATAACTTGTTCCCAGGCTGGGATTAGGTATAGGTGGGGTGTTTTCTAGCTCTCCTCAGAAATACAAAGCACAGCGAGCTCACAAAGGCTTATTTGGTTTTCCTCTTACTCCTCAGACCCTTAGTGGGGTCTGCCAGACACTCAGAAGATAAATCTTCCAAAATCCAGAATATTTTGTTTGGATTTGTACACTGTATCTGTTACAAATTTATAAACACATCTTTTGGAGGAATTAAAAGTCCTGAAATGCCTCTCCTACCCTCGTCACTGGAAGCAAATCAAAGAGTTTTGCCCAGCCTCCTGCTGCAAGACATGCTGTGCTGAAATAAGGGATGGGGGTGTGGAATAATCAAGCGAGATGGATCTTAATTTAAATGTAAACAGTGGAGGTACATATATTATACATACACCTACTTGGAGCAAGGACGGAAACCTTTTTGTAAAACCCAAATCCAGCTTGTCAGATGGAGATGGAGCAGCTCTTTCAAGCATTCTGTCTCCCAGACAGAATGACAGGGTGGCAGGAGGAAACGATTCCTTGCAGTCTGACTACAGAAATAATGAATAATCTGCTCCAAGTCGGGGTTTTTGCATTATTTATACTCAACACACTGTCTTTGTAAGGATGATTAGTGCACCATCTGCCTGGACCACAAACAGGCATAAAGGAGGCAACCTCCTGATTAAAATGTCATTTCTTTTAAACAGGGAATATGTACCCACTACTCTTGCTGGACGTGCAGACCTCCAGTCTCCTAATTAATCTACATCAGTCATTAGATATAGATAGCCTGGCCAGACCTCAAGTTATTTAAATGCATCACTGAGCTAAAATATAATAGAGCCAAGCCACAAATATGAAGTTCCCTATCCTCTGCAACACTCTGTGCAGGATTCTCTGTCTCATTAGGGTAGAGTATCAGAATTAATCAGGAGCTCTGAAGCGAGTTTCTAATTTTTACTATCACAAGTCTATGACTAATCCTGGGATCCATCTGATAAATGGGAATGTCTGCCTCAGAGCTGGCCACCCCAGCTTCTTCAGCAGAGACTTCTATCTTTGAACTTCTCAAATATTGGGATCAAAAACAGACACAAATGAGGTGCTCCCTAAACGGGAGTTCCTGTTTTGAGTGAAAACAATGAAAATAGGAGTGATCCATCCAGAAATAAACTACATGCTTTTGATGCTTAACTTAGATTAATTTCAGTATCTTGGCACAAAATACCATTGCAAAGGGCTGAGGTTACAGAAATACACCATTTCTATTGAATCTATAATAAAGATTACTAAAAAACATTCAAGTTCATAACACTTATTTTAATTCACAGTTTTCAGTTGCAATTAATAACCATGTCCCTGTCCTTACCCACTCACTACTTTCTGTCTTCATTTTGTGTCTTCACTTTGCTCTGTCCAATGTTTACCAGTGCTTGAATTAAAATCATCATGCCAAAAGTCTCTGTCCAGCCCAGGATCAGAGTATTTGATGCAACAGCCATTAAAACACACACACACACTCACATACTCATCACCATTTTTATTGTTCCAGCACAAATTAAGGGCAATTTTTGTCCAACAGCTCATGTGTGAACCACTTTGAGATTTTTTGTCCTGAAAAAAACACATATTTGTCATGACTGTATTCATAAACTGGTAAGAATACAAAACCATTGTACAGAGCTATATAATAAATGAAAACAGTCTTTAGGGGAAATGTAGACATAATAGATTTCCTCAGGGGTGTCCAAAGCATTTGACAAACATTTATTAAATTTCAGATCCTCCCTGTGGGTAAGCTTTCTTTGCAGACTATTTACAAACTGATCATCCGAGGTGTAAACTAAGGCAGATCGCTCAGTTTTGAATTCAGAGAGTTCAAGAATCACATGCTGAGATTTGTCTGCTATTGAAAAACCTCCTTCAGCCTTCAACAAGAGAAAGCCTAATAAATTTACAGACTTATAGACTAACTCATGTTGTAAGAACCTCTGGTTCACCCACAGGATGGGTACATTTCTGCCTAAGCCTTTCCTCCTCTCAGGGATTTTATATCAACTATTCTGTGTTTTCTTTACACACTTCCTTGCTGCTTACACATTAAGTTCTCATTAAAAAGAATTTTAAGGATTAATATTTTCCAGGCAAAAAACACAGTTGACATAATTGCAAATTATAACAGCTTTTAATGCTGGCACTCAAGAGAATTTCCGAAAGCATCAGGGTAACTTACACAACAATATAACATTTATAAAGCAGTAATATAAATGCCTTCCTTTCTTTCCCCTCTCTCAAGTATTAGGACATCCAGCTCTGCTTAACATGCACACTGAGAGACCAAGGTGATGCTGGAGGAAGTGGGAGCACAAATAAACAGAAATTCCCTGTTTCCTGGAGCAAGAATGAAATCCTCTCCTTGCTTTCATTTTTAGCTCAAAACAAAACCATGCCAATAAAAGAACTTTGAATTTACAGTAGAACAGAACAGAAAATGGCTTGAGGTGCTGTGTTGATTTTATTTTCCTCTCCAGAGCAGCAGTGTGGGCACAGGACATCTCAGTGGCTGCTTAGAGCATTATTAACAGAAAAGCTGCCCATGGAATTGTGTATCCCTGGGAATAATGAGGGAAAAACAAATTATGGCCACATCAGATGAACAGTTCAGCACATCCTGGTTGGCAAATGCAGGCACATTTGGCTAAGATTTGTGGCCTGATGTGGACAGAAATAAGTAGCATCGTTCAGAATATGTTTTATTTAATTGCTGACTCGCTGTGAAGCCTTTGGCATGTCAATAAATATCTGTGTCTGTTCTCCTGCCATCCTTCACTAGCTAAAAACATCAGGAAAAAAGCTTTCCAACAGAGGAAGGACCTAAAGCAATGAAATGGAGACTTATCTTAACTCAAATCTACACTCTCTATTAAAATAAAAATCAGCAATAGAGTTATCATCATTATCCTTGGATAGTTATCTTTAGACATAAACAGAGAAACTTTAACAGAGCTAGTCTAAAAGAAACACAACTTCTATGGCATTTTTATTTTCCATTTCTCCTCTATTTTTTAATAAAATTGGGAACTGTACTCAGTGTCAAGCTCCCAAGCTTCATGTTTCAAGATGCTTTTTTCTTATTTTTAATTTCCCTTTAAACAAGGGAAATATTGTAAAAATAATTCTCCATCACCCTTCAGAAAATTATTTGGTCGAGGAAGAATAAAATTTTATACCTGATTTCATTTTTAACTCAAAAACATAACCATTCTGATAAATAGAATTTGCCTTTGTGAAGAATATTTTGCATCTTTTACTTTCCTAGTCGAAAGAAGTTCTCAAAATACCTTGAATATTTAGAAGTTTCCATCCTTTATGCATCTTTATTTACATTTTTGGCCAGATCTACATTTTCCACCAGTGGCTTTTTGCCTGCATCTGCAAAGCAACCTTTTCTCATTCCACTTTAAAAATGCAATCCATATAGTCCTCTCAGGAAAGGAAAAAGAGTTTTGCAAATTAAAAAGCTCTGGTATAAATTCCCTCATATCACATGGAACCCATAAATAAGATGAAGAAACCTAATCCTGAGTCAAGAAAAATTCTATTACACTACCTACATTTTTTTGGATGCACACAAAAAATTCCAGACCTGTAATTTGTTTTTCCTGTTCACAAAGCTATTTGTGGTAGGCTCCTTTCTAGAAACAAGGGTGTTTAAAGCATTTAATTTTCCTCTTTCTGAATTTGGATAATGTGGAGAGACAATTACTGTTTAGAAAGGACAGTTTATTCCAATTGTCAGCAATATATTTATGATATATTTGTGGGTTTTTATCAAAGAGTTCCTTAAGCTCCCTTCTAACCCAGTCCATTCTACAATTCTATTAAATCAGACAAATCTGAGCTTTAACTTCCCCTATAGTAATGAGAATTCAAGTGAAGCAAATAAAAGCAGTCAATACACAAACCACACAATCATTATTTACATAAAAGTGAAACAGCATAAGGGAACTTAAATTTAAGAGAATTACACATGAACTCAGCATTTCCCTTTATAACCTGTTAAAACTAGAAATAAAAATCAAGGTCCCTAAGTTCTTAAGTACTACTTTAATTGTGAGATCTCTTACAAAGTAAGAGTGGAGAACAGCAGAAAATAAGTTTTTATTTGTACTATATGAAGTATTGGAAGTTTTATTTGTACTATATGAGCTATTAAAGCCCATATTAGGTGTATTTCAAGGATTCCAATATACCAGTGAGAACTCTGTCCATAGCTGAGGTCTTCAAAGGTTTATGAATATTTCTAAGGCATTTTGGGTGATTTTATGAATTATTACTCAAGTCAAATAAAACAAAATCTTATTAATAAGCAGTCTCTCCTGGAGACAGATGAATCAGGTCCCAGGAGAAAGAAAACCAGCAGCCACTTAATAAAAATAACCAATGAAAAGATAAATTCCAGCACATGTGCCCTGTTTGGGCAGAACCAAGTATAAACTTTTGTTTCACTTATCTGTTTCCAGTCCCACTTGGAAATCGATTCTCTGCTCACAGGAGGACAGTGCAATGTGACATTTGAGGTGCTGGAAAGCTTGTCCTTATTATTGTTCCATTTTAGCAGACAGCATCTATTTCCCACAGAAGAGGAGGACAAACCATTCCTCCACTGCACCCTTCAAAAAAAACTGCTCTGGTCTGACCTGCCAGGACATTTCTCACTCACCAGTGTTCCACAGAAAAGAACTTCAGCAAATTTGGGGCACAAAGCTCTTTCCACTCCATGTACAGATTCACTAGTGATGCCAAGATGATTTTTTTTGTCTTTTCTTTTATTCTCTCACACACTCTTTTATAGTTTGATGTATTCTCAGTGCTTTTAGCCCCACACTTGTCACTCCCCAAGGCTGAGAACTCAGCTCAGCCCCACGGCACTGTTAAACCAGGAGAGCAAACATCCTGGGAGCCCCAGACACCAAGGGCCTCTCCAGAACACATTTGGGAACCTCAGCCAGGCCCAGCCAGGGGGAAGGTTCCTCACAACGAGGGCTTCACTCCAGCCTCTCCCTGGGGATCTCTGATAGATATGTTAATTTTGCAAGGCTATAATTGTGTGTATTTTGGTGTGAGGTGTGCATGCATTTTTGGGACATTCCACCTGCACCAAGTGCTGCACCCAAGGATCCTGAAATAAACACCAAGATAAAAACCCCTTTTCCCCCATAAACTGTTTTGGTTTTAATTTTAAGACCAAGGAAAGGCAACACTAGAACTGTAACACACCAGTTTTGAAAGGCACACATCATTATGACAGAACAAGTCTTAAAACTATCATCATTCAATATTTTTCTAAGCAAATAAAATTTTCAAACACAGCATTAGAAGAATTGATGGCAGAAGTATGCAGAAAATAATATTTTAAGCTAAAAATTCCATCCCCTTTGTGAATAGTAAACTACTGTTCAGTGCAGCATACAGGTGCTGCTTTAATCAGGTTATGGACACATAAATCTTGAAAGAAAATTAAAAAACCTCTGCACACCTCAGTTACTCTGAGAAGCCGAAGGGAGGAGAGAGAACACCAGCAAGCTGAAACAATTCCCCCCGACCTCTCTTACCAAGAGAAATTTGTTCCTCAGCCAGTTTAATCAAAATGTCCTCTCATTTCCCTGCAGAGTTCTCTCCTGCTGCTTCAGCAGAATTTCCATTCTCCCTTTGCCCTTCACCACGATGCTGTCTCACAGGACAGCACGGCCACTTCTGCACTTTATCACCATCAAAACCCCCAGAAGGTTTGTTCTCCAGGCCTTTGAAGGTTTTTCCTCTCTGTTAAATTAGAAAATGATGCAGCACTATAATCCTCAAGTATATTTTAAGCTCACAGAAAAGCACAGGCCCCAGGTGAGTAGCTCCTTCTCCAGAGGAGTAAAGACCAACAGAATTAAATAAAACTTACCAGGTAAGGAAGAATTTGCAGGCTTTGAGAAACTTCTTTCTATGAGTTTTAACATATAGATAAATACAGACAAAACAGAGATGAAACTCAACCTGTTACATTTAAAAAAGAACCATCAAGACAACATACAAAGACAGAAAATATTTTCCATCTGAGTGAAACTATTACAGCAAAAGGCAAGAGGAAATGCTTACATTACCTGTGAATGGGTGCTCTCATATTTTTATTCAACATTGTTATATATTGATGAATATCTGTCATAAGGACCAAATTTTCAACTCATTTTCCAGATTATCCACATGAAATCTTCTGTAAACTTGCAACACAACTAATGCTTTGCCCATTTCATCAAAGCAACACCCAGAGAATTCAAGTTTATCTCATGTAATACAGGACACATAAAAAGAGTCATAAAGGAAATTAAGCACCCATTTTAAATGGTTTGGTTTTTTATTATTTTTGGAGACTGTATTTTATGCAAACATCTCATTTTCAATTTACAAACCTGTTACAACAGCAGAGAACCTCTAAAAGCAGGTAGCACAGAAATTCAGAAAAATAGAATGCAGATTAAACACAGCAGAACATTTAACACTCATTTTCTGGGCCCTGAAGGTTTCAGCATACAAACTAATGCACATTTTCAAGGGAATGGGTATCAAAAAATAACTTTCACACTGTACAACAGCTTCAAAACCGTGTCTCAGACTTTTCTCTAGCACTGCTAAAGGTGTGAGCAGCTTCTGAAGCAAGGCCAGGAATTAGGCAAGGCTTCACTTCCCTCACACCAGCTGGGATCAGATGGGATAGGGAAGGATGCAGATACAAGGAATGGTGATGCTCTAAGGGAATCTCTGTTCCTGCTGGAAATCCAGAGCCTGGTGGGCTTCTGGCAGCCACAAAATCTGCCACAAATCAGGCAGAAGGTGTCCAACAGACTCAGCTGGCTGAAAGTTTAAAGAAAAATAAAGGCTTTTGGAGGTAATGATAAGTTTGTACAGATTTCATCGTAAAAACCCGAAGTATTTCAGGAGAAAAGCATAGCAAGTGTTAACACCTTGTATTAGAGAGACTTCAATCTCACTTTTATTGTTCTTTCTGAACTCTTTTTTAATTCCCTGAGAATAACAATTTAAAACCCCCCCTTGTATTAGCTATAAATCACAGACTTTGGTTTTTTCCACATGAGGAGTTACTGGAACTGGTAAATCTCTCTGGATGAGGTTCAGTTCAAACCAGAGTTTGCATATTCCCATCAAGAACAGAAAAATATTTTTAAATTCTACCTGCTCCTGAAGAACAATTCTGGGGCCAGGAGAGGGCAAAGAGACCTGTTCTGGTTGGAGAACAACAGTCCCACTGAAAGAAAGTTCAATCTCTTTTGCTCACTGTCAATCTTTTGACAGCATTTTTTTTCCCCACTTCTAAGCCAAACATTTACCCTTCAAGTCCTCCCAGTAACAAATCAAACCCAGTGGCTTCTTAAATGAAACCTTCTGAATGCATATCACAGAGACAGAGCTCATGAAAAGAAATGACAAAGCTCTTCCTGCTCCTCTATTTTGGCCTAGAATTGCAGGGGGAGAATATTCTGGTTTATTAGCATCTCTGAGAACGCCTGTATTTTGTATTGCTAATGTTCTAAAATACAGAAGGCACTTGAGGCTGCAGATATTCCTCTCTAAAAGGCAGAGAGTCCATAAAATCTTGTAAATAACATAAAACCCTTGGAAATTACAAGGAATAAAAATCAGGAAACGTTTCAGTGTGGAAGAACTGAGCCCCCAGGCTGGCAGGGCTCCCTCTTTCTCTTCCAGCACCTTTTCTCCCCACTGCCACCCAGTTCCATCCTCAGGGACCCTCCTCAGGGACCATCAGGAGCAGGATTATGCCAGAAGGGGAATTTTTAAAGTGTAGGTTGTCTGGCCTGAAATTGTAACTGTTTGAATTTCTTTAAACACAAAGTACAGTGGAAAAACTCCAGCATGATGTGTTTTTATATCGGCATCTGACAGCTCTGAATTCAAAAATATTGCAACATTTCGATGTTCTTTGCAGCTGTTTCAGTAAAGGTAATGGTAAGTGTGCCAAGTGTATCTTTTCATAGTACAATATTAATATTTGGTGCCCCAGCTCTACAATCATACATTAATTTATTGTAGAGGAGTAAGAAGCCTAAAAATTGTAGCGAGATATTAGACCAGGATGCAGAGTCTTGTTTTCCTTCTTCCTTGTGCATTCTACAAGGGCACTGTGGCTCTATAGCAGTAAAAATTGTTTGTTCATTTAAATATCTGGCAAATTTTAGTAAATTATTACACAACTCAACATGCATTAAACAATTCATTTTGGATTCTTCACAGGAATTGTAATTTTATGTATATCAGAGGTATCTTAGCACTTGTATTCCTTAGTCTTTTAGTTCAGAAAACTCAAAAAATTGCTATCCTGCAGCTAATCAAGATCTAAAAAACAAACACTCAAGAGAGTGGCAATTATAACACTAAGGCAGAGTAAATCACAGAAGATTCCTACATTTCCCAATGTCTACCTGGAAATTAAACATTAACAGGACACCACTTGACATTAGAAGCTGCAGAACTGGATAATTAGCCACAAAAACCAGAATAGCAGAAAAACTTTAAATGCTTATAAATTGTATAAATGTTATATTTATATTGATGTAGAATATTATATGGATTTTAAACAAAGTAAAAAGAAACATGGAGAATGAAAGACACTTCAGAGTGGCCACCCAATGCCTTGAATACCTTTCTCAGAGATTGTGGAGTTTAAAAAATCATATCAAATACCAGGAGAGTATTCAAGGAATAATTCTCTGTACCCCTGAATTGAACACTTGAGACATTCCTGCTGCAGGTAGGCAGCAATTTCCCTTGCTGCCAAAGTGTATTTTCCTGTCAATGATTCTTGTAAATGCTCAGAGCTCTTTCAAGCTGCCTGTACGTATCTAAATTGTCGTCATGTAAGTCATGAGAGAGAAGGAAGGAGTAGCCTTGAGAAGAGCTGCAACCAGGAAACTTCCAGTGGTAAAAATCCTGAGGGCAGCTGCTACTCAGAGGAAAAGAAAATAAGGAGTCACATTATCTGATGCAAATATTTTGTCATTTCTTTAATTAACACCTAGAGGAGCTTCCAGTATTTCTGCAGATAAGTACAACAGTTCCTCAGCTTCTCTTGACTTCAGTCCTTCATTTCTAACACAGACATCTGTGCAAGATTAGAATTTTCAGGGAAATTATTAATTTCAAGGATTGCTGTTCCAGCTTTCTAAAGAACCTGCCTTTTTGAAGCAATGATTTAATTCATTTATCACTAGCAATAACAATACCTGATCACACTCACAAATTTTCCATAAAAACGATGACATTTCTCCTGTAATTAATGGTGGACACCCAACAGGAGCCTCAAGCATTTGCAGAACCAAAACCACCTTCATATAAATGGTACAATATTAAATGGTAGAATATTTAAAAAGAAAAAATAAAAGAGAAAAAAAGAAACAAAAAAGCCACATAGATGACCCCAGAGATATAAAAATATTCAAGTGTTTGTGCTGAGGGAGCCTCTCTGGGTCACAGCCACACCCATGACCCCTGAGCTCCTCACTCTTATCCTAGGCACACTTTTGGTGCTGCTGCACCTTGGGGAGAGGTTTATTCCTTCATTCAGGACCTTTTTTTCTTGATGCTTCATCATCAGTTTTACTTTCCCAAGGATAAAAGTTAATTCATTTTCTCCTGTAAACCAAGATATTTCTGTTTGGGCCAGAATCACTAAAAATCCTTTTCTTTTTCCCCTCAAAATCTCTTGGGTTGATAACAGTGCTGCCACTTTTGACCCTCCCCTCATCTTTGCCCCTCTCATTCCCCAAATCCTGGTGATGACTTTTTGCCCCTTCTCAGAGGGTGCATATTGCAAATATGAATGTCACTTGTAGTTGCAAGGAAACCCATCCAGCTTTAAATTAGCCAGGACTGATAGCTGACCTCCAATATCCTTGACATCTTCTTTGTGTAAATAGAAATTACACAGAACCTGTGTAACCTATGCCCCATCCTACAATAGGTATCACACCAGGACACTAAACATTCCAAATTTTTCATACCATTGGTTGTATCATGTTGTCTTTGGAAGGAATAGAAGGGAAGAAAAAGTGCAAAATGTGGTAAATTTCCATACTCATTCTTTGCTAACTATTTGTAGCCAGGTGAAAATGCAAAATATGCAATAAGCTGCTCTTTTCTTCTTTTTTTTTTTTTTCTGGAAATGTGAAAAGGCAGTGAGGGAATTACTTTGCTACTGTATTCAACCTTGCCAAAATTAGGTAAATGTTATCTAATGCAGGTGGAAAAGCATTTTCTTCTTGTGTAAAGCACTGGGTTGCTCTCCACTTCAGGAAACATCTTGGGAGGGGGCAGAGGCAAATTCCCAGAACTCGAGAGGGCTTCATCATTTTCGTTCCAGTCTCTGGCAGCGTTAATTACTGAGTAACCTCGTCCCAGATCTGTGACATTAATGACAAAGATCTCACCAGCTCAACAGACCCAACAGTGCCAAGCAGGTATGGAAATGGATTCCTGCTCTCTGTGCCTTCCTCCAAGCATCTTCCCTGTGCCTGATATCCCTGGGTGTATTTAAAAACCAACAGCCCTTGTTTTTCAGATTGTGTACATAAACTCGTGCTGCACAAAAACTAACGACTCTAATACTTCAGGTTTTCTCCTTTTGTCTTATAAATAACTGCAAACAGAGGGAAATAAATTCTCTTTCCTTCCTCTAAGAGCTTTTTTTGCCTGTGTACAACAGATGTTGTTTCCACAAATTAGTTTCTAATTTCTTTCATAACTCAGTCAGAACAACCCTTCAATTCATAGGCAGGGAATAGATTTAGTGCTGCACATAATTCTTGTAATTATGTAAAGAAAAGTGCACTTTGCTAGGTGAAAACCTTGGCTATCAATCACTGGGTTTAGTGTATGGGCAACTTAATCTTCTGTTACACCAGCTGTGCAACACTCTGAGGATTCCTCACATTTCCAGAGGGGGAAGGATAAATGATTCCTGGGATAGGGAATGGATAAGGAGACAGCAAGGGGGCCCTGCTCCAGTGTTGGACTGCAATATATGGAGTCATTAAGAATGCCACTCACACCTCCTCCCCCCACAGCAATCTGCAAAGCCAGCAGTATTTCAGTGTTTTCCAGTCATCAAAATGCACTTATCCACAATAAAGCCAACAAAGTTCCTCCCCTTAAAAAAAAAATAATTAAAAATCAAATAGAAAATTGAATTAAACTGCTTGCCTGTCATAAAGAGAGGGAATTGAGTAAG
>VZTN01003401.1:136272-212823 GCA_013400515.1 Erpornis zantholeuca | reverse complement strand
CTTGGTGTGGTTTTCTTAAATATACATCCCCAAATTCTTTACTGTGGGCAATAAAGGTGATCCTTTTCCCCTAATCACTACAGGTGAGACACACTCGAGTGCTTGATTCTCTTCAGTGGTGCCCAGTGACAGGAGAAGAGGCAATAGGCACAAATTAAAATGCAGGAAGTTTCATCTGAATGCAAGAAAACACATTTTTACCATGAGGGTGGCCAACACTGAAGCAGGATGCCCAGAGTGGCTGCTGACTCTCCATCCTTGGAGGCTGGACACAGTCCTGGACAAGTCTGAGCATGGGGTGGACCAAACAATTCTGTGATTCTTCTTTGCTTTGAGAAAAAAGGAAAGAATATGATCCTCCCATAAGTCATATCCTGCATTGTCAGGAAGAAAAAAAAAACAAGCAAACACAACCTTTGGCTCATCTTCAGGCTCAGATATTACACTGAAAAAACACAACTGAATAAAACTCTTCAAACTCCCACCTGATACAACAGGAGGCAAGAAATTCAGGCAAACTCTCTACCTTTGGTTATATCAAACCCCACACATGTCCCAGTCTACACCCACCCAGAGTCTATGGGTATAATCTCCTTTAAATTGTTGAGCCAAATGGTAAAAACTGAAAAAAAAAATATAAAAATCTCCAAATAGAATCCAGAGAATTAAACCTAATTAATGTTTATCAGAGGAAATTGGGCACAAGGGTCCAGAAAAATAATTTAAGTGACTGAAAGCCCAAAGTTTTAGTGATCACCCTCATACTTTCAGTTTTACACAAAACAGTTGAAATTGGACTGAACCTAAGTTTGCAGAAGCAGGTTCTGATCCACCCCCTTGACCTTCCCCATATTAGAAATTTTATGTTTGAATATTGTCAACTCTTACTCAACAAAAGACAGCATTTCTAAAATTTCTCACAGAGTATGTACATTAGAATGCAATTATTCTGTGTTTTTGGCTATTTTTTCTTTCTAATGGTGAACTACCTTCCTTTTTCTCAACTCTGTTCATTACACATGCCAAAAAACCCCAACAAAGAGAAAGGGGAATGAAATAAAACTTGCATTTCACGTTATGACCCTGAAATCACAATGGTGAAGTGTCAGTGACTTTAATAACACTGCTGCCAGTATTTTTTTCACCCTAATGATTCACTAAATATTATGCTAATATTATGTCGAAGACCCCAAAACACAGGAGGAGGATTCTGGGTCTAACTAGGCAGAGAAGGTTGTTTAAAAATCCACATTACAGGGGAGGCCTCAGAAATGGCAAGGAGTCCTTGCTAAGCCTCTGCCACAGTCTATGGGCATGACTGGATTTTTCTTGTGTGGGCCTAAAAGGGAAAATTATCTCACAAATATCAGCAAGATTGAATTAAAAAAAAAAAAATACAGAGGTGGAGGCAGTTTTAGCTGTGTAGGGAAAGTAAAAACAACATTGTCTTGAGAACAACACTGAAAACCTGCTATTATTTGAATGCTGTATTGGCTTCTTTTCCAGCTCCTTACCCTCGCTTCCCATGAGCTGGGATAGAACTCAGGAGATGCAGTTTTTTCTTGTTCAGACTCAGTTGTTTGTTAGTTCTTATCTCTGTTACACTCTTAGGAGCTGTGAGCTGTGTAACAAGGTGGAACAAGGCTGTAATGGAGTTTCTCCAGCTCTGCAAAGATTTTTCAAGAAAAATTTGTTCAATAATGAGTTGACACCTAGATTATTTTTATTTTAAACCTACTATTCAAACCCCTAAGTTCAGCAGTGCAGATTTTCTTATCCAATTACAAGACACCATCTAAACCCATGAAGAAGAAGAAGAAGAAAGTGAAAAAGAAGTATCTAACCCACACCCTAAAAACTCCATCTTGACACATGTATAATTATATGTATTACTATATTCCAAAGCCCTAAATCTTCAGTTTTTCCCCCTGTGACACCACACCTTCTATTCAAACTACACAAGTGTGATTTTAATGTTATCACTCAATTCTGGAAGCCTATCCCAAGGCCTCAGATCAAATGCAGTGTTTTCTTTTGGATTGGTGCCTTTCAGCACAGAGAATTTAAAATTCTCTGCTCCCAGGGCTCCAACACAATATGTGGTTTAGAAATACCAGATTCTACCAAAATCTCAGAAGCACCAAGAAGTGCAATTTATCTTTATTGACAAGATATAGAATCCTCAAGGAGAGATCAGAGGTGAACACCCATTCTTTACAAAATTTACCACACTCTTCCATGTATCAGTACTTAAAACACATCACACAGGATTTCACTGTTGGCTGTTTGACTTATTTGTTTTGCCACTGAAAACTGAAAGCATGAAAAAAAATATTTCAACCAGGGAAATTCCCTGCTTCTCCTGCTGCTGCTCAGGTATCTTGGGATTTTTCACCTGCTTCACAGAGGAAAGGCAATGTTCCCTCTTGCTCTCATACTTTGTTGCTTTTTTCTTTCCTTAAATAAATCTCTGTAATAAGGAGGAAGGTCAGAATTAAGGAGGGAAAACAAAGCAGATGAGTCCTACATGAAAACCACACCATGCCCACATGTGCACTTTGCTCACACAGGTTTGACTTCTGCATTTCTGAAAGGAAAATGCTGAAGGAACAAAGCTGAAGGAACAGGAGGGTTTGAGTCCAAGTCCAGGAGCAGGAGATGACTTGGCACAGCAAAAATCATTTCACTCCAGCCACTGCAGGAGGTGCTAAGCAGGAATCACTCTTGTCTCCTCAGTCCCCTGCCCTCCATGACTTAATAATCATTAAAAAAATCCTCCATTAAACACCTTTTATACTGTAATCAACCTAGTTTCAGTCAGGATGAAATTTAGTCTGCTTTTGAAAGGTAGTTTGTTTCCTCAGGGGCACTCTGGTTTTTGCACTTAATTAATGACTCTCTATATCTATGGATTTCCAGAAGTCTGATTACATGATTGTAGAGAAAAAGAAAGACATAAAAATCATGGCACAATCTTTGTGTCTTCAAAATAGCTCTCATAAGACCCCAAAACATTCAGTATCTGATAGTGATGTAATGAATAAAATCCATCTTTTTAATTATTGTTGACATATTAGGACTTATAAAACAGAATTGTAATGGAACACTTGGATGTGGTTTATAAAGCAATAGAGGAATGACTTATCAAGCAATATTATGTCTTAAAGATGGAGAAAATTATAAATAGAAAAAAAAAGTTGCACATAGGCAGGCTAAGTCAAACACTGCATTTAAAAATGAAGGCAAAAAATTATTCAGGATAAAAAAACAGAAGTGGCAAGCAAACAAGCACCAGGATGAGGCAGCAATAATTAAAGATAAGGTGTGGAAGGCAAACAATAAAACACTCTGTGCACAGCAGATGATGGTGAACAGGGAGGGAAGGGGTGGGAGAAATGCTAGGAATAAGCAATCCCAAAACTGATGTGCAAGCAAAACTTCAGAACACAACACACTGAGCAGATAATTCCAACCCCACAAATTCGGACAAAAACAGCACATAAAACTTTAGACCAAAGATTAGTATTGTAATAAATTCAGTGAAACATAGCATCAGCCTAAAATAAAACCAACAATGCAAAAAAAGCAGGTGGGAGGAGGGGAAGGAATGCAAGTCAGGCTGGCTGATTTTAAGTAGCCCCAAATCTTTAAAATAAAAGTTTTAAAGTGGAAAACTAGGGGGTAGGGAAGAGGTAAAGATAGGACAAGACATAAGCAGCACTAAGGACAAAAACTGCAATCCAAAATACAATCTTACCTATTTCCTCAGGAAAAATAAGTATTCTAATAAAAAGTTCATCATTGAAATGGAGATGATATAAATTAGAACAAGTTCCTTAAAGTGGGTGACAAATTCACCAAAGCACAAGTGGTGACATGATCCTTTGGAGCCTCACAGTGCTGGATGCCACCCAGGGAAGTTCCTGAAGTACTTTATGTAAATTAGTTTATTCACAAGTCACCCAGACACGTGGGACAAGAGCTGCAGAGATATTTCTTGGAAAATAAAATTGGGAAGAACACTCAAAGGAAAGGATTGGAATCTTAAACATGAAGGAGATGAAGATTGGAATAATAAAGAATTCTGTGTTAAAGTACTGAATATCAAGCAAAGGTTGCTTGGAGATTGAAAATCTGCATTTCAGTTATAACATCAAGCATGAGGAAAAGTTTGTGTTTTACCCAAGAGCAAGGTTCCTCCATGGCATAACCACAGCATGCCTGTGAAAAGGCCAGTGAGGCATCATCTCAATAACATCCAGAAGAGGTAAGGAAATTATTGCCACTCTAGTAGGTACTGATGTGAACAGCTTTCATACCAGCTCTCACTTTCCACAGTCTGTGCAGAAGGAGGATTTATTCAAGTGGGAAGGGATAAAATAAGATCTACCAAGAAGTGCAAAAAACAAGCCCACATCACAGGTCCACACAGGAAGAACACTTGTTTCCAAAATGAAGGTGGAGATATCATATATTTCTATATCAGTGATAAATGAATTAAAATTCATCAAACCCCAGCAGGGACAGTGCATCTGAAGCAATACAACACATCCACCCTAAAGCAAAACAAACATTCAAGTAGATGAAATCTTGCAATGTTTGGGAGTTAAGTTTTAATTTGAAATATCTCAGTTTAATATATTTAACCAAAAAAAAAAAAGAGTTTCCATGCATACAAATTTGCATGGTTTAATTCTTGACATGGAAGAGGTACTTTTGAATCACTTTATGTTTTTACCCTTAACAGCACCATGAACACAGAGATGATGCATTTGCTTGTCAGCTTTGGTACTGAGCCAATCCATTTTTCAACACAGTTTCATATTTTTCTTTTATGCACTCTAGAATGGAATCAAACCCAAATATGAAAGATGTATGACAAACATGGAAATATGTAATGCATTTCTGCTTTCCTTTAGTCTTTTCTCTCATTTTGCACTGCTTGTGTTCCAGCTTAACAAATAACTCCAGCCTTGGCCTAGATCCAAGCTTATGCCACTAAAATATGTCTTGGACTAAGAGACTCACAAATACCAGAGCAGATATGGTGCAGAACTGTTCTGATGAGGTTTCAGTTGCCCACACCTCTCCAGGAACACCTTTTGGAAAACCTCCATAAAAACACTGCTTCCACTTGCCTCATCAGAACCACTTTTCCCTTCCACATTGCTGAACATGCAAACCTTTATTGGGACATATAAAGCTCTGATAACACTGGCACACCTCACATTTGCATAAAACCACAAGAATGGTAATAAAATCTTCTTTTTAACAAGTCACAAATGAGTTCCTTTCAACTGTTACTCTCTGTGTGTTGAAAAGATCAAGATTTTATATAAAGGTTTGCTTCCCTGTCAACAGCAATACCATTCTGATCATTTATTCTGTTTTTCAAAGCAGTGGTAATGTTTAATACTCTACAAGAGACCCCCAAGTGAGGTTCAGCACCTGAATGGACACAGATATGTGAAGCAGAACAGCAGATTGTTACCCTTGCTTCTCAGTAATGTGTCTAAATATCTCAATTTTCACCAAAAAGACTTTTTTTTCCCCATGGCAAAACAAAAAAAGAAAAATGTCTTTGTAACAGACTTAGAAAAACATATTTACAGCAGGCAAAATATTCAATCAAACTTTTATGTATTTACTTTCAGCACAAATGAGTTTCTTGAGCAAACATCTTGACTGAAATGTCACCTGTGGCACTGCAGGTCATTTTCCTGCCTGGCTGAAATCAGTTTAGAAGTAGAAATGAGCACAGATACTCAGTTCAATGTAACAGCCATTAGTCTTGGATTTTAAAATGTTGTTTCATATTCAATTACTTTCCTTCTGCCCACAGCTTTTGCACATATCTGAGACTCCACAGTCTCTCCATCTCAATTAAAAATTATAATAAATAAAAGCACTTCCCCACCAACAAGAGAAAGGTTAAACTATCTCCCTGTTCCCTCTTTTGTCTACTATAACCTGATCATGGAAATATCACAACTTTTAGGGCAAAAAAAATTACATTTTCCAGAGGGCAATGCAGGAGGTAAGGAGACAAATCAGCTGTGGATCTCAAATTTGGCACTGTGAATATTCCCTGAAAGATGAAGCATCTCAGTCCAGTGCTTATAAATTCATGGGCTCATATTTTTTGAATAGAAAAGCCTGGATAGAAAGCTTACACAAAAAAGAGAATATGACAGTGAAAACTTTAATTAATTAATAGCTTAAAATGTGGGAAATTATTTTCATTTAGAAAATAAAATATTCAAAATCCTACTATAAGTACTGAAAACCGACCCACAATCCAAACTATTTTCTGGCAAGTTTTATTCAACCTGCCACAATTGTGATGAGGTATATAAATAACTAAACACTTCCCCAGGTCGGGCAGATGGACCTGTCAGCAAGAGTTAATTTCACCCAAATCAAAAATGAAACCCTTTATTCCATGTAGCTTTGTGAGAATTATAGAATCTATTTTTGTTTAACATTTTGAAGAATATTAAAAGATTGCCACAGAGACAAGGTCTTACCTGCCTGCTCAGATTACACCGTGCTCACACCGAACCTCACAGCATACATGATTAGCCCTAAAAGGTCTCTTTGGTGATTTTCACTTTTAATGAACTAGTTGGAATTCATTATACAATAATTGAAAGGAGGTTTCACAGATAAGCCTCTGTGTTTAGGGGGCACGGTACTGACAGACAGCAATTTTTACTCCAAAAGAGAGAAAATCCACACGCCTTCCCTGCTAAATGAAGCATGGATATTAACCTGAAACCTTCTACGAGCAAGGAAAGACACAAACAGCAGAAAAGAGAGTCCAGGACAAATAGGGTAATGGGTTTCATTCATCTTCCAATTGACACCGTTTTTGACCAGGTGAAACTGCCAATTTTCAGCGCTGACAAAAATTGCATTTGTCAAGACAAAAGTTCTGCACTTTAATTTTTGCAGTGGGACTTTTGCAGAGGTTGAACCCCAGGTGTTTACAGGTCAAACCCACAGGTGGTTCTGCAGTCTGTCCTCCTGCCTGGACAGGCACGAGATTTGGAAAGCAATCAAGGACTGGAACTCAGCTATTTGATGCAACAGAACTCCAGCAGTTACCATAAAGAAAAAATGATGGATTTTTTTACCAGCAGGCTCTAAAGGCAGCATAGTTGAGGCCTTTCAGCAGACTGGCTGGGTAATCAACCCAGGAGAAAGGGGCACCCCTGAGTTACTTCATCTTGGGAATGTCACTTGCACAACCTTTTCTCATAGGCAGACCTTCCTCTTGTACCTCCTGCATTACCTACGAGTTGGCATTCCCAGGGTGAAGCTGGAGGCCAGCAAAGCCCAGTCACAGCTCTGCCAAGGGCACTGGCTCAGAGCAGAGACAGCCCAGCCCAACATTCTGTGCCTACTGACAGCCAACCAGTGCTTAAAAAGTAAGAATATGGACATTAATATAACTTTATATTTGTCCTGATCAAGAAATCCATAATTTCAGGGCTGGTTCTGATGCCTTAAATGGCTCCCTGGAAACTGAGCAGGCAGGAATAAAGGAATAAAGGAGGGATTGGTTGGAAAGGCCTTCAGAGGTACACTCTGGGCTCCAGAGGCTCCTGCCTCAGTGCATCCCAACATGGACAAGGACAGCTCCCGAGTTCTTCCCACTTGGATCTCAGCATCAATTCCCCAAGCAGAAGCCAGGCAAGGATGGAATTTGCCCAAGCTTGCCCCCCTCTTGCCAAGATTGTGGTTTGCAGTTGTTGTGCCTAGGAGGGTCTGGGTGTCCTTGGAGAGCTGGAGAGGCTTTGTTGTGTGTGTGTGAGCATGAGAGAACAGCACTGAACAAGCTCCAGGGAACTGCAGAGTGACACTGGGCAGTACAGGACTTGAAAAATATAAAAGTTAAAACCTAAGGCATCAGCTCAATCAGACATTACATCTACATTTCTGTGTTTCTCATGAATTTTTCATCCTAACCACTTTTCACACTTTGCCATATTTAAACCACTGGAAGAATTTAAACTGTCCAGCTGATATGGGAACCAAGAGAGCACTTGTCTTACAGTGAAAAGAGCCATCTGAAAACCACCTGGGAAAGATCTGTGGGCTTTCCCAGCTGCAGATCAGGTTGACACTCCTGTTTGAAGATACCTGTTTACTTCCAAGCTACATATCAAGGGGCTTGGATCTTTTATGATTTCTCTTTTGCTCTTGAATACTTGATAGCACCACAGATATCTCCATTGTAGGACACCTGATGTGTTTAGAAAAATATTTTCACAAACACACTGAACTGCAAACAAGACCTCCACTAACCTTTTTCTCTGCTGAGGTTCTTCCCTACAGAGGTCCATAGCTTCCACTGCAATATTTGGAAGCCAGAAAACACAGGCTAAAGGTTCTTCTGCTTATCCTGCCTGATGCTGAATCTCCCTTTGAGCTGGAGTGGCACAACTGCTGCAGAGAGAATGAGAACTGCAATCTGTTTCCCAGCTGCACCTGTCATCACACGGTGCCAGCTCCCAAAAACTTCAACCTGAGAAACTTTTGGCCTCGCCAAAAATTCAAAATTTCATTCAAAACCTGCAAGTTTAGTCCTCCTTCATTTGCTTTGAACATGCAAGAAGGTAAAAATTACTGCATCAGGACTGGTGTTCAAGCAAGGCACTCAACACATGAGTGGTCTCCAGGAGCACAAATACTCTCCAGAAGCAGCCACATGAACACAAACCCAGGAGGACAGGGATGTGTGAGCAGACATTTACACCATACCTTCAAAATCAGGGATTAAAACCTATCCAGGTGTTTATTGATTTCATCTTTGAGACTGCTCTGTGAGGACTCAGCCCTGCTCTCCTCTCAGTCAGGGGGAAAGAATTTTCTCTGCACTTCCAAGTACATGAAGAGCTGTTTGTGGAGGCTGAAATCCACACATTTTTCTGGCAAGAGGAAGGGTAACTGGAGTTCAAGTTAAGCTTCAGACTGAAGATATAACATCTTCATTAAGAAGTTCTAGTAAAATACACTTTATTCATCCATCAGAAAAGGTCCTCAAACCCCCTGCAGATTCTCCACACGCTGGCAAATGCGGGAAAATTTGCACTTGTCACGCATGTTTAAAATTTTAATCAAAGCACGTCAGTGCTCATATAATGAGAGTTTTTTTCCCCCATGGTGAAATTGTCAGAGTGAAGGTTGCAAAATTACCATATACTTTCAGATGAACTGCAAACAGCCTCTGCCTTTTAGCTGCTACAGATTGCAGTTCTCTTCCTCCCAAGCCCGGATATTTGCCTAACTGCTTTCCAAAATATGCCAATCAGTAATTTCCACCCTGGTTATCTGTCAGCACAGGCTACAAAATGCTCCTAACCACTGCTTTCAGATTTTCACTCACTGTGATGCCAACTTGCCGAGCCAGAGGTGCAAGTCTGAACAAGCAGGGCAGGAACCAACCCCTGGACAAAGCCAGATCCAGATGTTTGGGCCACTGGCTCAGCTGCAGCTCCTTAAAAGCCTTTCCAGGATACAATATTCATAGAAGCTATGTAAACATGTGCTTCATCCCTCAAAATAGTGAATTATACTGGCAATAAAAGCAGGTTTTTCCCACATTCATGCTCCAAATTGCTTTTTTAGAAGCATGACACAGATTTAGAGGAGGTAACTACAGTAGGGGAACAAGGAAAGGGACAATGTCTTGTGCCATCAACATCCAGATGGAAAAGCAACACTGAAGTGAGGACATACACATATCATGGATTAGCCCTACTGATAGATAATTATTCAGAGGAATTCTATATTTTATATTTTTTATACATATAAATATATATATATTTATACATATAATATATATATTATATCCAAATCCATCCTTTCTTTGCATAACCATGCATCAAACCTCCCAATTATTTGAGTTTCATGGTGAAAAACGCACTTGTTTTTTTATTTTGGAGGATGCCCATCTACACACAAAAGCCCCTGGAAAGAAAGCAAGGCAAGAACGAGCATAAGGAAGTTTTCCAAGCTGATTAATAACAAAAAAAGGGTCACCTATGGCACAGATGAGCATAAAACTCGAGCACTTTACTCATATCCCACCCTCGGTGTAACCCAATCTGGCTTTGGACATATGGAAAAAAAGAAATGCACTGAGCAGAATTGAAGGCCCAGTTTCAAAATTAAAACTTCCTGCAGCAATGACAAACCTCTTTAGGAATATTACACCATGCCCTACCTCATCCTGCTGCTTTTAAGCAATCAGTAAGTTTTAAAGAACTTGATGGGAAACCAACCCCACATTTCACAGACAGATGGTTTATAGTTTAAGTGCTCAAGTAAAACCTCCTCTTATCATTCTTTGTATGCACTTGAAAGCCACTTAGCTGAAATAAATCTGTGCAAAACAACAGCAAATGACCAGTAAAAAGCTTAATTATTCTGCTTTATATCTATGGTATGAAAGGGGGTTGGAAAGGAAAATAAATCTGCTGATAAAGCTTGGTTTTAAACTAAGTGATGAGAGGGAGGTTGGGGCAGAGAACACGATAACTGGGTATGAGATAAAGCACCTCAGGCTTTATACCCTTTCATGCAAGCCAGGTTTTTATCAAAAAACAAAGTGTTCTGGGCCAAAACATCTGTGTGTTTTTGTCCATCACAGAAGTGCCTTGCTTTGACACAGCTCCAGAGAGAAATCCTCGTGCAGTGCAAATTGATCACCCCCTTAGGAGCCCAGTCTGAACCAGTGCCACCCACAGCCCAGACCTGGAGGGTGAACACCAGCACCCTGCCTCAGGCTTCACTGAGCCCAGAAGAGCTGAGTTCACCCCAAAAGGGAGCAGAAAGGCACGGGGTGAATTCCCAGCTGGCTGCTGCTTCCATCACTCTGCTACAGCGAGCACGTCCACCTGAAGGGAGGAGGAATCTGTTTTGGGCCAATTCATTTAAAGGAGGGGGGGTGGAAATCAGGACTCAGCAGCTTTTTTATTCTCAAGCAGAAGCAGTGTTTTTCATTTCAGAGTGGCTGCCATTCCTTCAGTTTGGTGCCACCAGCCAGGAACATCAGAGGGGAAAAGCAGGTGGTACAAACTGGTGACAAGAGAAGGAGATAAGTGGCTCACTGCCTTGTCTAAGGTGAACTTCAGGCTGTCAGCCTAAAACTTTGTTCTATGGACAGAAACATCTAATTTAGAATATGAAACTTTGACATTGAAAACTCTGGAAAAAAAAAAAATCATATACATGCAATATGCAAAAGAAGCAGAGGTGCTGATTTTGCTGTTAAATTCATTATCCAGCACTCCATGTTCTATCTGGTGTTGGGTGAATTTTGTGATAAGGGTGTTATAGATAAAGTGCAGTCCAATATTTAAACATTTACAAATGAGATTAATAGATTAGCAACCAGACATCCCCAAGGACAATAAGGATTATAAGAGAAATCTAAATTAATGTTTTAGACAAGCTAAACCTGCAATTAAGGGGAGCACACAAGAAAGGATTGAGGCAAACCACATCACCCAAAAGCAGTCTGACCTTTCTGAGAGCATTCCACTGGCACCAGCTGCCATTCATTGTCCCTTAAATGAGGGATTTTAGAGACTGGTGGTGCTCAAGATCTCCTGAAGCTGAGAAGGTTGTACCTGCACCTATCACATTGGGTAACACTGCCTTTTCCCTGCTCTAAAACAAACCCCAATGGAACAAAAGACCCAACCAGACAAACCATAAGTGACAGAGCCATGTGTGGGCTCTAAATTCACCCTCTAGCTTCCTTTGCAGAGATTCCTCTGCATTACTAAACTTCAGTTTAACTTTCCAGCCACGTGGTTCACTGGGTGCTCAGAATATTTTAAAGTGAAGATGAAACTGAGCAATTAGGAAGAAACAAGGCATTAACAAGTGTCACACTTTAAAATATTAAAACAACTCACCAGAAAGTCCAAATATTTACAAAACAGCCCACAGATACTGCAAGAAGTTGAAACCAAAACAAAGCAGCAAACCCACATAAATATGCATACAAGCAGGTTTATGTGGATTCCTTTTTTCCAGTGATCACACTCCTTGAGAGAGATTTTTCTTTCAGCAGCAGGGTGCTTTTATTAGAGAGTGGCAGTAGCTGATCTTTTTTATGTACCTATCCATAAACAGAGCTTTGTTATAGCCACCATCAATCCTGTCCAATGCCTCCTCTGCAAGTTACTAGGTGTATTTATTACACCAAAACCTCATTATAATAAATTGAAACTACCCAGCACGTCCCTGGGAGTATTCCCTACAGAATGCTGTATATTCCTCGCTCTGCTTTGACTTCCCAGCTCCCTCTCAGGATAAACACAGGCTACACGTGCTGAGTTTCACGCTCAGAAATACAATTTATAAGAGAAGTCATCTGTCAGTTTGCCTTCGGCAGCCAACACCTCACAGCCTCCAAGCTAAATTATGTTCAGTCACGTCAGACAAAAAGAACAGACCTAACTCAAATACTTACACTTAAGGGATAATTGAGAACTGATCCACTAAATGAGCACCTCTAATTACACATCCTGCGTGGGGGAGGGGGAGTTTCTTATCTCTAGAGCTCCAATTTCCACGTGCTGCACTTGTCTTTTGTGGATTGAAGCGATGAATATACATAATTATAAAATTCTCTTTGCAAATTAATATAGTTAAGGCTGAAAATCCAGTAATCAGAGGGTGGTTGTTAGCAGACAAAACCAGCACTATTCTCCTGTTCCAAAGGCTGTAGAACAACATCCAAAATTTTACCAGGGTTGGGAGAACTACAAAATGTTAAAATACAGATAATATTCAGTGCACACAGAGGTTTTGGCAAAGTATCTCTAAGGAATACAGGAAATGATGCCAAGACTACCAGGAGAGGCAGTAGGAATTTCCTTAGTTTTCACTGCTTTTTTTTTTTTTGTTTTTCTCCCTGGAAAGTAAATAAATCTCCCCCACATTTAAAGGATTTGAATTTGAAATACAGAAGTTTTGTTTTGCACCAGCGTGCCATCGCATGTTTTGAAATTACCTGCTGCCTTCATTCCTTCTCAGCTATTTTGAAAAGTCACATCACATCGACTGCAGAGAGCAGAGATCACACTTTTATCAAAAAAGTGCAAACCAGGACACAAAAGTGAATTTGGACAATATCTGTAACTTTGTTGTTCTTCCCCTTTAAAGGGGAGAAAACTTTTCCCAGTACAGGTGCCTGATGATCACCCGAAATTCTGCTCTTAGCTCAGAAGGAGGCAAGTCACTGTATCTCCTTTCCTCTGGCATTATCTGACTTCTAGGACTAATCCTCTTATTTGGCAAGCAATCACATTTTTAATCTAAAACCACCTTATCCAGACCCCCAAGATTGTGTTTTTCAGGGGAAGCTGCTTTCCTTCATTGAGATAATGCATTGCTGAATTACAAGCTCTGTGCAGCTGTCACTCTTTGCCAAACATTCAGAAACATAAATGAACTCTGACAAGTCATTTATCTGGGAATTCAGTGTCAAAGTGTAATAATATCACCAGGCTTTGTGCATTATCACTGCTAAAGCAGAGCTGAAGTTAAAATGCAAATTGAAGGCACCTTTTAGTATATGAGAATAAAAAGTATTGGAGTTGGTGCCCATCCTGTTAATCCTTTAGATTCTCAATTAGGTAAGAATAAAAATGTGTGGATAAACCCAAATGTTACACTCATTAAACCAGGAATTAAATTGCCTAATGAATGCAATGACACCTGTAGTTACACCACTGGCTCCAAGTCTTCAAGAAGGAATACCTGCAGTTTGCCACCCTGACTCAAACCCCCGGGGAGCTCACATTCCCATCACAAGAGCAGAGTGCCACAGAAGAAATAAAATGCAGCAGAACAGAAATTCCAAGCACATCTACGGAATTTTCTAATTTTGCCAAGTAAAGGCCACCCTGCAAGAGCTGCCACAATCCTCTCCTGGCTCAGTCTGTGCTCAGCCAGCCACCAAACACATTGTCACATGTGGGAGAGCAGAGGCTCCTCTTCTCAATGCCCATTCAGCCAAAGAGCTTCCATCTTATTTTGTCTCTTGCTGTTACAAGCAAACACCAAAATGTGGTGGTTTCATTTGGTCTTTTATTTTTTTTTGCAGTTCATATTTTTATTTGGTTGGGCTTTTATTTGATTGGTGGGTTGGGGTTTTTTTTCTCCTGGATGCAAAGCCATTGGCAAAGATTTCCTTCTCTTCTCTCCCAAATGGGTTATAAATTGGAACAAAACAGCCAAACCTTCCTCATGTTCTTCTCTTGGCTGGTGTTACCAGCTGATTCACCTCAAGGAGACCAAGTGGAGGCTTGCTTTGGTCACTCAGGTATGGTTTATACAACAAGGCAGTACCACCTCAACACGGTGAGCCAAGAGCTGAGGAAATTTCCCGTCTTTCTGTCTCTCTGTCTTTCTGTCCAGCCTCACTTGTGATGAATTCAGCCTCCCAGTTTCACTACACAAGGTCAGGGTTTATAAAACTGCTGTTTGTTCCCACGTGTTTAACACAGGATCCAGACAATCACAGAATATCCTGATTTGGAAGGGACCCAGAAGGTTCACCAAAGCTCCTGGCCCTGCATAAGACTCCCCAAAAATCACACCCTGTGCCTGAATGTCCAAAGGCTCCTCTGTCAGGCTTGGTGCTGTGCCCATTCCCTGGGGAGCTGTTCCAGTGCCCAGCCACCCTCTGGGGGAAGGACCTTTCCCTGATACCCACCCCAAACCTCCCCCAACACAACTCCAGGCCATTCCCTCAGGTCCTGTCCCTGCTCACCAGAGCAGAGGTCAGTGCCTGCCCCTCCTCTCCCCCTCACCAGGAGCTCCTAGCTGCAGTGAGGTCTCCCCTCAGCCTCCTCTTCTCCCCCTGAACACACCAAGTGTCCTCAGCCACTCCTTGTAAGATTTTCCTCACCTCTAAGACCATTCCTTCACTCTCTCTATATCCCTCCTTTGGGTGCTAACAGCTTCACATCCTTTTTACATCATGGCACTCAAAACCACACACAGGGTATGAAACCCAGCTGGAAAGGGGCCAGCATTGATTTAACTGAGGCTAAACCTTAAACAAAAGAAGAATGCAGTAATATGACATATTTTTTTCTGTCATGAAGTGGTTAAGTTATGTACAAAGCTCAATGAGAGGTGATGTAACAGAGCAAGGACCTTTACTTCAGGGAAAATGAGATAGAAAGGATTAAAAAATAAACCCCAAACCAGCAACAAAATCATCCCAAGCTGTAAGCTATCAGCTTTATATTCTACAAATAAGTCACCTAGTCTGCAGACAAAGCAAAGACTCTCCTTGACATGTCCCCACTCTTCTATTATGTATAATTTATTAAAATAATCAAGATTTAGTCTTTTTTTTTTTTTGCTTTTAACTAGAATCCTGCACTGATATTTTGCTTTGTAATCACAAAAAGAATTCCTGCATGTTAAATCTGACAATTGCTGCTGATGGATTGTCTGGAGAGAGTCTTATAAAAGGAGAGCATGAAAACAAAATTACTTATTTTAGAAGGGAGGGTATTTAGGAAGGGGAAGCACATGAAGCATCATGTAAAGGATGTAAACCCAAGGAATCTCTTTCTCTTTGTATCTTGAACACAAAAATACCTGGTCTGCCCCCAATGACACCCCAAAAGTGATGCAGCAAAAAGCATCAGTCAAAAATGAAAGGTAATGCCTTACTAGCAAGTTCCTCCTGCATTTTATTTTCAGAATAAAAAAAGCAGAAGCAGAAGCACCTACTTCAGAAGCACCCTCTATATGTCATCACACTCCTTTTTTTTGTGCCAGTCTTAAAAGGAAACATTAAATAGAATTTCTCTCCTCTCCTACTCCCTTTTTTAACACAGCCCATTGGTGAATTTCCTTTATCTTGTTTTTACCATGCCAAATCAATATCAATCTTCAATTTCTTCAACTCAGATAATTATCATCTATGTGGTACTTAGCTCCAGACAATTTAAAATCCCTGAGATTTCCCATGGCTCAAAAAAAAAAAAAAAAAATAGAGAGGGTTCATTACATCCACTTTTCAGGTTCCTTTACAAAGATTTGTGTTTAATAAACTCAGGCAGCTTTTTATCCCTTTTCCAAGCCTCCTTCAAAAAAAGATTCTCAAGCTTTCTTGCTACAGTTAACTAATGGCTATCATCACCTGAGGCAATTTCCCACATCCTTTAAATAAATAAATAAATAAATAATTGCCTCCACATTTTCTGTTCTTGAGTTATAAAAAAAGATAAATTCTAACAGCAAGAGAAAGTTTAAAGTTCACTGAATGTACAACCACACATCTCATGACCCAGAACTGCCCCCAAGCCAGAAAAGCCTTCCCCACAGAGGTTCTTTGCCACACCACCTTTCCCCAAAGCAAGCAGAGCTTGCAGAGAGGTTGTGCATGCAGGAGACATTGAGGACCTCATGTCATGTAAAGATCACTTTGGCTGCATCACATTTGCCACTTCAGCTGGCTCAGGAGAAGAGATGAGCTTTAAATAGGAAGCAAAACATCGAAGCAACAACAGCTCCAAGCCATCCCTTGGAAAGGATCCATTTCCTGATGCTTTCTCCTGCCCTGGAGTGGCCAGAAAATATTTGGGAAAACTTTACCAGAAGCAAAGTACAGCCTGGAACATGGTATTGATAAAGATACTAACATAGGATTGGTTTAAAGTCACCTGGAATTGGGAAAGATCTATGTAAAACTCACATGGAGATTAGGCTGCTGGTGGATTAAAATCCAAAATGGCAGTGCTTTCCAAAAACTAAAAATAAGTGCTGGCAGTCACTCTTTTGGGACACCTTTGTATCTCAATCCTGCTTTTTGTGTTTACTAAAATACAAAATTATTTTAGCCAAGTATTTTCTAAACCCCTGGCACAATTTAGATATTTACCAAATGTCTTTATCACATCCAAAGTCACATTGCACTGGGTGCTTTATCTAAACATTCTCTTTTTTGCTTTTTCCTCTTAGGTGAGGAAACCCAAAACTAAAGCTGCTCCCTGCTCTATCTGTAGGGAACTCTCGAGACAACATTAAAAGAATTCACTAGAAATTAAGGATTAGAAATGAACAAACCACGGAAAGGAAAGGAAAGGAAAGGAAAGGAAAGGAAAGGAAAGGAAAGGAAAGGAAAGGAAAGGAAAGGAAAGGAAAGGAAAGGAAAGGAAAGGAAAGGTGCGGAAAGGAAAGGAAAGGAAAGGAAAATTTTAAGACCCCAAGACTCAGAAAAACATTTCTGGATAAAACAGGTGCTGCCAGATAGAGCAAAATCAGGTGCAGACAAGCACCTCAGAAAAGAGCATGGATTAGAAACATGGCTTGGTTAGAAAGAGGGGATCTTCAATAATTGCATCAGAACAATTGTATATACAAAAGATGCACACATTTCTCTTTCAAATGCTAAGGGAGCATTGATCAATGCTTGAACCACTGACACCTGCTGACATTAAAAGAACCCAAAAAACCATTCACCTTCCCCCAACAAATCTGAATATAGAGCTAAGTTCTGTAGAAACAAAAGAGTCAGAGATCTACAGACAAGAATTTACAAATTTGTAAATTTGGCCCAAATTTACAGCAGTTAGACAATAAACCTTTGATCCATAGTCTTTCCTAGGTAGGCTATTGAACATTGTGCTGAAATCCTTACTCTTAAACACTGCTCTTCATAAAGCCTCCCACTGACACTAAAAACAGGGCAGAAGTTCTTTTTCAGGATCTTTATTTCCTCCAAGACAGGAAGTACTTCATAGATATATTTTATTTTATAAGTAAAGCTTTGGAGTAGAAGCAAAACCTTTGCATTTTCACGAATGTTTGTTTTTCAGTTATCTTCACATCAAGTCCCTGTTTCTCTCCCTTTCTGAATCTTCATGGCTTTTGGGGTTCTCAGGAAGAATTAAGAAAAGTAATGGAAATAGATCCAATGTTAAAACATCTTTTTCCATCCAAGAAGTGGAATTGAGAAAATGATGTCCACATAAAACCAAAACCCATGGATTGTAGAACTCTTTCATTTTAAGCATGAATCTCTCCTCCCAAGAGGGCAGGAATATGTAACATGTATTTACTAACAACACTGATATTATAAAATTCCAGTGCATAAAGGAAAAATGGTGTTGATAATCTTTCCACACTAAACAAATAAGGCAAGCTTATGAAAGCTTCCTGGACAAATCTGTGACACAGCTTTGTGGGGATGGTTGCTTATTACACCAAAAGACAAAGGAACTTTAATAAATTCCCTCCTGAAATTTTTCTCTCTGTCTCTAAGGATGACTCATTTAAATGTACATGCTGACTTCCCAAAATCCCTTCCTCTAACTTCATGTATTCCACAGTAGTATCCTCAAACATGATAAGTTTGCTCTGGAAATAAACTATTTCAAAGCTCCTGTGGGATCCCATGTCCCATGAGATACTGGTATTTTTATAGCTTACTATCATTTCATGTGATTTTATTCCTTCCTCCCAAGAGACAGCGTTTTCCTGAAAGGTATTTTCCTCATAGTTTGAAAATACTGCACTCCAAAGGAATAAAAAAATATCCTTCAAGCAGTAGTTTTACTTTTTTTTTCCCCAAATTTACCCTTGTGAAACTTAGCACACAACCAGCAGCTGAAGCACACCCTGGGATGTGTCTGAGATGCAAACTGACACAGGTGATGTGCCTGACTTGTTCCAGAAACAACAACAAGGCACATTCATTTTTACATGTGGTATATCAAAAGAATGTGTGCTGTTGAAACAACAAAACCAAATTAGAATTGTGTGGTCACAGTGGTTTGAGTCTGGAAAACAAGTTCTGCTGCAGTGCTGTTGGTTGAGCCAGGTTGTGCAGGTGGATGTCAGCAAACAGTGGTTTCAAATCACAATAGAATGGTTTTTCAAACTGAACGTGCACATTTCCTGCCAAAATGTTATGTGAGCCTTCTGACTGGAAATTTGTATTTTTCCTCTAGGTGCCAGACAGATAACTGTGTCATGTGTAGGTTAAATTGCAGCAGCTCACAGTCCTGAGGAACAAAAGGAATGTGTTCAAAAAAGTCACGGCAGGCACTGAAAATGGGATGTGTTCCAAGGCTGAGAAACCTGCAGGGGCAATGCCCTGCCAAAAGCACTCCTTTGGGCTGGGGGGTTTGTGCAGCACAAGGGGTTTGAGGTCCAGTCAGCAGGTCAGAGCTGGAAATGGGGCACAGATGGATTGAAAGATGCAATGCATGAGGCCCAAGACCAACATGTTCAGGTGGTCAGAAAGACAAACCTCCAAGGTCTGCACACCGAGGTCTCTTCAAGTTACCCCTCAAAAGCCCAGGGGCTGAAAAAAACTCACTTGCTAGGCAGGGAGGACATGTAAAAGATATCCCAGGCTGAACTAAACACCCTGGGGATACAGGGACACCTAAGAGGCAGAAAGAAGCAAATCTCCATACATGAACTCACGAAGGCTTTACTCAATCAGTTTGTGTAATTAACAGTGTCACTTTGGAACCAGGGGAAGGAGAAGAGAGCTCTCTGACCCTGCAGGGGCAGGGGTGAAGGCATGGCCTCTCTCCAGGTCATGCATTTCACTTTGAGAACTCCCTTAGAGATGTGCTGGGTGTCTCTTCAGCCAACCAAACCAATGGACAAGTTGATTCACAACTGTGCAGAGCACCAAAAAATGAGACTCAGAACAGTCCACAAGACCTTAAAGAAACCACCTGACCAACTCCTCACCTCCTGGAGCCATGCTGGTATCGATCTCTGAGGTAACTCCTTTAAATGAAACCCCAAAAAACCTCACTCACAATTTGCAGCTCCTGTTGGTTCACAGTGCAAACCTCTCTCAAAGCATGGGCTGCCATTCCACAAGTAAATTTTGTGAGTTCTCTCTTTGCTGATTAAATTAATGTCATGATTATTTAACTGGATGCAAACTACTGCTTCTTAATAGATGCCATAAAAGTATAGGAAAAAGGATTAAAATTCCAAGTTTGAGTTAAATCAGGTATTTAATGATTTCATTTCTCAAAGGGGTCTCGAATATTAACAGATCTCCTGAGTCATATTGGATCTTGATTGTAAATTTTCTTTCTTCCTGTCATTGCCAGACATTTATCCATGAAAAATATTTTTACACAAGCTTGTGGTTTTCATCAATTAAAAGAAGGAACAGAGATGCCATACAACTTTTTCTGCCAATCATCCCCAAACTCTGTCAGCAGACTGATAGGAATAGGTACAGTGAATTACTGAGTTTCCTGACCATGTACATGAAATAATCTGCAATTCAACTTCCCAGGACACCTCAGCAAAGGCTCAAATGATTGCATTTTGGAAATGAACCCACAAATTTGGGAACAGCAATAACAAAAAAAGATTTTTGCTCGAAATATTTTAAATAACTGCAAGGTAATATAGTAATATATTATATTGCCAAGGTAATATATTAACATAAGGTGTTAATATATTGTTAATACATTCCACAAACACAGTACTGCAGAGAGCAACACATGCCTAGACAAATACTTGCAAGAAATATGAAATAAACTGTACCTTGAATTTGACAAACCAAACTCTGGATGAAAGAAAAGCCTCAGGTGATGCAGGTAATATTCAGCAACCCAAAAATGTAACAGACTTTGCAATAAAAAAAAAAAAAAAAGAATTGCTGATGATTAGCACCTTCAAGGGATGCCCAGGACCTGGGACTGTAACTTTTGCACAGGCCAGGTGCATCACACAGGAATTTAGGTCCTCCATTTCACTTCTGAGAAGAACAAGAAGGCCTTTAACCCCCCCATTTGCCACTAGACTGCTGAAAAGCAACCCCCTGCACTCAGCAGTGATGTTCCTGACAGGCCCAAAGAGAAAGCAGAGAAATAACAAGGGGCTCATCTCAGTACTGCTCAGTGGAACAGCCCACGCACCTGCATCAAAGAGAAACAGAGAGATGAAAGGCAAAACCCATGCAGGCAACCAGAAAAAGGACTCAGAAAAGTCTTTCTGCCTCTTCCCCTTCTCCCATGACTTCCCTGAGGGAGAGCTTTGAACAAAAGTACTGAAGAGAGAAGGGTTTGGAGTTCCTGTTTGATGGTGGCAGCGTTCAGGGGTGCTGTGAGGATTCTCTGCACATTCTCCACTGCTAAGGCTTTGCCCTTCCGAAGGATTTGCACTTCAGACATCCCCTACAGAAAATGCCACGACAGCAACATCATCTCCTCCCAGCAAACAATTATTTCTGCCTGGCATTTCAAAATGCAGGCAGGTGTGATGCCACAAAAGCTCTTCACCATTGGCCAGAATAGAAAAGCCACCCCACAAAGCACAGCATTTAAAAGCTGTGCCCTCCAGAATGGAATGCCAGAATATTTTGTACCCTTTTAACACACTTAATTCCTATCAGGAATAATGGGAGCTAGGCACGAGCCAAAGGATAAGGTGATGCAAGGTTTAACACAGATTTGCCATTATGCATACAGAGAGAACATGAAACAACTGTCAGCTCCTAGATTTGTTCCAGAGTGTAAATCTCTTCTGTTGGTGTGCATAAGGCAGAGCTAAATGTGTCTGCTCAAACAGAAAAGAACAGGGCTAATCAAAAAGAGTGAGGCTGCTCCTCATAAAATGCAAGGCACTCTTTGCCTTTGCCAGCTTTGTCAGACTCAAGATTTTCTTAAGACAGGCAACATATAAGTCTATTCTAGACATCACATGCAACTGTTATCTCGCTTTCTTTTCATGGATTTAAAATTAAATAATAGCCTTTTGTTCTATCCTCACTGTACTTCTGAAAATAATAACACAGTCAGGATAAGAAAACCAAATAATTTCATCTTCTAACTAGTTTTATTAACAGGAAAGGCATGTGGCAATAGCCTCTCAAACACAAAAAAGGGTCAGGGGTCACTGATACGTTTTCAAAACTACTTTTGAAACATCACAGTGACTCTGAAACCCTCAGTAACCCAAGGCCAGTTTATTTCCCACATCCTTAATCCTTCACTTGGGAGAATGGGTGTAAGCTGATCAAGGGAAAGAGAGGCACAGCTTTGCCCCTGGCAGGTCAGACCTGTGTTGCTGTGCCCTCACTGCTCCCAAGTTCACCTCCAGGGATGAGCACAGCCCCTGGCCCTCGCTCTCTGACACATTGTGGGAAGTTTTGTTCAGCAGTTCAGGTAATGTGCATAAAACTTTTTTGTCCTCCCAGGGAGGCTGTTCTTTACCTCTGAGAGGTCTATTACCTTGCCTGCACTCTGCTCCTGAGTTCTGCTGTGTTATTTTGACATGGATTTATATCTTTGTTCCTTAAAAATACTTGGGTTCCATTTCCTCCAGTTGCTGCAGCTTCTCCCTCAATCCTACCTATGGCTCTGTGATCCTTCCAGATCCACTTAGGATGTTTTTCATTTAATCAAGGGCTGAGATCTAAATTTCACATAATTTCTTTGAGAGTAAATGATTTTTTTCTTTGTATGCAGCCTCTTTAGTAGCAATTGATTGCTAGATGCAGCAATTTCAATCATCTAAAGACTTCAGTCTAAGTGGTCTCAAATTGCACCATATGAATTAAGGGCTCAAATCACTGTAAGCATGTTGGTGCATAAATGCAGAAATAACTGGATTTTATTCTGAAGGAAATGTTTCTACTGGGGAAAGCTTTTAAAAACACATATTATAGAGGAAGCATAGAGATGGTGAACTGGGAACCAGTGCACACCATTCTCCCAAAACCATAGTTAGGGAACATTTTATAAATGTTAAAAGTTATAACAGACTTTTATTTTCTGCCACCTGATGTAACATGTGTCCAACAATCACTTGCTGATTATACTATAATTAATCCATTAAAAACTCCCAGTAAACCACATGAAAAATTTCTTTAAATAGAAAAACATTACAAACCTGGGACCAGAATGCCACCAGAAAATGGAAGCTAAAGTTATTCCCATGATGATTTTTGACTTGTGTCCTGTTATCTCAGGGAGCATGTTTGCACCACGCTTCAGCCTCCTAGGATCTGAAATTGCTGTGAAATACAACCAGGCTGTGTAATTAAAGCAGCAATTAACCTTGCTTTTGAACAGCTTGGGAATTAGATTTTGATCAAGAGGCATACAGCAAATCTCTGCTTACAGTATCTTTTTGATATTTGGGTCCATTCTGTTTGGAAGTTTCTACCTACCTGCTACAATCCTACAGCTCCGACCTGGGAATAAAATGCTGTGGGATCTGGGCACTGAACATAACAAGAACAATGATAAATGTTTTAAGGCTGATCAATTTTGCAAAAAAATCACAGTCACAAGGAGCATTTGTGAGCAGATCACGAACAGCAACACGTGCAGGGTCCTGGTTCCTTATTCACAGCTCCTGGTCAAACAGCATCAGTCAGGCAGTGACCAAACAGACTCACCTGGAAATTTAACTGAAGCCTCAGAAGAACCCAACCACATGCCCTGAGTGAAAGAAAAAACTAGTGTGAGGCTGATTCTCAAAGCAATGCACAGATCTTTGTAATGAATAAATAAAATAGGAACTAACAAGAGAACAGGTCTCAAAACATTCTCTAAGCAAATGAGGCAACAAAACCACAATGACTTTGCCAGGTGGGGAGAAGCTTTGGATTCCCATCTGTATTTTCATCCACTGAGAACCTGGGACATTGGACAGCAAAATCAGGAGTTTGTAATGATGCCTTGATTTTATTCCAAACTTAAATAATATCCATACATGGTAAGGATTAATTTGTGGCAGAGCATTCACCTGCTAATTGACAAAGATAACTGAGCTACATCAAAGCTCTTGGGCCCTGTTATGAAGGTTTTGTCCATTTTTCTCATTTCAACTCAAAACAGCCTTGTTTTGCTATGCCATGGAATATCATGGAATACTGGAAAGTATCTCCAAGCCAGAGCTGGTGTAAAGAAGGCTCAGGGAAGGGAAAGACAAGGGATCAGACATATCCACAGCAATGTGCTGGACAGCTTTCAGTGATGAGCCTCGTCACAGAGCTGAACCCACGAGGGATCTCACAGAGACAGTGAGCATAAGCATGGACCCAAACTACCTTTCCTCCTTTTCCATCACCCTTCTCTTTCACTGCCATTTTCAGACACAACCATGGAGCCCTATTGCTCTCAAACTCCACTTTCTTGTACACTACCCACAAAAAAAAGTCTCTTTTCCATTTAATCCAAAAAAGATTACTTTCCTGGCCACCTTAAAACACCTGCTAATAGGATTAGCAAAGCTCAGAACAGCCTGCAGTCGCTTGCAGGCTGAAAGCTTCCTCCCCAGGCCCCCTGCTCTGTGTGCAGCAGAGCTCAGTGGCCTGAGCCTCACCGGGTGCAGAGCGTGCCAGGAGCCAGAGTTAAGAGGTGATGCAGGAGAATTCTGTTCCACAGAATTCCTAAGAGTCTGAAAAGCCAAAGTGCAGCCGAAGGTTATCACAGAGGAGCAGCGTGCTGCAAGGACTAGCAGCTATAAATAACACACAAAAGAAGCTGTTTTACATTTGTTTGGATTTGAGCACACAGAGGAGAGGTGGATTAGAGTTTTTTCTTGTGCAACCCATCAGATTAATTCAACAACCTCTTTGGCAAAGAATGCTCTTATGGGATTACATGTTCCTCTCCTTCCAGGACTCCTGTTTCCTTTGTTCAAAATAAGACAATTTAACAAAAGTTCGACTTCTGAGATCACACCTTTTGCTTTTGACCCTTGGTAAGTCTCTAGCTGCTCCCTGAATCATTGTTCTCTCACAAAACCAACCCAAACCTCTACTTCTTCCTGCTCCCTACCCCCTTCAGGCTTCACTCAACAATCCATTCCCTCTGGAGCACAACACACAACAGCTCCTGTCTTTTTTTACTTTTCCATGCCCTTTCCTTGTCATTTCTTTTTCAGCAGCTCTCTCCCCACGCTGTCCTTCAGAAGGAACAGTCAATCTTAAACCAGTAAATCTTAAACCATCCCCTGAATTTTATCTCCACACCAGCAAGCACAACAACTTCAGGAGCAAACCCACGACTTCCATAAGAAAGCAAACCTTTTAAAAGCAGCCCTCTTAAATCACAGCCCTGGCTGGAGGGCAGAGAAATGGGGACCAAATCAATGCTATTTTTCAGAGGGAACAAGAGCAGCAGCCTCCTTGCTGACTGTGCTGCGACTTCAGCAAAGTGCATGACCACCAGGAACACTGAATCCCTGAGGTTTGCTCTCAAATCCATCCTTACACAGCTCCATGTGCTCCTGCCTACTCAAACAGTTTAAAACAAGCAATATGCAAACAACTTTCTTCTTCTTTGCATATTATTAGTTTAACATTTCAATAGTCTCTGGCCTGTAAGACCAGGAGTTCATTCTGTTTTGCTTCCCTGGTAATCCCTACCTACCCTGTGGCAACACCCCATTTTCATTACATATCTGTGCTCTTATTATCCAAGTAACAAAGCTCATCCACGGCAAAAACTTCACAGGGAAAAAGAATGAGTGAAACCTAATGGCAGTGATGCAGAATCCTGGCATCAGGAACCAGCCATTTTTGCCATAACAAAAGCCTTTACCTTCACCACTGCTAAAAAGGAGAAACCCAGCAAAGTCTGCTGGGACTAAGATGTTTCCTGTGGTACAGCAATGACAGGTGTAATTGCTAGACCATGATTAAAATTATCACCAAGATTGTAATCACATCAATTGTAAGACTGAATTAAAATTTGGAGTGCATTAGAACATGCATTAGAGTCTGCATGCTGTTGGCTAGAGCAGCTCTATCCAAAATTTGTGCCTAGGACAAATTGTTAATGCTGCTAGAAACTTCTGTTCAAAGCACTACCAGGCTAAGCTCAAAAAGCACCCACAATTTGTCCTTGTTTCTGAGATAACAGCTCTCACACTTGCAAAATGTTAAACCAGAATATGTTCCATCTCACCAACCAACAGCCTTATGACTGTTTGTCTTCTGCTAAAGGGGAAAAAAAACACCAAAAAAAAAAAAAAAGGAAAAAAAACCAACAAAAAACAACCCAACATTTCCATATGCATATATTTTATGTGGATATCTTGTTATCCCAGCTGTCCACGAGAGGAGAGGCAATCCTGAAGGGCTCCTCAGACACCCCGGATCAGAAACCTGCTGGGGTGCCAGCAGTAGCCAAGGGGCCTGCAGGATCTGCCCATATGCTCCCTCTTTACACAACAGATTGATGCCAAAGCAAAGCAGCTCAAATGTTTTCAGTGCTCCTTCGTGGCAATCTGCAAACAATCTGAAACTGCTTTATTTAGTCACACTGCAAGCACAGGTTTGAGCTTGGAGCATCAGCTCCCCACTCAAATGCCTCCACAGAGCTGAGAGTCTCCCATGCTCTGAGGAAGCCTGGATGGGAACCTGGGATTGAATTTTTCCACAGCCTTTCAGCATTAAGGGTAAACAAAAAAAGAGGCAGTAGCAAATAAACCAAATAAAACTGCTGATTAGCTCTTCTTTAGAGAAGACATTCATTATGTATTTGTAATGATGGCAAGAAAGGATTGGACATGCTCTGGGAAGCAAAACTAGATCCTGGTACCAGGGTCCAGCAGCATGTGACATCTTGAAACTCCAGTTTTTAGTATGTGTGCTGCAATGAAACACCAGGCACTTAGAGAAATTTAAAAAAAAAAAGAAAAAAATCAAAACCCATTTCTGAATATAAAACCCTGCACAGAAATGTATACTGCAGTAAAATAAATTTTAAAAAAGTGTATCTGGAGAAGTAAAAAGAGCTCAAAGACTTCAAACTTCTCAACCTGGCCTAATTTTCCTTTGTCAGAGAACTACTAAAACATTTCTCAGGCTATGGAAGTCTTCCTTAATTCAACATACAGCCTCCTTTTATTCAGACAACCTCATCAAAAGTTTCATCATATCAAATATATCCCAGTTTGTTCTTTACCTTCAATAGGCTGGATCTCAAACTTGCTATCCTAACATTATCCCAGTGTATCATAACATTATCTTGGTGTCAGAAGTGAGACCACAACATAGCAACATAAAGAAGTTTTAAATTGCTGAAATATCCCCAATAGGAAAAATATTGCTGCCAGAAATAAGTGAGGTGTTAGAAAGGACAATCTGATCGAAATCAGATATGAAGAATTTATCTACCCTTATGTCCTATTTTGGCAATTTTCTGCTCAGCAGGGAAGCAACCACTGATTTTGATCTACTTTTGCTTAAAAACAAAAATAGTTAAAACATACTGTGCTTCTCCTTTGTGCTTTTTGCAGTAACATTTAACTGTAGCTAAATTTTAGGAATGTCATTTTACATAATAGAGTTGTTTCCCTGGTTTAAAAACTTCTTTATTGTTGATAATTGACAATTGGTCCAGACTTCCCTAGGGCTACACTTTATCACTTAATGGGCCCTACCAGACAACAAAAGAAAAACCTTTCTAAACTGAAGAAGCTGAGTTCAAAGCAAGAAAACTTCCACAGAAGACAGAAATTTTTCTGTCCACATTGGAGTGGCCATTTCTGGGGGAAACACTGATTGAGAAGTCCTTTTTAATTTGATTTAGAACAAGCTGAGGTTGCCTTACTTACATTTCCATGGGATGCAGTAACAACCAAAATTATTGGAAACTAACAAAGCTGCTGTGGTTTTATTTGTCCCCCAAATACAGTAAAGAAGTACACCACAGAACATTTTTCCACAGCTGTTCTGGCAGCAACACCCATAAATCACAACCAGCAAATAGAAGTGATTGCAGAGATGAGTGTATCGACTTCTACAGGATTTTTTCCATGCAAGCCTTTCTGAAAACTTTTTGCTCCAAGAGACACGCTGTAATTAAAAAATCGGCAATGAAATCCCAAACAATATAAAGAATTATAGCACCAATTAATTACGGTGCTTTCAAGCTGAAAAAAAAGCAATTTGCTAAATGAAAACCACGATTGCTTAACAGTAGCGTTAACAGTAAAAAAATTGTTGCAATAAATCACTCTTCATAAAAACAGACTTAGATTGGAAGCCTTCCTAATCCAAAACGTGTTACACTCAGCAAATTAGCAGAGATGTTCACTCCTCCAGCATCCACTACCCATATCCAAAAAAAGGTGACATAAGCCCCACCAATTGCTGAGGGTGGGAGATGCTCTGAACACAACCACACCTGAGAGAGGAGAGCAGGTACCTGAGGGCTCCACTGGAGAGGGAAGGGCTGGGAACACTGGCTGGACTCAGGATAATGGGATTACAGCAGAAACACCTCTGCAGGAAGAGTTGCAGGTCTGGGAGAGCAGAAGCAACCACAGGTTTCCCAATGATGCCTTAAATGGCTCCCTAGGAACAGAGAGCAGACAGGAATAAAGGAATCAAGGAGGGATTGATTGGAAAGGCCTTCAGAGGTACACTCTGGGCTCCAGAGGCTCCTGCCTCAGTGCATCCCAACATGGACAAGGACAGCTCCCGAGTTCTTCCCACTTGGATCTCAGCATCAATTCCCCAAGCAGAAGCCAGGCAAGGATGGAATTTGCCCAAGCTTGCCCCCCTGTCCCCAAGATTGTGGTTTGCAGTTGTTTGGCCTAGGAGGGTCTGGGTGTCCTTGGAGAGCTGGAGAGGCTTTGTTGTGTGTGTGTGAGCATGAGAGAACAGCACTGAACGAGCTCCAGGGAACTGCAGAGTGACACTGGGCAGGGCAGGGCTGGGAACATAGAAAAGTTCAAACCTAAGGCATCACCAGAGGGCCTTCACCTTTTCTGAAGCTATTCAAGAACCATCTGGATGCACTCCTGAGTAGTGTCCTCGATGGAGCACTGCTTGGACAGGAAGGTTGGATGAGAAGAGTTCCAGTGGTTCCTTCCAACCTTGCTCATTCTGGGATTCCATGATCTATATCTAGGGATAAATGGCTGAACAGTCAAAGTAATCCTTGGAATGGCAAAAGATCCCTTATCCCCTGTCTGATATGAAATCTGCAACAGAAAAAAAGGAGTTTTTTTCTTAGCTACTCTTGCCTTCTTTATAAAGATAACAGTGACTCAATATGGGAATTTCCAGTTCCAGAAAATGCCAGGAAACTCACTGAAAGCATCAACATTTTTACTTGTTTTACTTGATACGTTACATCTTCTCAACACAGGCCAAGTACGACATCCTAACTGGTCTAACATCCCATGGAGCAAAAAACACACAAAGTAAATAAAACATTACAAACAACACAAAGAGCTGCAAGGAAAGAGATAGAGAAACTGCCTGATTTTGTTTAGTGGACAATTATACAGCTACATTTTACAAAATCTTGGGGGAAAAGATGGAATCACATGTCTAGATACCAAAAAAAAACCCCCTTTTTAACTGAAAGCCTCCTCGAAGCAATCCTGGGGCACAACTTCAGTTTCCCTCACACAGGAGAGTTTGTGGGTTTGGTTTCAGTGAAGGGCTGTGGAAAGAAATATACATTTAACTTAAAATGCAATTGCAACTATTCCCTTACACAGTAAAGGTCCAGAGAGGAACTGCTTTAAAAGCTTCAGCTGCAGAACACTTGTGGAGTTCAGTCCTGATCTTGACCTGATTTATCCCCAGCATGAGCATGCATTGCCTTTATTACCTTGTAAATGCAAGAGGAAATTTATTCCATTTTGGCCCTGTTTTCTGTCTTCAATTTCCAAAGCAAACATAAAAATTTCTAACTGATCTTGTTCAACCAGGCACATTTTGAATACATGTCTCCTGCTCTATTCTTCTATCTTTCTATTCAAAGTTTCAGAAAATGGCTGAAATTCCTGTTCCTTCAACTTTGCAAGGCTTTACTCAATTGAAAAGCCAAAATCACTGCTGAGGACTGTCACAGTGCTTTCACCAGCCATGGATTTTTTTCTACATTAAAAAATTAATGTGGTTGTCTTGAATGTTTATCAACAATTATTGCCTCAAAAACACAGGTTACAGATCCCTGAGACAAGATTCATGATGCAGATTAGAGCACATTGTTTACAGTCCATAAACACTTTTTATTATAGTTCCATCATAAGGTAATTCCATTCTGTGGAGTAAATTAACATATTTTCCAGGGCTCATTAATCCTCATTTAATCACCCAGTGAACATGAACCAAAACCATTAAAAGGAAAATCAAGACATGAACTCTAATTTAAGCCACTATTTTACTAATTGCATTTATCTTTAGGAAATCCTTGTATATAATACTAAAACTATTTTTGCCTTCTTTATATTTAGTGTACAAAAAGGCCTTGGAATACAAACCATCCTCTAAAAACCCTGTTCTCCCTGTTCACTGATTGCCACCAGAGCCAGTGGATTTGTAGGAGGCAAACCAGGATTGCTCTGCACCCAACAAATTTATTTTCTTACATAACAGCCACAGGGTATGTGAAAAGGGGACTTTTTACGTGTACAAAATCTCCAAGCTCTTAGCAAGCTCCAAGGTCTCTAATTTAAAGAGAAAACTGAGAAGTTTGAGCTTTCCAGCTTGCCAGAGTCTCACACATCACCTTTCACCAGCTCTGCCCAATCTGCTTCTCTCCCAATTCTACTTTAAAACTTTTTCTAGGCTTAAAGATTAAATCTTACAAGAAACAATAAAACTGTGAACCAGAAGTACAAGCAGTACCTTGAAAATTGTAGTGAGTAATACAAAAGAAATAGCAAATATTCAGGGACAGAGCACCAAATATTTCCATCATTTCCCAAGGTAAATAAACAATTCCACTTGAGATCTGCAGGAGGAGGGCACAGGTAACCCAACATTTTAATTTATTCCTGTTGTAAACCTTACATCTAGAAAACACAGGATGAAAATTGAAGAGGTTCCACCAGACCCCTCTGACTTTTCCAGCTGTCCCACTCACTCCAAACAACATCAACTTAAAGGCCAGTGATGACAAAACAGAGGTCAAAAAAATAAATATTCCTGTGTGCAAAGGAATAAAAAGTGTCTGCTGCAGGGGGCTGCTTGTTCTGATAATTCTGCAACACCTCAAACACACCAGAGTTGTGTGGGTAAGTTGCTGGTTTCATTGTAAAACAAAAAGGAATCATTAACATCCAGAAATTGAGGATTGCAGCTATCGGTTAAGAAGCAGCATGGGTGAAGTATTTCAACAGCTGCTAATTATAAAATTAAAATTAAAAAAAAAAAAGGAAGGAAAAACCACAAGCTGCTTCTGGAACACTAAAAAGAAAGTAAATTAATTCATTTTTCACACACACTTAAGAAAATGTTTTAGTGTTTAAGGTTTTTGTGCTATTAAGGGGCCAGTACACAATGCAGAATGAGAGACTTAATTCACTCTCTTCTTGCCAAAGGCAAATATAAATAACTACCAAATAATAAATTAAATGAGGTCTAAAATGGGATCTATGATCAATGACATTTCTGCTGACCATTTCAGTGACAGCATTATTTTAAGAGCTACTTTCACAGAATGTCAGCCTCTAAGATAAGATACATTAAGTATGAAGTTAATTGCTCGAGTATATAAATCCACCAGCATTTCTTGCCCACAGAAAGGAAGCACTGCCAGACAAAAATTACTGAAATGCCTTTAATATGTCAGTGCTGTTCTTTCTCATGAGTATAAGGAACCAATTGCAAGCACTGCTGTACAAATCCAGCAAATTTTTTAGAGTTAGGCCTCTTCCTGACAGCATTTGCAAACAACATTTGTCTGCTATCTATGGAAATTAAAGATCTCAAGGTGCTGACTGCCCTGGGCAAAAATGCATTTCCCCACCCAGAGAAAGGAGCTGAAAATGTAACACTGAATAAAGCAGGCCACTAAACCCAAATCTGAAACATGAATCATTCAACACTGAGTTATTGGTAATTCTTTGGGGAAGAGATCAGCTGCTGGTTCAATGTTTATATAACTTCCAACACACTGAACTTCTGATCCATAGCTCTCTGATGGAAACAACAACAATCCCTTTAAAATGGGGGAAATTGTGCACTCAGCATATTTATGCTCTGAGAGGAAAATACAGAACAATGTCCACCTGAGGCTAATGTAAAACATTCTCCTCTGCTCTTTGGACTTGACACAAGCTATGATTTTGTTATATTTGGGTTGAATATATGTATCTCAAACAGAAAATGCAAAGTAAGCAAGAGCAATGGTGGTTAAGAAGGAATTTCTATTTTTACCACACTGGCTGATTCAACTTAGAACAAATCTATAATAGTTGTATGACCTGATATTGCCTTTTGTTTTAATGAAGACAGTTTTGACCAAATAGTTCTGCTTCACACTGCTCTTAATGCATTTTCTGGACATGCTGAAAATACCATCAACATATGGTTTGAGAAGGTTTGGGTTTGCCTTATATAGTTCTCAGTCTGGTCAACTCAATATTCTCTTTTCAAAATGGGATTTTAATCCTGGTACATCAAATATATCACCATGATGGATCAAGCAGAAATGCCTGAGCAGTGTACAACAGAAATCTTTTCACCAATTTACATCAGCTCTCCAAAGCAGCACCTTTCCATTCCACCCTGAAAAGAGGAATTCTGGCTGGGAAAGGGAGGTGAAGTGCTGGGATTTATGGAGATGGGGACAGCTGAGAGACATTATAAAGGTGGTTTATAGCAGGATCAGCCTCAGCAAAGGGAGAGATGTTACAAGTTATGCCATCAGCAGCAAAAGCAGCTCTAGTTCTAGTTACAACGCCTTATATATATATATATTTTAAGCTAAAAATGCCACAAAGCTCACCAGCACACTTGTACCAAATCATTAGTTAATATGTTTTACATGGTTCTACTGTAATGAGTATTTTCTTAACCAATCATCTTATTGCTACCCAGGCCTGCTGCCTACAGTGCTACATTTTAACTTTCTAACAAGCTTTACTATAAGGTTTATTGCTGAACTTAAAATTCTTCACTTTCACACTTATCATAGCTTTTTACTTGCACAAACCTGCTTCTACTTACTAAAATTATATTTCTGCCTTTATAAAGCATATATTTTTAAAACTACAAAACTCCATTCTTTCTTCAAGCTGCACAAGCTCACTGTCCTAACTCAGGCAGCCTTTGCTGAGGTCTCAGATTGAAACATGTCTCCATTTCTATCTGTTTGAACACAATGCTGTTTGTGCTCTCTGTCAGAGTCTGAGAGTTTTCTGTGATTCCATTTCCCACACTGAAGCCTCTTCTCTGGGATTCAAACCCTTGTTCTGCCAACAGCGTGGAGGGCAGGCACAGGAAATTATCTGCTGGGTCACCCTGCAAATTAAGGGTTTGGATGGGTTTGTTTTCTTCATGTTGCTTTGCTGAGTGAGCTACCCCAGACAGCTTCTTTTCTTTTAGCAAAGTGATCATCACAAAATGACGTTGGGGAAAAGGATCTTAAAAGCATAAAATATTTTAGCTACAGAGGCAATGAAACAATAACAATATAGATGAGGGTTTGGAGTGATCAAAAGATGTCTTTGACCTGTAATGTGGTGTATTAATAGAGAAAAGGGAGCTTCTCTAGCCATTGATGCCGGGATGATTTTTTGATTTTTCTTTTATATGCCTCTTACCTACCCTTTTATACAGTTTGATGTACTCTCAGTGCTTTTACCCCCACACTTGTACCTCCCCAAGGCTGAGAACTCAGCTCAGCCCCACGGCACTGTTAAACCAGGAGAGCAAACATCCTGGGAGCCCCAGACACCAAGGGCCTCTCCAGAACACATTTGGGAACCTCAGCCAGGCCCAGCCAGGGGGAAGGTTCCTCACAACGAGGGCTTCACTCCAGCCTCTCCCTGGGGAATCTGTGATAAATATGTTAATTTTGCAAGGCTATAATTGTGTGCATTTCAGTGTGAGGTGTGCATGCATTTTGGTGCATTCCACCTGCACCAAGTGCTGCACCCAAGGATCCTGAAATAAATCCCAAGGTGAAAAATCCTTTTCCCCCATAAACCGTGTTTTGGTTTGAATTTTAAGACTAGGGAAAGGCAACATCCTGAGGAACAAAGGCAAGGCAAGATCTGTAGGATGCAGCACTGGGGCTCCCTGTGTGAGTGCTGCTAAAAGTGACCATTTCCACATGAGGAGTTTGTGTGATATCCACAAGATCTGCCTTTGAGGAAAACATTAAACCTGCTCGGACACCCTCATCTGTCACTGCTCCCCCTGATGTCTCCCCAGGAGCACAAACACCCAACAACCTCTGCTACGTGTGAGGTGCAGCAGGAAGAACAAAACATCTGTGGATAATGGATTGGTTACTAACATGCCACGTCCTTGGAGCATAAAAGCCAAAATTAATACTTAATGTCATGAATTATGGATGCTGCTGAAAAGCTGTGCTGGAACAGAGGCTGGGAACCACTGTGGGTTCCACATTCAGTGACAAAGCCCTGAAGGACAGAGTTTTCTGGCTACCCTTAAAAACTTCTTTGGCCATCATGATAATCATTATCATGCCTATTTATTTTCCAATAAACACTTTCTCAGAGAAGCTGAACCAATAAGAAACTTACAGATTTGGCAATGAAGAAAACTCTAAAAACACAAAGAATTTTATATCTCAAAGGGACAAAACATCCTGAATAAAAATAAGTGTTCAGCATTCTTATGCTTCATGGACAATAAGCAATACACCATTATTCCCTTATTTTTTTTTTTCAAGTTCACCTTCAGCACCTATTTTTATTTCTCTTTTTGTTTTTTCCAGGTTTTTAGAGCCCCTTTTACAATTCCATCCTGCTGAACAGAACTGGACATGGATAATTCTGCCAGATTTCTGTGAAGGGTTCCATAAAACAAATCAGAACAATACAAAAATCAACCTGTTGGATATGCTGAAGGCTGAGACTGCTGCTTCTTGGGTCTCTGACTTCTGCAGCTCAAACTAGAATAAATCTTGAAAGGGAAGAAACCTGCAGAGAAGAAACCTTGCTTTCTGGACAGTGCTAATATTAAGTTGATTGTGCCCTTAAAATTATCCTGTGAGTTTATGAAATTGAAAAATAAGCTAAAAATGCATGAAGGAGACAGAAAAAACTCAAGTCTGCACTTTCTGAGGATTGAGATTTCACTAATCCTTGAAGAATGAAACAATCCTGTTATTTCAAGAACATCAGTATAACTCTTCCTCCAGCATATTAAGCGAAACTGTTATTATTTTGGCTATTTTTAATTTTACCTAACTCTACAATTTTTCTTTCATTAAGAAATGAAGTCATTATCTGGAAAGAAGTAAAAAAATTGCAATACAAACCTCACATCTGAAAACTCAGTTATACCAAATTGTTTTGACTTTCTTTTCTTCAATTCGGCAAAAATTAAATCAGAACTAAATCCTTTTTTTATCGTCCAAATTTCAGAGTCTTTGGAGTATGAATTAATCAAGTTTAAACCTTTATATGTTTCCTAAACATACATCTGTGGTTTGGATGTGGATTTCCAGGGTACAAAACACTTGAAAAAGTTGAATTTCTCTGTGTGAGAGATGTCAGAGGACCTGATAGTGCTGAATAAGTGGGCAGCAAAAGGAGGATGAAATCCAAACTAAATAAATAGATATGAAAGCAAAAAAAATCCTAAATTCACTTTGGAAGTAATGGGCTGTACTGGACCATGCAGGTAGTAGGACTTTTATATTTATATATGGATATATTTATATTTATATGGATATATGATTATATCCATTAAATATCACCTCAGTACCCAGCAGTGGCCAAAAAACCATATAGGAAACAACTGGAAAATAAGCAGAGACCCAAACAATTATCATCAGATCAGGTGAATACCAAACTGGATTCAAGAGAGCTTGCTTAAATATCTCCTGGAATTAAATATGTGCAGATTCCACAGATTGCTACAGACCATGCTCAATAAAGCTAAAATCTCAGCTGTTATTTGTTAAAATGTATTGAAAGTTTACTATGAGCAAAAAAAAAGTGACTATTTTGAAGACAAAATGGTTCCAAATAGGTGTATTTTCCCCACATCCCTGGCAGAAAGGACACCAGGCACCTGTACTGCTCATGAGCGTTACAGAACTGGGTAAAAAAAAATTGGTGAGGTAATCTTTCAACAAAGCTGAGCTCATGAAGTTTTCTTTCACTTTGTCTTGAACTACAGCTGAAAATGAAAAAGAGCTCCCAGAGCCAGAAATGAAGCTGAGTTTCATAGCCAGCCTTAAAACTTCAGTTCATTGTTTGAAGCACAGTAAAGAGAAAAGGCACAAAAAGGACAAAGGCACCTCTGATACTGAGAAATACCAAGTGACTTTACTGACAGGTACCAGTACCTATCACACATGGTCTGAGAAAATCAAGGCAAAGAGCAAGAGGTAAAATTTACAAAGTAAATTTCATCTAATGAAACATCCACTGACACATTTGTTGTGTCAGTCTTTTTCTGAAGGTGCTTTTCCTCACACTGATGCCAGAATTATTTTCTGCTTTTTCTTTCACACCCCTCTCACACACTCTTTTATAGTTTGATGTATTCTCAGTACTTTCAGCCCCACACTTGTACCTTCCCAAGGCTGAGAACTCAGCTCAGCCCCACGGCACTGTTAAACCAGGAGAGCAAACATCCTGGGAGCCCCAGACACCAAGGGCCTCTCCAGAACACATTTGGGAACCTCAGCCAGGCCCAGCCAGGGGGAAGGTTCCTCACAACGAGGGCTTCACTCCAGCCTCTCACTGGGGAACCTTTGATAAATATGTTAATTTTGCAAAGCCTATAATTGTGTGTATTTCAGTGTGAGGTGTGCATGCATTTTGGGACATTCCACCTGGACCAAGTGCTGCACCCAAGGATCCTGAAATAAATCCCAAGGTAAAAACCCCTTTTCCCCATAAACCATGTTTTGGTTTGAATTTTAAGACCAGGGAAAGGCAGCAATGCTCTGTCCCAAACCTCCCAGTGCCAGGCTGGGATGTTACACCACAGCACACCCCCAGATATGCACCCAAACATTTTCCTCCCAAAATATTCAGCTACCAGCGCTGCTGCCTGCCTGTCCCACGCTGGGGTGTGCAGGGAATAAAAGCCTCCAGCTCTTTATATATCCCTGCCAACAGCACTGCATCCTCCTTTTGCTCTGTGCCTGTAACTTCTATTAGGGATAGATGAAAACTGCAAACTCTGCGTGGTTCAACAGCTGCTGTCACACTCCTTTCAAGCTCTCCAAAGTAATTATTTAATTTAAAAAGCAGAACGCTGCTGCTTATGATGAGACAAACAGTTATTGCTTAGCTAAAAGTGAGCGAAGCCAGTTCCTTGCAAATTTAAATTAAGAAATTACTTCACCCTTTGCGAAGGGCTTTGCCTGTTTATATCAGTTGAAACTCTCTGCCTGGAAACCCTGAATTGGAAATAAATAAAAAAGGAGAAAAAAAAAAAAAAAAACGGAAAGAGAAATGCACTGGCAAAATCAGAACAATGAAAGACAACATCAAAATAGATGAAATTACTTAAAAATAAATGAGTCTCATCGTTTTCTATCAAAATACAGCATTCTGAAATTATTTTGTTCCTATTCTGAAAGTACAAAAACTGAGCCAAAATGATTTCTTTTCACTGCAATATAAAGAACACAATTCCTCCATAATTGTCACAATTTATTTCCTTTGTTCTGGTCCAGATTGCATATTGTAAAACAACTTCCAGAGTGAGAGATCAATACCACTTATATCTGAAACTTGTTAAAATATTGTTTCAAACACAATGAGGCTGGAAAAGATTTCTAAAAGCAGAATCTCACCAGAATCCCAACTCATTACTTGGATATTTTGCCAGAGAAAGCCACAACAGGTTTAGGTTATAAACAATATTTTTCTATTGCTCTTACCTTGCCCAACCTTCATATTAGTTGCCACTTTTGTGCTAAAAATGAGCTGTCCACATCTCCCACCACCTCCAGGATAATTCCTGTCTATGCATTTTTCCTCCATCTGTCTTAAGAAATCCTCAGTGTCTCTTCACCCTCTCTCAACCACATCAATTACATGTGTGCCCAAAGCATTTTCTGTAGGACAGGAAATTAATGTTTCATAGACACCTGGGCACAGCACTTGAGAACAAATAATTCTGCATTAGTGACAAAGTATTTGATCTGGGGTGGAGGGAAAAGCATGTCAACAGCTTGGGTGAGGGAAACTTGTACTGATCAGAGGTCTTGTGACATTCACCTCACTGGTATCTTGATAGGAAATTTCTGTGGAACAGCTCCACACTTTTAAATTATTATTCTGGGTTCAGGCAGAACACCTCATTACTTTCTCCCTCTAGCACATAAGTAAATGCCTCCAAATTTCACCTGCCTCTTCAGTTCGCTGATCCTGCACCATCTTATCCTAATTTGGAACAGCAAATAAGTGTGAATATAAGCCCTGGGAGCCCAGAGCCTGACACTGATGCTTTACTGCACTGAAGTAAACTTAAGTGTGCATGGAAAGTGAATTTGTGAATCAGAGCTTTAGACAGAAAGTTCAGGCAGCTCTTGGGTAACTCAGACATCAACCTGAACACAACCCTAGTGAATACTGATTTTTCTAGAGTTTTTAGCACTATTTCCAGTGCTGTCTCTGTGCTCTGGCCATTGCCAGACCTTCTCCAAGCAGAGACCACGTAAATCTAATCACACATTGCTCAGACACCACTTTTCAGCTCCACCTCTTTTCTACATCCAGTCAAGTCCCAAGAAAGGAAAAGGGAAGAGGCAAGACCATAGAATAGCCAAAAATCAGTCAAAGGTATTAAATGAAGAATCTCCTTCAAGTTTTCCAGCAAGACACCACAAAGACATACTCCAAACACTTCACTCACATCCCCCATCCCCTCCTGCACTGCCTATGCCCTCCTTTGCTGCTTAGCTGCCATCAAAACAGGCACCCACCAAAGGTTAAATACATGCACCCAGAAGAGCAGAACAGCCACTGCTGTTCAGAACTGCCTGCAGTGCTAGACAACAATTTTTAATGAAGAATAGATGGAAAGGTTCAAGCAGCCAAAAAAAAACCCAAAATTATTTAATGCAACATATTCGGCTACAAGGCTCCGCTTTTTCTTACAGTGGCAACATTTTAAAACCATAAAATATGGACAATTTTAATATACATAAAGTAATACATAAAGTAAACATGGAGGCTCACATCTGATTGTCTGAAACACAGGCACACTTTTAGGATGTTTGGGGTTTTTTTAAGTTCTAGTCCTAAATCTGCCATGAAAATGTCTTAGGAGATTCTTTCATTGCTGCTGGGCGAATTTCCATTTTTAAAACTTCCCTTAAAAATTTTGCCCCTCCAAAGCATGATAAAGGTCACTGGGGCAGCCCAAAGTCAGTGGGGAAAAGGAAGATGGAAGGTGAGGAACTGAGGCACTGCAGAGTGTCCTGTGCCTGAGCCCACGCCTGGGCTGGAGCTCTTGTCCTGCTGTGTCCCCACATTACAGCCCCAGGTCAGGGCTATGGAAAACAGGCATCCAAAACTTTAAGATGAATATCTGTTAGCATTGACAATTATTTTTCTCCTCCCAGTTTCTCTAGTGGCCCCCATGCCAGCCAGAGAGGAATGCCCCAGGGAGATACACAAAACATTGCTCTTGGCAGTGTCTCTCCACAGCCACTTCTGCCAGCCTTGGGAGGGCTGTTTTTAAATTTAAGTCAGATTTCAGTGTCTTATTCTCTTCAGTATGGCTGCTGGATACATTTGCATTTATTATTTAATTTGGGATGTGTTCATGACAAAGGACTTCTTCTAATCTGAATAGTATTTTGTGCATTACTCTGGTACAGAATAGTTTTTCTTGTAATCTGATTTCATTCTTTCCAACTTGTAAATTGAAAAAGAAAAGCTGTCAGGGTAGATCATAGTTGGCATGTCACTTCCCAAATATCATTTACATTTTCCTCTATACATACATCTTTAATAGTCAATTTCCTTTTTTCTATACATATTTTACTGTGAAAATGTTTGCCATCAATATTAAAATATGAATTATCTGCATAGCCAAGTACATAGCTTACAGAATTACCTCAAATCCCATCTATTACTCTCATATTTAATAGCCAATATCCATTTTTGCTATGATATTTTAATATTAAGTTGCTTCCTTAGCTGTGCACAGAAAGAAACCTTTCTCAGTGAAACAAACCTCAGATTTTTGGCACTCAGGGAACCTAGAGTCCAAATGCTGAGTTACACCTCCCTGTGATGCCTGCAAGGCTGTGAAAGACTTTGTGAGGATTTCACACCTGGAAAAACCTGCCTGCATCTTCACTGTTTCGGAATTTTTAGAACATGGAAGAGAATACAAGGCAGAGTCACTCCAAGGTCATAGAGTCCAACCTCAGAAATCCAAAATTGCCTGTAACAGATGCCAACACCAATAAACTCAGCAGGAATAACCACTGCTGTCTGCAGGATCCAACATTTCCCCCCAAATTTTGCAGGAAATTTAACATCTGTGAAAGAGACCAAGCCCCTCCACAGGAGCAAAATAGAGCCCTGGGAGAGAGCAGGATGCAACCAAAAAGTCAAAGCATTCATTGTGATAAAAGTGCTAACACAATGAGCTACTTTTCACACTACTGAGTGATTCTCACTACATTTCATACTTTTGAAGAACTTCCTCTGGAGAAGTTCTCTCCAGGTCAGGCTCTGGTTTCAGGCAATTTTAGCACACCCCTCTGCCCACTCCAGGACAAGGAAGGTGTCTGGTGCCAGGTTTTTTGTGAGCTGGTGCATCCAGTGTGTGTTTAGCAGGCACAGGAATTCGTCCAAGCAAAGAAGGAAGGGTCAAGAGTTTAAGGAACCAATGTTTGCCAAGCCACATTTCAGCCCTTTTGCTGTGCACAGACTATTGTTGAGCATCAGTCTTGATAAAGATTTTAAGGGGAAGCTTTCAAAACCCACAAAAGAGAGAAAATCCTCACTTAAAAATGAGACTTGCAATCTTAACTTCGCTCCAATGCTTCTGAAAGGCCTAACTATCCACAAACCAATCTGAGTATCAGTGCATGATTTAAAGGTGCAAAGCAAGACAACAGAGAAAACATATTAAAAACATATTTAAAACATATTAAAAGTACATTATGAAGACTGAAGAAATTACAAACAGAGACTTAAGAGAAAGCAAGATGCAACGAGGAGAGGAGGATGACACTGACCAAAAAAAACGAAAAAAAGTTAGGGAAGATGAATATTCTTCATCCTTTGTGCCTTTTCAGAGTTTAAACACATGGCTGAAAATGAGTTACTAGGTTGGGAAGGCTCCAGCTTCTCTGGTGGCATGGCACTCAGAACAGCAGGTGGTTTATGGTCCATTGAGCAGAATGAGGGGCAGTGCCCTCCTCCTCTTCCCTGTGTGCAGCCTCTGCTTCCTGATTATGTGCACACTCAGTCTTGGAGTGAAACTCCACACGCTCCATAAATCTTGAATTAGCTGTTGCACTGGAGGGGCTTTTTTTTTATTACTGTTAGAAGGCTCCCAACAAAGCTGTCAACAATAGCAGGGCACCGAAATATTTCTTGTTATAAAAAAGGCAGGAGAAATCGAGAGGCATGACTGTCTGGTAATAATTTTGAGCTGTGGCTGTAAATTGCTCCATTCATTACACTGAGTTGAAAATTGCAGCGGCTAGATGAGACCTCAAGAAGACTCCCATAGAACTTGCAGAGGAAAATGGACCGTGGGAGTCTCATCAGTGACTACCCAGGAACTTCCAGTACAGGGGGGAGTTATCTTTGCATAGATATATATTAAAAGAAAAAAAGAAAAAATATAAACTCAGGCATATATGTGCATATTTTATAATCTTAGAGTGCTGGGCTTTCAGGAGGATATTATTATAGCATGCATGGCTCTGCTGGTTGCATTCAGATGTCAGATTCACAGCTAACAACCTAAATTAATTCAGCACAATTCATGTCCTGTCATTTTGTATTTGTTAATTACCGCAGTACAGTGAGAAAGAACCTAGGGAAAAGTGGGAGAGCAGCAATTTGGTCTGTGAAATATGAAATGAATGGTCATTCCCTACAAAATGTGCCTGTAAGCATTTCCAATGAACTGCACACAAGCACACACAGCTCCCCTTGGTGCACAACTCAGAACCAGCAGACCCAGGGCAAAAGATTCTGTAGCATCAAACACAGGAGAGAAACCAAGACCCCATGAAGCAGAAGAAAGCAAAACATTTATTCCAGAAAGAGAGCAATAAAGAAGTCAAAGATGGTGTCATGTTTATGCAGAAACAGAAAAGTCTGTTTCAAATTGGAAAAAATCCAAAAAAGACAGCTGACCTCATCTGGTAGATTCAAGCAAAGGCAGAGAAAATTTCATTCCCTTTTGGGTTTTGGCTGATTTGCCAGTTGCACCTTCAAAAGCTGTACACTGTTATTAAAAAAATAAAATCTTCATGGTTCATGTGCACGGTGCGACGGTTCTGCCATAAAACATCCTGCCCTGCAGAAGGGAACCTCACTGGGAAAGCAGGGAACAGGCAGTGCTGCAATATTCTGTTTAACTGGCTGTGAACAAGCACTGAAGGGTCATGGGGAAGCACCAAGGACCACAAGAGAAGTCAGGGTCCAGAGAGCAGGTGCCGAATTCAGAGCCACAAAACCCCAGGGAAATGAAGTGCAAATACATTGCCCTGAGCAGCAAAAAGCTTAGCACAGCACAGAACCAACGAGAAACATCCCTGGTGGAGAGCAAGGAGCAATCAGTGACACCTTAGGGTTTAAACTTTTCTGTGTTCCCAGCCCTGCCCTGCCCAGTGTCACTCTGCAGTTCCCTGGAGCTCGTTCAGTGCTGTTCTCTCATGCTCACACACACACAACAAAGCCTCTCCAGCTCTCCAAGGACACCCAGACCCTCCTAGGCACAACAACTGCAAACCACAATCTTGGGGACAGGGGGGCAAGCTTGGGCAAATTCCATCCTTGCCTGGCTTCTGCTTGGGGAATTGATGCTGAGATCCAAGTGGGAAGAACTCGGGAGCTGTCCTTGTCCATGTTGGGATGCACTGAGGCAGGAGCCTCTGGAGCCCAGAGTGTACCTCTGAAGGCCTTTCCAATCAATCCCTCCTTGATTCCTTTATTCCTGCCTGCTCTCTGTTCCTAGGGAGCCATTTAAGGCATCACCAGAGGTGAGCACACACTGTCACTGTGCCAAATGCAAAGCAAGGAACCTGTTAGCTTCACCTGGGATGTCCCTGCAATCCTGGAGGCAGACACAAGGAGCAGACTGAAGAGCTTTTGTCACCGCTTTGCTCAACAGAAAAAAGGGAAGAAATTTGGGATTTTGAGCTTGAAGGAAAATGCCAGAGGATGAGGGGCTGCAGAACACTGCATCTTCGTTCATTTTTCAGACATCCATGACTCCCAGGTTCTGGGGAGTTTGCACATAAAACTTGCCTTTATATAATGTTTAAAGCAATGTGAGGAGTTAAATAATTTATAAATTTTAAGGCACAAAATGTGAAAAGTAGGACAGTGTTCTCCTTTGGTAGTCTTTCTCTTGACTTCATTATTTTTCCCAATGGCACAACTCAGTCACAAAAGGTGGAACAGAGAGAAATTCCTTCCCTTCATTTGCTGGTGAAATTCCCTTTTCCCCACATTTTGACTACAGAAAAAACATTTAAACTCCAATGTAAACATGATTATTTACCAGTAAAGTCGCATTCCCCATCAGCACACACTGAATGCTAATCAGCCTAGGAATCATCCCAGGGATTGCTTAAAAAGAAAAATCAAGACTTGAAACATTTTTACGAATTTCCTGTGCGTGCCATAAATACAAAAAAATGTGATGAATAATAGCCAGGCACAAAAGATGACAGCCTGTCCCCTCATATATGCAGGAAATCAGCAAAGAGGTACTTCTTCACCACCTTCTCCCATTTTGAGCAGCTCTGGAAGAAAGGGATTTATATTTCAATAGTGAAAAGTCATGAGGATCAGTGAGTGCCTCAAGCCTGTGGTCAGCTGAGTCCCTGCCCTGAAAGGCTTTGCACCTCAAAGGGCAAGGCAAATTGCAGCTGCTGAAACGGAGATGATTTTAACTTCATGGGTGATCAGAGGTAACATTTCAGACTGAAAGGGTTCACTGGGATTTCATTATCCAGTCTGCTGGGTAGTGCCTCAAAAATCCAGTCAGTTTTGCAAACTCCATTTTACAAATAATTATGATCCTCACAAATGGAGGGCAATGATCCTCTTAGTTTTACCTGGGAGATACCTGCAAATGTTAAAGTAGATTTGAGAAGACACACATGGTACATCTAAAACCAAATGGCTTTTATTCACCTCAAAGCATGGCAACCTGAACACAGGAAACTATTAAAAATCCAGGCCCCTAGGAAGAGGAAGGATATGTCTTTTATACATGATCTATAATTAAGATTAAATTACTTGCTTTGGTTCACTAAGGTTGGATCCCCATTAAAAGAAATTTAAAAATCTGGGACTCTTTAAACCACCAGAGTTCAGAAGTTCAAGTTCAAAGAATTTCAAAGTTTAAGCAACTTTGCCCAGGTTTATAAAGCAAGTAGAAACTGTTCAATGAGATGGTCTGCCCATGTAAGAAATTCAGTCCAAAACTCTACCAAAATCATTAAAATATTCACATGTACAGGATTATCAGACAGGGTTTGTCCTTTTAATATAAAAAGTCATCTAGGGGTGGCTGCTGTACATAAATACAAAACCCTTAACACTCAAATTTTGACTCCATTGTTTGAGGAAGAGTTCTCTAAATCCAGATCAGGTCTCGAGATGAGAATCTCAGTGCTCCACAGCAAAGGATTTAAAAGGAGCAAGACTTAATTTACTGCAGCCCAACCATCTCCAGTCATGCACTGTTTACAGGCAAGTTTGGGCACTGCCTTCATTCCATTTCCTGAATTACAGCAAATTACACATTATGTAACTAACATTTCTCATATAAGCTCCTCATTAATGTTTCTGGGTTTTTTTTCCCTTTTTTTAAACACTTCACATGCTTGCACAGAACGAATAAAAATTAGGATGGGGAGAGCCTGCCAACAGCTGAGTAGGGAGACAGAGGGGGATAGAGGTGTGCTGCTTGCACTGGAAAATCACCTGCCACCTGTATGGACCCAAATTCACAGGTTTATTCCTCTGCTCAGCACAGGTATCATCACTGTGGCAGCACAGAGGTGAAACTCTCTCTAAAAGGAGTCATTTGAGCCACTGTTCAAAGGTAAAGTGGAACTGCAAACATAATTAAAACCATGTAAGCAATGGCAGTCACATCAATTAATTTTTGCAGTGTCCAAAAGCCTGGAATTTTCTGGGAACAGAAGAGAGGCCAGAGGATCTGCAGTCACATCATCTTATTCCACAAACAAAGCTTTTGTTCTGGGGAGTGACACATTCCTGTTCTACATGCAGCTATTTTGCAAGCCTGGAAAATTAAAATTGCAGAATTTTATTTATTTTTTTTTATTCTCTGCTACACTTTTCATACAAAAAGAATTAAAATAAAAGACCCCTAACAAATGGAGTTTCCTTCCCCTGGAAATCACTGCTTCAAATTGAATCATTAAAAAGACTTTAGCAGAAAGCATTATCAGTCTCACTGTGGCAGAAATGTGCTTACCACTGGTTTTAGTTATGCAGATAAATGATGGGCACTGGCTCTGGAATTGAAAAGCTCGTGACAAAACAGCCTTGGCTATAACAGTATAAAGGATGGCTATAAAACTGTTGGAATAACCATTGTTGGATCTAAATAAATGTGATGGATTGCTGCATTCCCCATGGCAGTGTGCAAACAAGGAGGGTGCACAGCACAAGGCACCTGCTGCGTCCTCAGACCCTTTCAGGTATCAACAAAAGCTCCCAGCCCATCTTTGACTGAGAGATGTTCACTTCTGGGCACACACTTGGTTACAGGTATTGTAATTTAAGTTAAATAGTCCCCTTTCCCCTCTATCAGACAGTGCAGACTCACTCAAATGAAAAGGATGCATATTTAGCTCACTGACATTTCCCAAACTAAATCCCAAAGGGCTTCTATGCATTTACTCATAAACACAGCAGAGGGGCTGCTTCAAACCAGTGACACCAGCCCAAAGGTCAGGAATTTTCTTGCAGAAACTGAGTGAAAGAAGCCATTCTCTCTACAAAATTACTCCTACAAATGCCACCCTCACCACACCTGAAGAGTATATTTTTCCCCAAACACTTCCTTTTCATGAAAAACCTCTATTAATTGGCACATCCAAGACCCTAGTGCCTAAGCCTGATGTTTTTGACATCCTTAACTGAAAATGCATCATTTCTTCTGCCAGGGAAACCTCCTCATCAGCCTGGGGGCAATTTGCATATGGAAATCAGTGTTCTCTTTTTACTGAGCTCCTTGTTCTTAGACACAGGAAATCAAATTATTAACAAGTCTGAGACGCTAATAATGAAGTGACTCAAGATAAGAAAATAAACCCCTGGAAAATCATCTCCTCCAGGAATGTGAGGTTTTAAATGCATATTGCTATTCATCTGAGCAATGGAGACAGCACCAACCACATTTTAATCATCACTCTCCAGCCTCCTTGTTCTCCATTAAAATTACTTATTACCCTAATATGAAATGGTGGGAGCTCAGCTATATTTGAGCAGGAAACTGCCTAAAAATACCTAGAAGCAAAGTAACCAGTGCTTGCATGGATTTTCCCCTGTATTATTCAATCTCACATTGTGCCAAAAGCAGGATGCTTTTCCTTCTGTAAACCTCACAGAGTAAAGTGTGGATACCTCTGAAGATAAACTGGCATTTCTCTTAATACTTTGGTGTTCTACTGTAAAATATCAAGGCAGGTTTATTTCAGAACTAGGGAACATTTTAGAGCTTCCTTCTTTGATAAGATGTCACCTTTCTCCTTTTTTCCCTTTCTGTGCCAGAGGTACTGGTGAGAGGGCAGGACCAGGACACTGCAGAGCATCCCTGGGATGCAGGACAGAGATCCCTGTAAATACACTGTGCCCAGCCACAGAAATCTGAGCACACTCCAGCACATGTCCTATCACCTCCACACTTGCTTCACCCTTCTGAAACAGAAGGAAAAAAAACCCCAACCAAACCTAAACACAAGCCCCAAACACAAACGAACACCAAAAAAAACACATCTGAGAAAAAGAAAACATACAAATAAATAGTCACCAAAACTGTGTCACAGACAGAGTCCTGTGAGGAAGCTTCAAACACAAGTCAAGAGTTGAGAAATCAATTGACTGAAAATTCTTAATTATGATATTTATCCCCTTTGAGTAACCACACACTAATTCTTCCAGGTAAGAAAGGCAGATGGAGGCACTCTCCCAGCTCAAGTTTTTTTTGCAGCTGTAACTTTGCATTCCAATTAGATCAATGAAGACCCTTAATCAAGATACAGAGCTGGGAATTTTAATTACATACAGAAAACTGTTAAGAATGTGGCTATTTAATCAATTATAAGAACAGGAACATGTGAGAAGATTTATCAGGTGCCAAGATATGAACTTAATGAGCCAAAGCTCATTGTGTGTCTATAGCACATGCACACAATGCTATTTTCTGCTCGTCTCACACAAAAACTTTCAGCTATTTTATATCAAATGCATGCAGAGCAGCACTCTCCTGAAAGCAATATGCCAATGTGAGGTTCAAAACTACAGCATTCTCCAAGCACTGGACCTAAAGCATTGCAGCTGACACCCAGAAAGGTATTTTTACAAAGTGCTGACTTCCACACACCTGTATTCAGATAAGAGCATTTCAGTCCTGAATATATTTATCCCCCCCAAAGCAAAAATTCGCTTCTAAAATGTGAATATCCTTAAGCTTAACAGCACAAAAGGTCCAGCTGCAGTGGAAAAACCTCATTGCAGTTCTCAGGTTTGCAAAGGGATTGCTGGAGAACTCTGAAATTCAAACTAGCAGGGTGAGCATTAGCAGCAAAAAGTCTCTCTACAATTTCACCTTCATTTTGCTTGGCAGATGTGCCAGCTGACTATAATGGGAAAATAGTAAAGCAAATGATGGATATTTCCATCGATTTCGTGGATGCCCAGCACACCCTGCAGTGAGCATGAGCTGATAAATTAACACAAAATGGTAAAACACAAAAAGAAAAGCCAACTTATCCTCAAAAATGAAAACAACAAGAAAAAGAGTTACTGGAATGAGTAAATAAGCATAACTGAGAAAAATACTTACAGCCCCTTGCATCTGTGAGCAGCTAATTAATAATTTAATCACAAAGCCAAGACACCATTGTGAAAACTTACAGCAGCTCTGCTTAAAGACCAAACTTGCAGATCAAGTTCCAAGACTAAATAAGTCCCTGCATTTTTTAAACTTGGTGACTTCCTGGAAGATTACTTTTCAGTGACTTTCATTAGATCCATTAATTGCATATCTGCAACATCAGTCCTTATCATTTTGCAACAGGTTGCAGAGATAAAGTGTCATGTGTGCTTTGTGTAATGTTAACAGGCACTCATTGGCACAGAGCAACAGGAAAAAAAAATAATGGAATTACTAGGACAACCAAAGAAAATTGGTTTTCTGCTTTGATTATTCTCAACAGGGTAACTCTTATAAGAAAGAGCTCCTTAAGGAGACAAATGCATCATTAAGAGTTTTCAATTTCTGTGAATGGAGACATTTATAAAGTGCTTGGGTGGGCTCCAGGAGTGAGAAATCTCTTCTGCACCCACCAAAAGAGGTTGGTCCTTCGGATTCTCACCTACCACAGCAAACTCTGGCTCTCACCCACTCACACAAGGCTTAGCTTTCAGGAGCTGAGTTCAGCAACCCAGTTCTGAGCTCTGGCTCATTTTGGGTGGTAAAGCTCATCAAGCCTGGCTGCTTAAAGCCAGATCTCCAACCTGGCATCCATGTGAAATCCATTTTACATGGGGAAGGAATTTTTCCAATTTGAAGATAGCACTGTGTTACAAACAGCAATATCTACACAGATATCAATCTCTTGCCATCTCAGTAGAGGTTATTTTCATTTTACTGTTACAGTAACTGGCCCTTGATGTCAATCTGTTGCACAGTTACAAATGCAGGAATGTAATTTTACCTCAGGGGAAAAGAAACTTGCTAAAACATTGGCAAATGAAACAAGAAAGGAGACTAAATATTCACACAGTCCATAAGATACTTTGAGAGAGCAATATTTATGATAAAAAGTAGTAACAACAACAAAACTGGGGTTTTCTGTTGAATGAGAGGAGAATAGACAAGCCACAGCAGTGACAAGAGGACATACAGACAGTAAATTACTAATCTCAGATTTATGGTTTCCTAAAAGATTCTGTTACAACACATTGGTAGAAGACAGATATTATTATTATTTAACAGAGCTGGAATACAATAAATAAGTGCAAACATTCCTTACTCAGCATTTAGCACCTATATATGCATATGTACATATTTATTTGAATATGTCCATTCTCTTAAAGAAATACATCAGTATTTTTGGGGAAAAAGAAAACAAACAAACAAAAGAAAACCCAAACCAAAACCAACAAAAGGACAAGCTTCTCCTTCTTCTCTCAAGCAATGCCAACACAGGGCTGGCAGTGCCAATGGGCAGAGAAGAGCCCAGCAGATTTACATCCCATTCAAAGCAAAATCGGTATTTATTAAAGCAAAATCGGTATTTATTAAAACAAATGGACTATAAAACACATTAACAAACGCTGTCCTTAAGGAGAAATATCTGCAATTAATGTAATAGAACAAGGATGTTGGCTAATTTACAGCCTGCAAAGACATTTGGTGCCCACAAGATCCTGCAGCAATTCCTTGACAAGGTTTGAGCAGCAGTTTTTCACCAGGATCCCTGCATGGGAGGACTTGAGCATCATCATTTCCATCCTGCACCACTCAGGGAAGTTGCCACCATATTTCCACAGCAGAAAAACTTTTGCATGATGAAAGAAATGGGCTGTTAACTCAAATGTTTTTCCATTGTCAGCTCTATTTTGTCAAGACAAAGAATGGGTTGAGAAAGCACAGCAGGAAGATGAGTGCTGTGTTAAATAACTGCTCTGCAGTTATCAATATTGTAAAACATTTGGGTTATCTTTTAGGAGTTTCGATACAAAATTGCCATTGGATTTTTTTGTTTGTATTTGCTTTGCAAAAGTAAATAAACTTTAGGTTGCCTCTCTGACTTACACAGATGACTTAAAAACTCATGCTCTAGATGCAGCTAAAAAATGAAATCAAAACCAGGCAACCATTTAAAGAGAACCCAAACAGTTCTCTCTCTGCTCACCTCTCACAAAAAAACCCCAAACCAAACCAGGGTTGAATAAAACAGTCATGACATTCATATACAGTGTTTTATTTTACTGACCATGCAAAGACACTCATGGTATCAGCTCAGTGAAATACATTGCTTGTGGATGCCTCTTGCTGTATCTGGAGGAAACATCAACATTTTCAAGTGTTCAGATTCTATTTCCACCCTGAAACTCTGGCCAAATATTTAAAGCACTCAGCAGATTTAAACACACCAAAACACAGCTCTTGAAATTCAGTGACAGGAGCTATTCCCAAATAAACTATTCCCAAAGTCCTTTGGTTCTCTGGAGAACTGAAAATTAGGAAGACTCAAAAATATCCTCACAAAAGAAGGGCACATTACTCTGTATTTTTGGTAAATGGATATGACAGATCTGAACATTTTTTGCTGTGCTCTGTACACTATATTTTTGTGTCTGGCTGCAATAAGAAGCCCTTCTTCTTAATTTTCAAGTTTCCAGGATTAAACATTTAAAAAAAAACCCTGGAAGGTGGGAAATGCAATATGGTAAATACATGTATGAAGAATAAAACATACCATGGATCTTGTCATACAAATCCAAGTGCACTTTGAACATTCAGTCCTACAAGCTCCCAGATGCTTGATGGATATGAAGCCAACAGATAAGTGACAGCAGTGAAAGACAAAGTGAAAAATCCATGAGTGTGCACTGGAATAAATGTAAGGATACACACACACTCCCCATTTTATTTCTTCAGACATGCTTCTTTAATTCTCTGATTACACACTTAATTCTTGGAGAATGCATTCAGTCTGCCACTTGAATGTCAGGTAGTGGAAGAAATACAGGTAATTATCATTTTAATCATCACTCTTCAAGTGATTAACTTTTACTTAATGGAAGTATTCCTGAAAAATCTCTTCCAGGCTCCTGTTTCACTCACTACATGAGATCTGCTGGGCCCACTCAGGGTTCAAATTATCTCTCTCTTACACAGGCATCCCTTTGGATTAACTCCACATTTTTAACTCAGTTCCTAATTTCAGCTAAAACCAAGGCATCTCCTTGCAGAACCATTCAGGTGATTTGTCTTCATCCCAGCCTCATTCACCTAAGAAAAAACCCTGCCCTAAAATAAACTACTGAGCATGGAACAGAATGTACTTGAAGATCAATACAGAGAATGAATCTGTGCTAGAGGAAAGCACCATCAGACACCAGCATTCTGAATTTTCTTTGGGATCCCAAAGAGGAGCTCCAACCACTTCTGCCATGGATGTTGCTGAGCCCCAGGACAAACCAGGAGGGGAAGGAGGAACAGGAGGAAGCAGGAGGGGAACTTGGGATAGTTTCCCTGATTTAATTTTTACCAATGGCTGCTCTCTGTAATTCCCCAAAGTCAAAATAAGTCCTCTGTGACAACCACTGCTCCTGGCAGCACTTTATTTTGGTGTAGCTACCCTTCTACCTCTCAGAAAAAAACCTTAAATGTAGCTGTCCAAATAATATGAGCAACTGCTGCTCATTTTCCACTGTGCACAGAATTGCCACTTAGATGATTTAACATGGAAAAATCAGTTAATAAAAGGTTTCCAGTCCAAATTAAGTCAAATTAATACTTCAAAAACCAATGCTCTCATTGAGTTACGATAGGACAAAAACAACTTTTAAGTTCAAAGCAATTCATTATATTAACCTGATAATTTTTGTGTAAGGGGTAGAAAAATACACTAGTGTGTTCTGCTGGCCCCCAGACAGCATTTCCCAGTGAGATTAGACTATACACTGGCATGGTTTGGCAGATCCATTATTTCAATTGATTCTGAACCTAGAATGCTGCCATATAATCTAATTTATATAAATATATTACACAGTCACAAGATATTTAGTCACAAGGTTTGGCTTAGCACGCTCTCAAAGAAGCAGCATGAAGAAATGAAGGTGACCTTAGCACTTTTATGTCTCTCAAATCATGAAAACAATCCAAAAAGATTCAATCTCTCTAGGCAGGAGATGACTCTTTGCTTTTCTCTGGTTTATTTCTCAGCTACCAGGCAAGCAGGGATCCATCCTTGAGACACTTCCACACACAAACCTCCGGGGGCAGCTCCAGTTCTCCTTGGAACAGGACTAGAATTCCACTGCTGCTGGGGGCCAGCACATTCCTGCAGGGCAAGCTGTCCTCAGGAGGGCTCGCTGGAGCAGGATTTTAGCAGCTCAGTCTGAGGACACTGCCCCAACGCACTAATTACACCCTGCTAATTACAGCTCTGAGACACTTTCCTCACGAGGAAGAATGTGCTTATCTCAGGAATCTTCTGTACGGCTCAATACCACCTTTATGAATATAATAAAAGAAGTTTTATGTGATTCTTACTAAGTACAGAATCCCATTTTGAAAAATTAAAACCAAAACTTAAAAAAAAACAACTACAAAAAATCCCCCAACAGCATCAGAGCCACAGAATCCAAACTTCTGGTTTGTATTTTCCACAAACAAGGTAAAAAGTGGCTCAGTGAATTTTGCTCTTCATGTACAAATCCTGAACATTATTTTTTCTGCCAAAAGCCCCAGGGACAAACTCGGGGGTGTCCTTTGCAATGGGAAAATCTCAGCCACCAAGCCATTCACAACAGAGGTGTGAAAGATCTGCTCAGCTGAGTCTGGGATCACTAAACTGCACACAAGTGGGGCCTTTTGTGCACACAGATTAATTTTGGCTAGAAAAAATCTCCACATTTAACTGTGAGTCTTGACTTTCACAGAAGTTACTTTCTTTTATTTTATTTTTTTTATCTTTAAGAAAGGTTAAAACACCTGATGGCCACTGATACTACAGCAGGCATAAAATTCTCAGCCCCTGTTTCTTTCAGGACATTGTATAGCTCCCAGGAAAAGTGCCAGTGGATATTTTAGTTTCCTATATAAATACTGAATCCCTTTTAAACCTTCCCAAGCTCTTGGCCTGGCTGATACCTTGTGGCAATGAACTCCACAGCTTATGTGCTGCCCAAAGATGTATCTGCAAGTGACAGATTTAAAAGTTTCGCTGGAAATTAATTTTAGTGACCACTTCATACACCCTTCCCCCCCTAATTAATGATAGCTACTCTTATTAGATATCTCCTTTCTCTTTGCACTCTGCTGCTTGAGGATTTCTCTATTATCTTTGTATTCAGTTAGCCTCAGTGTTATCTGCAGTAAATAAATGAGGACTTTCAGATGTGTTAATCACCTTCTTAAATACAGAGCTCCTTTATGATTCTGTTTAACAATGAAGAGTAAAGATCTAGGTGAGCAATTCTTAAAAAAAAATGTGAGGGAAAAAAAAATCTGTTCTTTAAAAGAAATTAGGCAAACTGACCTCCACTTGTTATCATCAAATAACTCAGTAAGCAGGTGAGTTTGGAATTGCAGTGTTTGAAAATTCTTGGGCTCTGTCTGATGCCAGCTCTGAAACCACTTCCTGAACACACTTTTCTGAAAACTGTTCTAAATAAAAGTGGGTTATTTTTAATTCATTGACCCACAGTCACAAAGCCTTTCAAGTATTTCTGAACAGACTAAACCACCCTGTCCCTGTAAAAGCAAAAGGCATCAACCTTAGTTTGCTAAACAAATGCTATTATTTCCCTCTGGACCTCAGCAGCCTCACCTCAGGGCTGCAATGCTGGGGTTGAGATGCAAATTTTTCAACACTAAAAAACAACTTTGAGCTTATGATCCTTTTTTCTCTTCATGATTAATCCTCAGGTACAACATGATTCAGTGCAACTCTTCGCTGCCCTGATTCAATCACTCTGATGAAACCCATTTAAAAAAAAGAATCTTTAAGGGATTTATAACAACTTTCAAAGAGCTGTAAAATGACCTGGTCTCCACCACAGCCTCCAAGTGACACAGTAGATGGTACTCAGTGATACTGTAAATATCAGGGGTGTTCTAGAGGGGTGTCTGCACTCGTTTTTAATGCTGCTATCTGAGTATCTGACAAAGCACTGTGTGTGGCACTGGCTGAATGCTGTCTTCAGCTAGAGAAGTGAAAATTCAGTTGGGCATTTTTGTCACTGCTGGCACTGTTTCAGAGCCAAAGGTAGCCCACGTTATGATTCTCTTGTTCTTCACACTAACTGCACTAAAACACACAAGTAAATTTTTCTTTCTGAGAGGAATGACAGGTTTGTCTTTCCGAACAGGCTGTGGGTCTGCTGGTAGATAAAACTAGCACTGAGAGATAAACATTGGGAAGGATTCCACTGATTGATGCATGGAAAAAAGATGTTTGCCTTTACATACAAACTGTAGGTCTGCTGATAAATGAAATTGGATATTGAGAGATGAAAGAAACAATGGGAAAACCCATCAACTCTATAAGAATTAAAAATTAAATGGGGGATTATATATTAGAAAGGAGTCTTAGGTGTTCTGGGAAGTCTGTACCTCTCAAATACCTCAGCTAATGGGGAAACAGAGGGAAATTCGGCCACAAAATTAGGATAAAAAGGAAGCTGTGCCCTCCAAAAATTTTAAAGACCCCAGGGGAATGCCCCATGGCCTCTCCCTTTATTCGAATAAAGTAAAAGGACTCCTCTGCCTCCTTTTTGGACATAAACCTTTGGTGTTTGTGGATTAATTTTCCTGACATTTCTCATAGTAATAAATAAAATTCAGTCTGTTTGTCATCATGACACCTGGCAGGCTGCCACTCAAACCTTTAAAAAAGCTGGAATCAAAACTTTTATCCCACAAGCACAATGAAACTTCCCATCCTAAAGAGAAAGCTGGTTTTTAAAGACAGATTTTCCTCTTTTGGGGTAAGCTCAGGACTGGGCAACAAAACCCAGCAAGACCTGAAGCTCCCTGAAATCAGCAGAATTTTGTTTCCAGCAGCACAAATCACCCTCAGCTCACCTCTGCGTTCCCAGAGCACCAACGCTCTGAAGCCATGCAGAACCACACAGACTTTTCCCCAGCATCTCCTGGGCCAGAGAGGGTGTGGCATCCAAAGGGCAGCAGTAATTATTCCTGCCACAGCAGCTGCTGCACTCCAGGAACGCTGCCTGCTCCTGGGATCCAACCCTGTCCGACAGGGAAGCAGCAACTGCAGCAGGAGAGCTTCACCTGCAGGGGAAATATCAGCATAGAAACCAAACGAGATAGGGTGCCCAGGCAGACATTCCAGGAGCCTTTTTATTATTTTATTCAGGCATCAGTCTCATTTTATTTTTTAAATTTTTCCCTTTTTTTTTCCTCTTATTTTTATCATCTTATTCAGGCATCAGTCTCGCAGAGAGGAGACACAAGAGATGGTGCACGACTCACACCTGCTGCAGGCAGCCAGGGATGTCTTTGTTACAGAGCATTCTTAAAAGGTTTTTAGCCAATAGCATGCTTCTTAAAGTTTATAGAGTTTAAAAGAGTTTATAGTTTTAACCAATCATTAAAAGCACACTTACACCTGCTACAAACAAAGCTCTCTTGTATGCCTTGAAATAACAATGCACAATATTCCTATACCAAACTTAAAACTCAACTACCTTGCTAAGCATATTTTCTGCAGCCTCAAAACCTATCTGAGCCAAGCCTGGAAACTCCAACCATTGTTTAATGTCCTTGCTCACTACATAATTGTATCTTCTACCTTCTGGCTTCTGCAGTTGCAGCTGGGCAGAGGTTCTTTGCTTTATTTCTGAGCTCTGTTTTTCTCACTCCACCTGAGACCCTTCTTTTCTATTTCCCACAGGGAAAGGTGCCAAGGGCAGCTCCTCCAGAGCCTACAGGCACAAGGGAGATCTCACAAGTTATTTCTGAATTAATTCTCTGCTTAGGACCTGTATTTGGAGCCCATTGGACTTGCTTCTGTTTTCACCTCAACTCGAGGAAGCTTCTGCTGCTGCTTGGGGGGAGAGGAAATGACAAAGTAAATGAAATTATTCCAAGCTAACACAGAGTCTACGTGAAAAAGTTGGGTGGTTGCATTGCATTTCACATCTAATCTGCTGATTGCTTTGAGGGTTTTAATGTGATTTTCTGTGACAAGAGATACTTCATAACATCTGAGCAGTATTGAGAGCACCTGAACACTCACTTGGTTTACCTAAAAAATTAAGTTTAGCCTATGCACCCACTGCAGTGTCCGTGGTGAAACTGGGAGCTGCCACAGCTCTCAGAGTCCACACCTACAGGGTGGCATGTCTATCTTGATTTTAATTGCTATCAGACTTTTACTCTGATTACTCATCTCAAACTTACCCAAACCCAAGGTTATTCACTTTAAATTAAGTGATTGAGATAAAGAACTAATTGCAATATAATTAGATACTCATAGTCAGTTAAATACTAACTGAAGGCCTTGCTTGAAACTAACTGCTATGGAGTTTTTCTAATGAAAAGGCAAACAAAATTAAAAAAAAAGTATCAGGCTTGCCTTTTTTTTTAAAGCAACTACTTTGTACATTTCTCTGTGACCTTTTTTCTAAAAAACCCTTTATAGTATTTCCTCACAGAAAACATCTTCTCAATGAGCACTGCTGATTTAAATAACAGGGATCTTCAACTTACAAAAATTGCCTCCAAGGAAAGTACTTGCCCTGAAGAACTTCATGAAAATTAGACAGTATTATGATAATGAACTGAAAGAAATAAAAAGTGGAGTCCAGGTCTTCCAAGAAATAACTGTATACTATGTAATTTTCTCAGTGGAGCCTAGATATTTAACTTTCTTACCCAAGCAGATGCAAAGAAGCACATGAATGGCTGCAAACTGAAGGAAGGTTGGTTTGGGTTAAATATTGGGAAGAAATTCTTCTCTGTGAGGGTGGTGAGGCCCTGGCACAGGGTGCCCAGGGAAGCTGTGGCTGCCCCATCCTTGGAAATGCCCAAGGCCAGGTTGGATGGGGCTCTGGGCAATCTGGGCTGGTGGAAGGTGTCCCTGCCCATGGCAGGGGTGGCACTGGATGAGCTTTAAGGTCCCTTCCAACCAAGGCCATTCCATGATTCTGTGAAAGAAAGGCAAAGTGTGTTGCTATATTAAAGAGGGAAGATATTTTTCCCTTGGAATCACTCATGAGGTTACTCAAAATAATGAAGTTCTGTACCAAGTGTGCTTCTGACAGCATTTGTCTTTTCATGAGTCAATAATAACATAAACCACGCATGGCAATCTGTGTGGCTTTTATGCCTATGTAACAGTAGATCACAAAATTATTATACATAATACATAAAAGGCTTTTATTTCAGCAGTACTCTTCACAAACAGGTACCAATGTATTTTTTTAAATACCTGCAAAGATACTGTTACCATTTTGACAGACGGAAAAATCAACAAAGCGAGAATTGGAAAAACTTGAATGTTATTCAACAGACCAAGGATACATAGAGAAATAAACAATTCTGAGAATTAATCTAGCATATTTTTCACTAATTAACTTAATCCCATCTGAGTGAAAGGACACTCTAGATTGATGGGTTTATTGCAGTCCACAACCCAACGACATATTTGTGTTAAGTCCTTGTTATTTCCCTTGTCTGTTTTGGAATTTAAAGCACTTATTCACATTAGGCTTGCAGAGCACAGATGGGCACCAGAGCATCCACCTCATCTGGGCCACGGCAGCAAACTCCTGGGCTCTGCTCAGAGCTCATTTCCTGCTGCATCTGATGTCTCTGATCTAACAGAAAGGCAAAAACCATCCCCAGACCACTGTGCCCAACAAAGAGTTTGATCCATCCCAGGAGCCTCAGCCTCTGATTTTGTGCATATCAAAGCAATGCTCACTCCAGCAGAAGGCACCTAGATTTGGGGTTTGGATTTCAGCTTCTTCCTGACCTGATATAAATCCATAAGCTTTCAGCAAAAAGGGGAGCACACATCCATCAAAGGGAGTGAGAATCTGCACTGAGCAGGCAGCAGGGGCTTGCTGGGAGCACCCAAGCTGTGTGCCTGTCCCTGCCAGCAGTGTGCACTGGGGTGTCAGGATGCCCAAAATCACAGCTTAATCATGGAATGGAGCAGGGACAGGAGCTCTGTGCTGGGCTGGCACCAAGGGCCTCCTGCCATGAAGGCAGCACTCAGCCTGCTCGTGCCAAAAGTGAAGATGTGGCACACAGAATGAAGAGAAAAGGGTTTAAGTTTTAAAATTCAGAAGGCTTTTTTTTTCTTTTTCAAAAATGCATTATTTTTTATAGACAGTTGACTGGCTAAATGCCACAGCACCTCTCTACCACCATTGGGTGAGACAGAGAGAGCATATTTTGAAAAACACACACAAGAAAATAACAAACTAAAGTGAAAAACAGCAGCTGTTATTTTAAGAGATGCTTATAAAACCCCTATCAATCTTTTCCTGAGAACATGAAGTGCCTACAAAACTGTTCTCTTTAAAAAGTAAGGAGTTTTTTTTCCTTGGGAAGATTCAAGCCTGCTGCTGCATCTCTCTAAGATCCACGAAATGTCAGCCCCACACGAGGATGAGCAAACTTCAAGGTGAACACAGAGAGCTGTGCAGGAAGCACTGCTGGGCAAGGTTCACTGCTGAGCTCCTGAGTCAGAAAAAACTCCAAATATCTCAGGCTATCCAGGAGGGGTGAGAAAGTGCACACTGTTTTTATCAAAAATACCTCTACCCCCACTTCCAGATAACTTCCAGTACCAGACAATTAAAGCCTTATTCTATTTTCCCACTCATAAAAGATGTAGGCATACCATTTGTCTCAAAAAAAAAATTATTCTTGTTCCACATCAGCAATCTTCAAGTATTAAAAAAAATAAATAAATCTGACTGCAAGGTAGTGAATTTTCTCCCAGATATGTCCAATATCAAATTAATGAAATTGCTATTAACATATTTTTATAGCATCTCTCCCACCATAAAAAGAGAGGAGGCAAAGCATAATGGAGCAAACATAATGCAAAATATTTCACAGCACATTATTTACATGTACTTAAAAGCAAGGAATAATGAAATTGCCTTTTGCCCTCTTCTCTCCCACAAAGCACTCCAGAAATAACCAAAAACCAGAGACACCTGAAAATTGTACAAATCCAAATGGAAACAGGAGACAAACAAACACTGCAAAACACACATTAAAAATCTTCCTATCCTTATACTGCCAGAATTGCAGCTGTTGGGTGGTGCCTGGATGTGGGAAACAGAAAAATAGAAACTTCCACAGACACTGAGGAGTTTGATTTACAGCCTTGGAAAGAGCTTGGGTTGATGCACTGATAAAGGTACACAGACATTAAGTAGAGAAATTATAAACCTATGTTTCTATAGTTTAGGTAAATAAGAAGCTGTGTTAGGTGATCTGGTGGAGGATTTTTAGCTGTAGCAATGTGATTTTATAGCTTAAGTGGAGAATTTAGATGTTATAATAGAAGCATATGTGTGTTTAAAAGTTATTGGATGAAGGGCAGATGCAAAGCAGGAGAAAGTACTAAAGGTGATGAGTTACAAGGTAAAAACAAACTAACTAACTGCTCATTGGTCCAGAAAGTTCTATATTGCCATGGAACTCAGAAACTCGTGATTATCTCCTCAGCCATGGATGACTTACTACTCTAAATCCTCTGCCTCTGAGACTGATGCCTTATCTGATTTATTTTCTAATAAACAAGTAATAAATAAAATAATAAATAAATAAAAGTAATAAATAGTTAATAGCCATGATAGTGCCATCTCTTGATTCAAGGCTCCCACACCTTTTATATCTCCAGCACCATTTCAAAACCAGTGCCAAGCAAGGCACTGGCAAAAAACCACTGTGTTGACTCCTCCCTGCCCCTGACAAACTCACAGGATGATTTTGTCCCAGATCACTACATCTGCACAAGCTGACTGAAAAACTTCATCAGGAAGTCTCGGGATCAGACCCTGATTTTACTCAGTCCTCAATCAATCAAGCCTTCAACAGCCTCCAAGAAATAAATCTCAGGTCTTTAGGATCTGGTTCTGCCTGGCACCTAAATTTAAATCCTGAAGTCACCAGGATTCACCACAGTTACCCCAAGAATTGGGAAAATTCTGCTTCTTTCATGCCTTTTCCCTGGAGCTGGGATTAGGGATCCCTGTAAAGGATTCCACTTACACCCTACTCCCTTTTGGGTTTTACACTCAACAGGAAACAAACCTATGAAAACTAATCTCAGCTTTCTTTTAAGCTGCCCTTTTTCCTTCTTCCAAAGGGAAATTGGAGAAAAAAAACCTGATTGTGCTAAATCAAAACACTTTGTTCTCTGTTCTATCCAAGCTCTCTGCAAATGTAAGTGAATGTCTGCCTTCAAAATGGGGCAGGACCCAGAAACAAGCAGCAGACTGATAATGTAGCTTAAAACTCTGCCAAGTGCTGCCAGCAAGGTACAAAATAGTCTTTAAAAACTCAATCTAGTATTGGCATAATAGACCTCTTGCATTTGTGTAACTCAATAACATTTTCATTTTAAACATTTATTAAGGATTTCCAAAGGAAACGACAAGGGTGATGTTTTCTCTAAATAACCATCACCTGCCATGACTTACTGCACTCTCTCCTTTACAATATCTTTAAAATAAGCTCAGGTTTTGGGCAGGTAATAAAAGCAATGCTCAGGGACTCACTCTCATTGCCATGGGGTATTTCTTCTCCCCAGATCACAGCACAAAGTGTTCAGAAAAAGGCAGCACACTGCTCATTTCTATTTGGTGACTGCAATCACAGTCACCTTAATGCAATCACATTATTTACCATCTGTTCTTTGTTTCATCAAAATAGATCTTCCACACAGTTCATTTGGACACTGGAGACAAATAAGTTATTTACTCCCATCAGTTCAATGTTTCAGCTCCTAGAATTTTAAAAAGAAAACCTTTCCCACCAGAATATGTTTTCTCAGATATTCTCCAATGTAATAAATCTCTGAATAATGGTACCTTGGTTTATGGCCACCTTTTAAAATAGAAGTTACTTCTTTGCACTTTTTTTAATGCCTTAGATCATATACAAGAGCTTTAAAGATGTTTAGCACTGCAATTAAAAATTGATTCTGACAAACAACTTTTCAACACTGACAATTTTCTTGGATTGGCTTTGATTTCTTGGATTTGAAAAAAAGAAACTTTCCTTGCAACTAAGTATGAATCACATTAAAGGACAATCAGGGCCCAGAACACCACAAAAGAAGCTGCCAGGGAAAGGTTTTATGCAGCATATTTGAGAAGTGTATGTGTAAAAAAAAAGCAGCATTTTGAATAAGGTGAGCCTGATTTGACATTTTCCAATTGAAATAAAATTTAAAACATCAGTTGGTGATGATGCAATTGAGGGGGATGGGGAATGGTATTTAAAATAATAAATAGTAATAAATGGCAGAAATGGAAAGGAGTGACAACAGGAAAAAATATTTTTGCTGATTTATCTGAAGACATTTCTCTCACTGGACACTAGATAACTTGTAACTTACATTAAAAGGGATAATATTACTTTTCCGTCACCACTTCATTATTTAAATGAAATTATTTAGGCACACATTTATTAAATGTATGTCATGTCACAGATGTATTATTTTACAGCATGCAGATGTAGATTAACACCCTCTATGGAATCCAGGGGTTGGCCTGGGCATACAATCATGCTGAAAAGGCAATTTCCCCTCTGCCCCTTCAGGTTTGGCACTCAGGAGTTCTGCAGGGTGAGCCCTGCTGAGCCCAGACTGCTGCAGTCCCAGCCTGTGCCACTCCATCACCTCCCTTGTCTGAAGGCACAGGTGATACAACACAATCCATCCACACAGACAGAGATTATCATATGAAAATGAGAATTAAAATGCAAGCTATGTGTGATCATCTTATCAGCTCCAGAGATATTGAGAATACACTGAGGGTGCATCCACTTTATTCAGGCCAGACCTAGTGCAGAGTAAACCATTGGCCAGCAGATAAAATATCTATAGATTTCTTTATAATGACTTCTGAAAGAGTCCTGGTGAGGTGACTCAAGTGCTTGCACACCCTGCAGATTGCAACATTCTATTGCCCAATAGTTTTATAACATTAGAGAAAGGGTTTTTTTCTAAACCAGAGACACCCTGAATGGCAGAGAACAGATTCTGAGAGAGAATCCTTGAGAAAGTCTGCAGAGACCTCATACCTGGTTTTACAAAAGTAATTCTATCTCTCTGTGCTATTTTATTATTATTCAAAAAAATATATAAAATATAATGACATAAAATTTCTTGATCAATGAATCTCTTACCCAATGAATAAAAGCAATATTCACTCAATCTATGGGTTTTGATTTATGTTTTTTTGTTTCTTGTGCTTGAGGTAAGGTTGGAGCTCTGCTGGATAGACACTCATTTTCCTTCAAAGCCATTTAAATTGTATTATTAGCACCATTAACATGGACACTTACCAATTACAGTATGAAAATTGTTTATTTTAGTAGAGCTTCATTAAAGCAGACAGGTGGTGAAGAGACCAAATTCCAATTATGCCTTTCCTGCTCAGTTTCTTAAGCAAGCTCCATTAATGCTAAATTTGCTATTTAAGTACTTTATGCCAGATATTTACAATTAATGTTACTAAGCTGAGGTAAACTCAGAAGAGCAAAATAATTGTCATAAATTGTTGTCCCTGTTTTGTTGCCCCTCTGTTTTATAAATTTTAGGCTTGATGTATTGACAGCCTGCTGAAGTACCCAGGCCTAGAATTCCTCCTACACCTCACTGAGATCTGCTCCTTGTGGTTATTTACTGGAGAACAGCAACCCAAACACAACTTGTGTGCACTAAAATCCTCAGAAGACCTCACTGAATGCTTAAGGCACCCACACAAAAAAGTAAATTAAGGAAAAAATCAGACATCACAGAGTGATGCGAGACAGATTAGGAGAATAGCCTGTGCCCTTCCCTTCATTCTACAAGACAAAAACAAGAAGCTGCACAGATGGCCCCAACCTGCAGAAAAACTGAGCCCCAGGCCAAGAAGCCAAAGAAAAAGTGACAAAAGTGAAAATGCAGCACTTCTCTCTGGAGGTCATCTGGAGATCTGAACCTTCCTCAGGGTTTCAAAGGAGCTGAAAAAACCTGCAAGAGATCAAAGTGGCCAACAAAAGTTGTCTCTCCTGACCTCTGCATGCTTCTAGAAGACATCAGAAGCACATGTTTCATTCAGCACAGGTGATGATGAAACAAACAGGGAAAATGAGGGAATGAAGAAAGAGCTGCTTGATGATCTGACTGAAGTGGCACATTCAGCTTGCAGCAGCTGAGCTATTTCAGAGCTGAGCGTATCACAAAAGGCTCCAACTTAATAACCACACTTTGAAGATGCACAAAAAAATACCTAAAATCTCTCTTTATTTTATTTTCAGTTAAATCAAGTAAGGAGCATCAGAGTCAGTGGCTTTGAAAATCTTTTTCACCTTGAGGTTTATCTTGAAGGAAATCTAAAACTCGAGGTTTTCACAAATTAAACAAACTCATTGAAGATTCCTATTAACTTGAAGATCAGCCAGGTCATCTCAGTCCCTGTTTACACCTCTAGACTGAAATCTGGAGTTGCAAGAGGTGAGGTGGCACGAAGGAACAAATGCTGCTGCCTTTTTTCCCCTTCATTTTGACCTAAGGGATTGCAGGGGGATGGAACAAATCAAAAACCTCAAAAGGAGAATAACAGCATTTTTCCAAAAATTGAGTCAAAGCACTCATTGCTGTGCAACCTCAATAAAGGAGGGCCGAGGATGGAGAGAGTAAAAACAGAAAAAAATAATATTTATCTGTTAAAATGGAACTGAACATCAAAACCCTACTGCAGTCAATGTTGTAGCAGTGACCAAGCTGACCAAAAGGTAGATTAATAAACCACATGCTTCATCCTAGAACCCTTAAGGGATGAACATTAAACTATTATATCTATTAATTAGTTAATGGTTGAGGAAATTTAACTGTTCCTCATAAGAAGACAGGAACTGGGTGGGGAAATAAAAGCTCTGCTGGTCCTTATATAAAACTGTGGTAACTTCATGTGATTTAAATTTCCTGCACTTGGCTAAAATCACAGGTTCAGCAAGCCACACATAGAACAAATATTCCTTTCAATATTTCAAGAAGGAAAAACCCTAAAACGAGGTATCAGCTTGGTCAATGACAGCTTCCTTATGTGGAAGGGAAATCACAGTTACTCAGCTGTGTGTTCTTACAGGGAAAATACATCCCAAAAATGTATGCATACATACAGGAAAAGTGTCTCTACAAAAAGGAATTAAAATTCACTGGCAAAAAGCAACTTTGAGGTGAGGATGAAAAAAAAAAAGCAATACCTTTTTGATTTCAGTGTGACTTTAGAAACTGGCAAACATTAGACTCTTGTTCTGTCCACCAAGACCATTTTAATATCTCGCTGACATTTGCCTACCGAAACATTTTCTATAGCTGACATTTTCTCAAACACCACGAACCTCACCTTGGTGGAGACACAGTTTCTCAGGCAGGATTGTAATAGGATGACACAGCTGTTGCCATTTGCAGGTATAAAAATAATCGACTGTTGTAAAGGAGTAGGAGATCTCCCGAGCATGCAGAAAGAAAAGGGTTTGTTTTTTTTAAAAAAAAAAAACAGCAATTCCTTTTCAGAACTTTCAATTTCAAGCATTTGTCACACTCCTACTTCAAACATGCAATGCAGAGTTAAGGCAGAGTGAGAAAATAGCATCTAATCCTTCTATGACTTACTCAGAAATGCAAATAGACTTAACGGGGGGTTTTAACAAAGCAAGAAGAAATATGATTAAAATCCATTTCTTGATTCACAGACCTCAATTTGAAAAAGCACATTAAAAACTGAAAAGCCAAACTGTTCACAAGTTAAAATGCTGCACTCCCTCGAGGTTTGTTTTTTGTTCCAAGACCTTTGTGGAGTCCCAGTGGTTTGTGAGCAGTTCTAAAACTCCCTGAAGTGGATCAAAAGACCCCAGAGACTTGGAACTACTCCAGAAAATGTAGGCAGTGTGCAGGGGGAAACCCTCCAGTGCTGGGCTCTGTGCACAGACACAGCAGAAGGCAAACTTCCCCCTGAGGAGCTTTAACACAAATACAGAGGAATCAGCTAAAATCACCTAAGGGTAAGGGCTGTGACAAAGTGTGGGAGTCTTGAAAGGTTCCAGAGAAAGTTTCTGAAATTGTTCTCAGTCTTGTGATTCCTTCAAATACTTACACCTCTCCTTACTGACCAGATTGTTTCTGGAATATCCAATAGGTCTTACCCCCTCCAGTATAAATTTTATTTAACCTTCAGCTCAGATTTAAGGGAAAACTTCTGTAGAGTCTTTACTGCAGAACCAAATTGGAGCTGGGCAGCAAATGAAGTAAAAATTAAAGCAAAGAGCAAGAATTTCAGTTAACTTAGAAATAATACACAATACTTGGATGTACATCTTGTGGTAATAGCTTCAGAACTTGGGGAATAATTTTTAATTCAATCAGAATTGAATTCTTTTTTTTCCTCGTGTTCTGTCTTTTGCTTTTTTTCATGTTCTTTTCTGGTAGGGAAAAGGAAGCTAACAAAGCTACTAATTTACACTGCAGTCTGGGGAAAAGAGACTCTTCACAGAAGGTAACAACCACAGAAGTGACATTTTCATAGGTTTGAAGGATACAGACATAAACAGCTACTTCCTCTTCAAAACCTGCACAGACCCTGCTCTTGAGGTGAGAAAGCTTAGATCTTCCCCTTAGGTTTTAGAGCCACCCCCAAGTACCAAACACCTTTTATGTCAGAGAATAAAAATGGTCAGGCTGAAAAAATCCAGCAGACTCCTCCTCTATTTCTTGTCCTCACTGTCACTGCCAGGAGAACATGCAACCTCCTGCTCGTGTCACAAGTGATATCTGACTCTGCAGCAGCAAACTGGGACCTCAGAGGTGTCACTGAAGAGAGAGATGTCCACAAAAGAGAGAGATTTTAATTTGTGCTCAGAGCAACTTCGAGCTCCACACCCCAAAATCACACCATGTCAGTTTGCTAGGAAGTTGGATGTTAACCTTATTCCTTGGAGAAGGGAAGGAAAGAAAAGATAAGCTCCTTTTTCAGGTGCAAACAATGGCTGGTCAAGCAGAAAGATGGTGAAACGAGCAATTAAAGCCAAATGAATCTTAAAAAAATCTTTTAAAACTTGATAAGTAAGACATTTGGAAACCATTGATCAGCTCTGTTATGGGCTACCTTACCATTAGATGCAGAAAACAGTTTATCTGATGGCATTAAAATACTAGAGATACCAGAAAAAAAATAACAAAAGAACAAAGCATGTATGAATATATATATATAAATCTAAATCTAAAATCCCTCCTTACCATTCACAGTAATGTTACTCATTTTCATTTCATAAGGCACATACCAAGTACCTCTGGCTTTCTTGCATTACAGAAGACACAAAATTCACACATTTTTGGCACATGAAGTAGAAAGAATATCTTAATATACATGTATCAAAATTTATCACCCTTTCTAAACAATAAAAATCTCTTGTTCTACATAATTCAGTATTTAGAACAGCATTTTTAGCATTTATTCAGAGCAGACCTTATATTTATGCACACTTTGCATAAATCCCATCACACCTACAGTTTATGTAAAGCTTTTGTTCCCCAAAAACGGCAGAAAAAGATGAAAGGTGATATTTAACTTGCTAAAATAGATCACACTGCTCCAAAGAACATCCCCTTTCCTGTGTGCATGTGTTCCAGCACAGTGCCAGCCTTACATAAAACTCCCCAGATAGTCTGGGCTTTGCACTGATCCCTGTCACCTCCAAACTGGACACAAGTAGCTCAGAGCTGAGTCCCACTCTGCCTGCTGAGGCACAGCTGATGCCTTAGGTTTGAACTTTTCTCTGTTCCCAGCCCTGCCCTGCCCAGTGTCACTCTGCAGTTCCCTGGAGCTCGTTCAGTGCTGTTCTCTCATGCTCACACACACACAACAAAGCCTCTCCAGCTCTCCAAGGACACCCAGACCCTCCTAGGCACAACAACTGCAAACCACAATCTTGGGGAGAGGGGGGCAAGCTGGGGCAAATTCCATCCTTGCCTGGCTTCTGCTTGGGGAATTGATGCTGAGATCCAAGTGGGAAGAACTCGGGAGCTGTCCTTGTCCATGTTGGGATGCACTGAGGCAGGAGCCTCTGGAGCCCAGAGTGTACCTCTGAAGGCCTTTCCAATCAATCCCCCCTTTTTTCCTCCATTCCTCTCTGCTCTCTGTTTTTAGGTATCCATTTAAGGCATCACTGCTGCTTCTTTTTGGTGCTGATTTCCACAGGGATAACAATGCCCACATGGCAGACCTCCTGCCCAGGAGCAGCATGAGAAAGCAAGAGGAGAACACAGACACATGGAATTAACCTCACATTCTGAGAGGCTGGAGAGAATAATCCAGAATATAACAGGCTAAGTTGTAAAAATCATCAGGGCAAGAAAAACCCTTAAGATAAATCTTTCCCAACCCTTTCACCCAGTGCTTCATTTCTGACACCTCGTCACAATCAGTGTCTGCTGGGATTCCAACTAATCCTTCTCACTTCACTTGCTGGTTTATAGAGACTACAGATGTATCTCCACATTTCAGTGAGCTGGCACCTCCATTTTCAACTTCTCTTCTTTACTTTTTTTGGTTCAGCTACTTGTACAGGTGGGGGAATCATTCCAGACTGAAACCAGGAACACATGCACCTAGTTATCCTTCCTAGTATTTGAAACATTTACACATGATTGATCTTTGCTTGGCTGCACTGGTTTTTTTTTGCCACACACTCTTGTTTCACAACAAATTAAACCCAGCTCAGGAGTCTCAAGTCCCCAAAAAGCACCAAAATATCAAAGCACCATCCTGAGGTGGGGCGATGCACACATTGCAATGATCATGGAACCTCAGCTCACAAGTCACTTTCCCCTCCCCTCTTAATTTTTTTTCCTCAGGGATAAATGACATTTCTTTCATTCCCTGTATTTCAGAACAGAATTTGGAACACAACAAATTCTAAAGACAGATGAAAATGGCAGGAAAGGAAAAGGAAACTGTGAGTGCACAGTGCAACATACCAAGAGGAACACACAAAACATTTTCCTCATGTTCCTGAAGTTCTTAATCTTTCCATTGACTGAAGTAATGCCTCTCAGTCATCACAATGAGAAAACAATTGCCACTTATGCAATAGGTATGTAACTGTATGCACTCATGGTTAAAAAATGACAGAAAAATGTACACAACTCCTATCCTAAAGATGTAGTTCAATGATTTAAAGATACAGAATTGAAGTACCCAAATCCAGGATGTATCAAGTGAACAGTAAAAGAAAACATTTTGTATTTGTGACATTTCAACTATCATCCCTCTCAGTTTCATATTATCTGCCACCACTATTTGATTCAGATTCCTAAAAGATCCATTTATTCAAAAATTCCACTAGTGGTCTTCTCTTTATTCCTGTCCAAGGTCCCTTTCCACCTGATGAAAAGAAACGTGCAGGAGATAGCTCTAGAATCAAAAATTCACTAGCAGTAAATACCACCATTATAATGTTTTAGCTTTGATGTCAAGAACACATTACTTCAGGGAGCCACCAACTAGCAATTAGTTCTGCAAAAGTGTGATGAAATATCAAAGTCTCAAGTGATACTCGGGAAGTTAAAAGGTTTAGGCAGCAGTGGGAGTTAAAAACCCAAGTTTCTCACCACCTTCAGAGCTTAGGGATGACAAACAAATGCAGACATAACTCCACAGGATCCATGGGGAGTGAGGGTGATCCATCTTTGAACCTCTCTTTCCTTCACTTCATTAATACAATTTTTGATACTATATTGTTTAGATATTTATACCATTTGGTCAAATAAGAGCCATCTCTCCCTCCTGTGCTTTTCTTGCTGCATACCACGAGCACAAGTCACAGGATTCCTGTATTTTCTGGAATGCAAGCCAGGGAGCATTTCCACACTGAGCAGCCTTGCACGTGGTGGGAGCTCCTTCCTAGAAGTCATGCAATAGCAGTGACAGGGTTATAAAGAATAAAAAACCAAAAATTAAGTGAGGGATCTGGAGACTCTGGGCTGGACACTCTGCCAGCTCATGCCCTTAAGTGGAAACCTTCCAGAGGTGTTCTGATAATTATTTGTCCTCAGTAAGAAACTCTTCTGAGTTCAAGTCACAGAAACCAGAAGAAAGCACAGTGAAAAGTGAACACAAATTTGCTGTCAGACTGAAAGAGGAAGGCAGAGAAGGACGAGGTCAAACCTTTGTCTTACTGAACAAATGTCCAAACAGTTTTATCTTTTAGACAGGGAAAAAAAACCTAAAAATCCACAGAAAATTACTCAAATGTAAAATAATGTGCTAAAGATACTTCTGACCATTAGGGAGTGAAATCCTAAAAGGATGATCTTATTCACAGTAAATATCAGAAGCAACAAGAACAAAAGTCTTCAACCTTTCCCAAAGACTACCTGAACTCCAAGGAAGGAGTCCTGCAACCCCCAGTCACTAACAAAAGATGAATTGATCATCTGACACAAGATTCCCTTCAAATAAGGCAAAGGTTTGGGTGATGATGGCAATCCTTACCCAGATCTCACATTTGTGGGCATCAAAAAACTTCCAAGTTATTCTTCTGTGACAAAGCTACCTTTCATGTGCTTGTTTCTGCAGTAAAAACCTGACTTCAGTCAATCTAAGAGTGTGGAAACTCTCATATCACTCAAAAATCATATTGTAGAAATTAACACTCCATACCAGAATCCAACTACTGAATTCAATGAAACATTTGCCAGCCACAAATTTAAGTGGCAAGAAAAATAATGAAGAAAAAAGGGGAAAAAAAAGATTAATGACCAGGTGGAAGCTGTGGCATTGGAACTCCAGAACTATGAGGATGAGATAATTTTATTTAATCAAGAGAGCTCTTTGATGTGACACAGGGAGGACTTGTAAATTGACAGTAATTTTTTTTTCCTTCATTTAATGTCAGGGTGAATAAAAACAAAGTAATGGAGGATCCACCACTATATCAGATAATTTAAAAATTTGATAAGGATCTTGACAGCATCCAGGCCCTTCATATTTCAGTGTTCTTATTGCTACACTTGCATTGAATGGGTGTTAAAAAGCTCAATGCATAGAAAATGTAGCAAAACACTACAAACACAGGAGAACAGAAGCAAAGATTATCTTAAGTAATTATTTTCTTCAGCTTTGAAATTAAACACGCAAAAAAAAATCAAATTACTGTGATTACAATTCAAGATTAGCAGTTAATGGGGTTTTTTTTAGACTCTACTTTAAGTAACATAACTTAAAATGTTTAAAATAGCATAAAATTTAACACATTTTTAACCTACCTTCCTCATAGCTATCAGCCCTTGGGTTACCCAGGCCTGTTCACTCTGGTGAGGATACTGAACATGGACAATTCCAAAGCATGGAGGAGTTAAAAACACCTCTGTCTCCAGATCAGGTCCTGATTTTTGTTACATACGATTCACATTTGGTTTTATTCAGGAATTCAACCACTCTCTCCTAATGTTTCTGCAAGGATGCCTACAAGCATCAGGGGTTACCTAACAGAGTTATGTGGAGAACATTTAGGGCTTTCCCTCCTTCACCAAACAAGGGCCAGGTGGTGCAGCCCAGGGAGAAACCCTTTGGAGAAAACCTTGATTATCTCTTGTCTAATAAAACAAGAGTCACGAAACACCACACAAGGGGAAGAAAGAAGCCCCACAAACACTTTGCTCCAAACATTAAAAAGTGAGGGATTGAAGGGAGGTGAGGGTGGAAGGAGAGCAGAAACAATCACAGAAAGGAAAATGAACCTTTTTCCAGAACTAGAAATCATTCTGCATGATGTACTCCTGCTATATTTTTAACCTTGACGCTTTCATTAGTCTGTGACATCTATTAACTAAGGATGAGCAGCAGAGCAGGACATGATTAAACACCTAGCAGTGCAGTATTAAACTCACTGGGCTGCACCTCCCCTGCCAGCAACACCGACACAAATGAACCTATTGCCACACATTTCTCACTTCATCAGGCCTGAGGTTCAACCCACATGCCCAACATCAGTGGGGCAGCATCACTTCACATTAACTGAGGGCAGGTGAGGCTACATGGATCTGCCTTGTCAAAAAGAAAAGGCCTTCACCAAAAAGCAACGTGCAAAAAAATCTGAATTCTCTGTCACATAAACTACACCTCCCTATCATGGAGGCATAACAGGAATGCTCAAGGATTAATGAAACCCTTGGCAGATGGGCACTGCTGCCATGGAGCACCACCATATGCCATTTCCATGCCATTCCCAACGTTTCCAAACCCTGATCCTTCCACTCTTTTCTGTTGCACGAGGAGATAATAAATTTTGAAAGGCACAAAGAAGGTGAAAGCTGACATCTCCTGCTATGGCATCAAATCAGCTCTAACACACTTCAGCTCTTCTCCTCTCTTAGTGGCAGCCAAAAGGAAAAGAAGGTAGACAAAAAGCAGCTCGTTCCCATTTACCTGTTCAGCTGTGGTACAAACCTTCTGTGTGCTGCACCTGCAGGTACCATCAGCCTTTTTTTAATGAAGTTACCTGGAGAAGAATTACATTGCTTTCTTTTCTGTCTAATGGGGCTAGAGTAGAGCAGCCTCGTGGCACTGAGAGAACTCCTTTACAGTCCAGAGAAAGCTGGAGGACTGAAGACTATGAAATATAATCACTTATCTTTGTTAGTCAGCCACCTTCTACTTCCTTTCACTTCCTTCTGGCCCTCACACAAATAACATCCACAAAAGAGCCACTTTTAAAATAATTTGAAGAAAATTAGTAGATTTTTTTCTCACTTGGGTACTTCAAAAGTACTCAGGTATTTTGCTGCTTTCTCCAGGGTTCTCCATTATTCTTTTAAAATTCCCAATCATCCTGTCACCTCTTACATCTGCTATTTCATAATTAAGCTTGGCACTTGAGATCAGTGAACTCATGCTGCTGGGTGCCTTGGTCATAGTAATAAAAACCCCATGTTTTGTTTCCTTTTTCCAGGAGGTGTGTTAGAAGTGCAAAAGAGGAAAGGAAGGCTTTGGAAAAATTTTATTGAATAAGAATGATTTTTTTTCTTTTTTCAATCTCTACTTCAGAAATTGAATTACAGAAGAGAACCATTTTACAATCACTGCATGCTTTGATCCTGACTGCCTTCTTTCTTCTTCTTGCACATGATGTCTTTCTAAAAGATGTGAGTAAAATCTCATTCATTCTTTACCATAATATGCTTGCTTTATGTATGCCAGCTTCCTAATGAGCTGGCACATTAGTCAAATGCAATCAAGGTAATAACCTAATTCAGGTTTAAAATATTATCAAGATGTTCTACAAATTGGTTCTGTATTTAGCTATTCAACATACATTTAGAAAGTACCTTTCATGATGAGAATCACAAGGCATTGTAGAAAGAGGGGAAGAAAAAAAAAACCAACAAAGCAGAGACAGAAGAAGAGAGTTCTCAGTTCTGCCAAGCTGCCTGAAACACCTGACATTGGCTGTGTGCTCCTCTGGTTTTTCAACTCATCCACAGAACTGCTGGCCCAATACCCTGGGCAGAGAATTTCAAGCCCTAGGGAATAGATGGCAGGGGCTCCAGCTCCTGACATCTTCAATTTGCATTTGGAGATGATTAATAAATGACAATCTATTAAACACATGGCACGGGATGACATGTGGAGGAAATGAAAGTTTAGCTCAGCAGGACTAAGGTCATGAAAGATCTTCGAGATTAGAAGTGTGAAGTATAAAATGTGAAGTGAAAAATTAGGCAGAAAGCAAATTTAGGCAGTGACTGGAACATTCCCTCAGCTGGGAATTAACCAGAAGCACTAATATGTTCAGTCCTCAAACTATTAAAAACCTGCTCATTCCTAAGAGAAATCATTTATCCTTTCATGGACACTGAATAAATCCCCTCAACATAGGAAACAGGAGTTACCTAACTGCCTGTGAAATCAATTGTTGTCCCCTTCAGACTCCCAGGGCAAAGTGCATGAAGTGCAGCAAAGATCTGCTCTTAAGATCATCAGCTGCCACTCTTGTTAATTACTGAAAGTGTGTGGAGAGAAAACTCCCCTTTATGAGGTTCAGTTTTAGGCAGATTCAAAGAAAAATAATCCTGTAATTAATAATTGGAATTTTATTCTGGAAATTAACACTCCTTGCCAAGCCAGAGCAGTTGCACAAATCCAGCCCTTCTGATTCAACACCTCTGGCACTTCCTTTCAAGAGATGCCATCAGGAGTGAAGGAAAGGGTCACCCAAATGTGGCACTGGGCAGTGCTTGAGAGGCACCCAAGCTTCACTGTGACACCAGAGCTGAGTTCATGTCTGCATTATCCTCCTCAGCATTTTCACTCCTAGCTTGTCTCCACCTCACAGGTACAATTTTCCACTTTATTCCTGACTGTGGGATGTGATAGACATCAGACTGAAAAAAAAATAAAATTCTACTATGGTTCTCTATTAATTTACTCATCACATACTATGAGAAAGGTTGCATTTGGTCAGGACACCAAAGTTGTCCTCATCTCTTGTGTTAATCACAGAGATCACAAACTAGTTTAGTAATCAGATATTTAAGACAAGCAAACAACTTCAAAATTCCTGAAGACTGAATTTTATGTCTGCCAAGTACCTTATTGAGCAGAAAACCAAATGTGGCAGCATGCTGAGACAAATAATATTTACCACTGGCATGAAGAGAAATAGTTATTCACTGCCATCATTGAAACCTTAGATCTTTCAGATACCTTTCTTTCCTCAGAGTTTTTCCAGGACATTTTTATAATCTCTAATGAAGCTACAAAAAAGGGAGTTTTTTAATCTTAAAACATTACTTTTACATGTTTTTTTTTCCCCTGTCCATCTATTTTTCACTCTGTTTCCTGCTTCACATAAGATTATTTCATCCTCTGACATTCACAAGCAATATAAATTCTAAATTGAAAATATCCATGTTAAACTGTGAACATTTGTAAAGACATATGGCTGTCATAAAACAGCACTAAAATATCCAGGGATTGGGTCAATACCCACAAATCCAATCAATGACTGCCATTGATCCTTGGATTCTTTTGGAGCAGAGAACTCCAGGCTTTTTACATTTCTGGTTTACATTCTAATGCTTCTCACACAGTGTATTTAGCATTAACATTGCCTCTGGGGGAACTGCTCTTTGCAATGCCTTCCAACTCCTGAAGCACTTTGAAGCCTCAGTAAAAATTATGGGTTCATAACAAAATAATTAGTCACAATAACAAGGAGAGCATTGGAAAAACATGAAACTGAAATTTAAAAGTTAATTTTAAAGCCTTGTCTCCAGAACTAAAGTGTAGTTTGACAGAACAAACAATCCTCCTACCCAAGCAGGGCAAGTGACTGCTACAGATTTTATGGGATTTTATGGGACTCTGCAAAATAATGCTTCAAGTGACTTTACTTTTGCTTGGTTACCAGTAAATACTACATATATGAAAATGCAGAATACATCTGGCTAGCAAAAATCAAAGTATTGCCCTTTTTGTCTCACTTCTGTGTTAGAACTTCAGTGCTAAAAGGCAAAGCTTACACAAAAAATAGGTTTGTGCTTTCAGAGGGCTACAGGTGCACAAGAGCTGTGCCCTTGTTAATTTTCAGATGTAGCTGCCTTTTGTTCTGGTTCTCTTTTGCTGACTTGTTTCTTAAATCTAGCTCTAATATAGAAGGAAATAAGTTATGCCTGAAGCTTCTCTTTAGCAGGGAAAGGGATAGCACGGGGCTGTGGGAAGGGGAAGAATACTAAAAGATAATTGTAAAGATCTTTATCTAAGCTATTCTTTGACAGTAAAATATCCACATTATTATTACTTGCCCTCTGTTTATTTACTTTCATGACCCTTTACAAAAATCCAGGCTGTAGGAGGTCAACACTGACTTGAAACTTTGGGAAAACACTGCATTTCTGTAAGAACATGGCAACATATTTGATAAAATTTGCAGCAATTATAGCTTACAAAGATATGAAAGGCTAAATTTTTCACAGAAACTTCAATTAGCATTTATCTTGTAAAGACCAAGATTCCTACAAGTGCCTAAATATTAGAAATTAGGCTCAAAAACATGAGTTTGGAAGAATCCAAGAGAAGATCTTGGATTCTTTTACTCCTGTTTTTAATTATTCATTGCGTCTGAATGCCCCTTGAAGACATTGGCTGAGTGTAAAGCACCCAAAACAAAGTTTTGACCTTTGCACTGACCCTCTTAGGAGTTCATGTGATCTCTAAGGTAGAAGATTAACAGTCCACAATTAACTGCAATATTGGAGTTCAGCAGCAGCTGAATTTCACACACAGAATGACTGGACTGTCCACGTGCCTTAGAAAGCTCTATAAAATAACCTGCTTTAAATATTTAGTCGCTCCCCAAGACTATATGCATTTTTTGACTTCAGTTTCAATCAAGAATGAAGTTTTATGTCTCATTATAGTATCACTAATGTGACATTTGTTATGTGCACTATAAACCCCTTTTTGTGAGTAACAGCATTGTGTGCCTAGAAGGTACTTGTTAAACTAAATTATCGTCTTGCTAATAATTAACAGCTGCTTGTTGTTGTTCTGTTTGCAGTTAATCATATATGTTCCTTTTTCATGCCTTGTTCCTATATGAATAATGCAAAACTCCAGCACATAAATCCCTCTGACTACGTTTTTGTCATGGCAATACCTGGGGGTTTTTTGGTTTTGTTTTTTTTTGTTGTTGTTTTTTGGGTGGGGGTTTGCTAATTTTTTTGGAGCCAAGACTCATAGCCACTTGTAAATAGGAAGCAAGGACCTCCACAGACACTCATAGAAATTCACATTCAGGAATTTTAATGTGGCTTTGGGTTTCATTCCTTTTCATTTTTCATTGGCATTCACCTAAGCCATGACATCTTACTTAAGTCAGTGCTGTGAAGCATTCTTATTTCTTGTTTTACTCAAATTTCCCCCACATCTCCCACAGTATCTGCCAAAAAGAAATTCCTTTTGTCATTACAGCATCTCCCTCTCCATCTGCCTACCTGACCCAACCTATTCCTTACTCAGTGAACTGTGCCTGTGATGCCTTAGGTTTTACCTTTTCTATGTTCCCAGCCCTGCCCTGCCCAGTGTCACTCTGCAGTTCCCTGGAGCTCGTTCAGTGCTGTTCTCTCATGCTCACACACACACAACAAAGCCTCTCCAGCTCTCCAAGGACACCCA
>VZTN01003401.1:0-136198 GCA_013400515.1 Erpornis zantholeuca | reverse complement strand
GCAAGCTTGGCCAACTTCCATCGTTGGCTAAAGTTTTAATTGGCAAATTTATGCTGGTATGCAAATGGACCAAACCTATAAAAGTGTGAAGAACTCGTGGCCTGGGGTCCATTTTGGGATGCCAGGGTGTGACCTTTGACAGCCTTTCTAATAAATCCCTCCTTTATTCCCTCATTCCTGTCTAGTCTCTGTTTCCAGGTAGCCATTTAAGGCTGTACCAGCTTTTTGTGAAGTGGAAGAAAAAAAACAAAGTTCATACTCTTTCCTAAGTACTGGTTAATCTTGTGCCCCATCTCTAGTTTTAATAGCTCAGCCCCCAACCATGTCCAGTATGGCCAGAGTTGACTGAGGGAGGAGACTTTTCTCCACCTTTCCTGCCACAGGAGATGGATCTGCTCTGATGCCAAGAACCTGACTGGGACACACCAGGTTTCCAACAAAACCTTGCTCCGTGTTCCTTTCTTTGAGAGGCTGCTCCATGCCTACACCTGTTTTTGAGAATTATCCACCCCTGGCATGCTCAGAGATAAACCCACAGCTCCCCAGGAGTTCAGAGCTGAAATCCATCACTGTCTAAAACCCACTGACCCCTAAAGGTTCACTACAGTGTTTCCTGCACACCCAAACACCACGGGGCAGAGCCCAAGGCAAATGTGTGTGTGAGTTTTAACCTGACAGAGCAGCCCAGAAGAACAGGGGCAGAAAGACTCCAGGAGTCACAAATTCCCACAGCCACCACAGTTCTGGTGGATGACATTTTACAAATTCCAGAGGTCTCACTCATAAGAAAGGATCCTTTAAGGACAACTGACAGGTCCTCACCTGAAAGCAACACATCAGTGCAGTACAACACTGAATTTTCTTCTAACAGGTCAGGGAGCCTTGATCTCAAAACAGAAGATGAACAAGCAAAACCCAACACAGGATGTTGTTTTAACTTTATAAATAACATGGATTTTATTTTAAAAAAAGCCAAACCCACACATATAGAAAAGAACTGAAAATTCTGCTATTTTTTTTGGCTGTGAAGAGAGAGAAATCATGAAAAATGCCTCTACTTTTTTACACCCATACCATAAAGGCTAACAATTTTTTAAAGCTGCAAAACACCTACTTATCAAGAAATACATGCAGTTTCAGTTCTAAATTCAAATTACTGTGCAATCTGAGCTCAGGTGAATTTTCAGAATGAATAACCTCATCACATCAGTCATTCCCAACCAAAAAATAAACAAATGAAAAAAAATCACTACCAAAACAAAAAAAACCAAAACCCACAGGAGTACACCAAAACTAGGTCACAATAACAGCTTTAAAATACTTGTCATGGAGCAGATTCAGAATTAAGAATTAACAGCTAGGGCTAAATTTATTTGCTCTAAAATATCCTTGTTTCTCCTTCACCCTATACAAATATAAGAGGCAGAGTTGGCAGCAGGGTGTTACAGGAACATTATCTTAGAAAACATTTGTCAAAGAAAAAAAAAAGCATTTGCTGGTATAATACCAGAAAGGAAAGAAAGACCAAAACAAACTTCTGGGTTTATAGTGAAAGTCTTCCTTGATTCCTTTTTGTGTTGGAATTAATAGATTAAAAATCCAGTATTTGAAAGACTAAGCCTCTGTCAGATCTTTTTGAGTTCAAAGGATTTCTTTATATTAATTTTGTTTTGGCAAAATTGATCAAAAGGAAGTAGAAAATATGCAGCTACTTGATAATGCAAAGAAAATTCAAGGAAGAAGAAGAATATGTTAAGATTTTCTTGGGTGTATGAGCACTTTCATATTTACAGCACTTTTTAGTAAGAAGTTGCAAACGATTATGTCCATATGAAAACATGCTTTTATCTCCCAACATCAAGTCTTTCCAATGCTCATTTTCTCAAGCCAAACACTGATACTGAGGAGAAAAAAGAAAGTCTAAGGCAGACTGGGAGCATCCCATGCTCTGCTCTGCACTTGGTGCCTTCTGCCAGCTGTGTCAGCACCCAGCCCCAAGGAAAACACCACCAAAGCACAGAGGGCAGCATTTCTGTACCTACATTTCTATAAGTACTCAAATTTTGGGATTCAGGTGTTGATTCCCTTTTTTTTTATTAATTTGGATGCTAACAGGGCATCATTTCCATCACTCCTTGCTGCTGTCAAACCACAAGTGTCAAACCACTACAGACTTATCTTGACAAGTTACTGAAAATGATAATTTTGTTTTTTCTTCAGTTTTGTTGAGCTCAAAATTCCCAGTGCTCAAATAGCTACACAGTCACAGAGGAACCATCCCCACCAATCCACAATTCATGTGCTTTTCCTTAGTGTTTTCAGAAGGACTTTACAGAAAATTTTCAGTGCCTCGTATCATAAGTGAGCTCTTTGATTCGCCCTCGCTTCTTCCAGTAAAAAAAAGGAATACAGGATAAAATAAAAACAGGAATACCAGCAATCCATGATCTTGCATCCAGACATCAACAAAAAAACCCTGCCCATTCAATAACTTATACAGGCACTCAACATGAACCAACCATCACCACCAAGGGCTGGGTAAGGTGCAGTTGACATCCACTGGGATTTTTCTCCCAGAAAACACCTCCTTCATGATGGAATTTACCACAAGAGAAGGCAATAATCAGCTTGTGCTGTTTAGGGTGCCCCATGTCACATTTCCAAGTCAAGATAAGCAATTCCAAAAGGTTTGTGCCTGAGGGGAAGAATGAATATCAAATTTAAATAAAAAGAATATTCACAGGGTACAAAATACAGGAACACAGTTACCAGGCAAAAGTACTTCATTAACATTTTTGTGTTTGGTTAATTGGCAAGTTGGAGAAAGATAAAGCAAAATTCAATATTAATTATATCTTGACAATCTCTGTCCATGTAATGGGCTTTCAATCTGTACATGTGGTATTAATCTGCATATGTAGTATGTTAGAAAATCTCAAACACTATTTGCAACTGGCTAATTTCTTCAGTCATCAAATAGCATCATCTCATCCCAGCATTATTTTTTTCCCCACGATTTAATCATTTTATTGACATGCTTATTTTAAAGTACAAGGATATGCTATTATCTAATTTACATTAACATAACCACCAATTTAATGGGTTTGATCTGACTGAAGTAAATGGGACAGCAACATACAAGCTGCTTCTTGTCTGCCATGGAAGTATCCTGTGGTTTATTGCAAAATGAACTACCAAGTTCACGAAGCAGAACACAAAACCTGCCACAAACAGCCCTAATGCAACTACAAGACAAAGTGTAGCACCCAAAATAAATCAAGTTCTTGAGGAAAGAAAAAAAAATTGGTTTTCTTGTGTACCTATATCCTCATATTTGCACTCTTATTAGCTGCACAGAAGCTAATCAGAATGTATTTATTTTCTCCTGTGTTTTCAAAGGGAAATTCATTTTGGTTGATAACCAAACAAACACATTATCATTTGCCTGCCTGAATGTTTGGAAGAGCAGACAGAGGTTTTCACATGAGCACAGTGAATTCAGCCCAAGTTAGCACTGACTAATAGTTATTGTGCTGCTCAGAAATAAAAAATAAAAACCTTTTCTGTGTTATTAACACTGCTTTCAGCCCAAATCCCAAACATGGCCCCATTCCAGCCACTGGGAATTAAACCCATTCTACCCCAGCCCAAATCCCAAACATGGCCCCATTCCAGCCACTGGGAATTAAACCCATTCTACCCCAGCCCAAATCCCAAACATGGCCCCATTCCAGCCACTGGGAAGGAAATCCATTCTACCCCAGCCCACATCAGCCACAGAGACAGATGAGTATAGATGGTTCCCCTCTTGCCATTATTCTATGAATAAATTGTCTCAGTAGCATCTCTCTTTTTTTTTGCTGTTTCTCATCACTGCAGCAACAGGACCTGGCAGATCCCTTCAGAAAAATGGCATTTGAGGTATTAGTGAAGTGATATTTATACCAAAACCCTATATAAAATAGGTGACCTGAATTGTCCTGTAAAGGGACATATTTCAGTTCCAGCCACTTAAATTCACCTCCAGATACCAACCTGCAAAGCTGTAACTTCAGTAATTTGCTTTCCACAGAGACTCCTGCAAGTACTTGGGTCCAGATCCTTTGTTTTAAGTGTCGTAAGTCTCATTTATTTCACCTATAAAATTATCTGTGCACTAATCAAAGGCAGCTTTTTCATCTCAAACTCAGGAAACTCAATTTAGCAACTTTTAAATAACATCATTCAGGTTCTTAAGGCTTGAGTCTGTAATTTAAAATTATCTGATATTCAGACAACATTAACTACCATCACATTCAAAGTCATATGCATCATACCTGCCTGTAAATCCACCAGACTACCCCTTTGTATATATAAGCTTAATTTTTGTTGACAGGGCTAAATTGGAATTTAACTTGTAGCAGGAGAGCATTTAAATGTAAATTTACTTTTTTTTCCAGCACCAGATTTTCCAAACTTTGCGTGAGAAACCTGAATTTAATCAAGATATTTGCACACACATTTTCCTGTGAAAAACAATCAGGCAGGCAAATTTAACAAGCGAGTTATTTCCATTTGGTTGCAAATGTCTGTGTACATCCAGCCTGACTGGGTAAAGCTTTGCACACACACACAATCCAAGCAGGAAAACTGCATTGAAAACTGACCAAAAGATTAGGTTTCAAGAGCTAAAACTGTTTGAAAGATTAGAATACTACAGAAAATTATACTTCAGATGGGTGTTTCTCAAACACATTTGTTTCATTTAAAAGAAAAAGCCATGAGGCAAGAAGAGTAAAAAAGGAAGATAGCGAGGTTTTTGTTTCCCTTTGTTAAAGATATTATTGTAGCAGTGTCAGGGTGGAAACTGGTATCAAAAAAGAGAAAGAAGCTACAGAGAAAGCACCATTTTATGGTTCAATGTCTCTTTGTAAAGTCTATTAGCAGTGGAGATAAAAACCCGTGCAGATACTTGCAGTATGTGGGACACGTAAAAAATGGTATTTGCCATCAAAGTTCTAGCAGTGTAGTTTTTTCTAAACCAGTAATCTACTGTGAGGCTAAAATAAGATTGTATTTAATACAGTGTTAATGACTGTGAGCAGCAAGAAAATCACCTGGATGGAGAAACAAAGTGGGCAGAGCCAAATTTCGTTCCAGAAAACCATGGACACCCATGCTTTCCTTCACATCAGCTTCCCAGAAATTCTTCTACAGGCCTGACAAAAGCAGCAGAGGAATGCTGATAAGGAGTGACAAACCTGTAATGGATCTTCAGATATTTAGACACATCAAATACTCCTCTCATTATCTCCTAAACAGGTGCTTACAAACAATGAAAACCATTAACAACTAAAATGGAAATGAATAATGACATTTAGTTTGTTACCTCTCTGGAAAGCCTCCTAGATTTAATTCCCAGGAAGATGATCTTTCTGGCAAATCACTTACATCCTTTCCTTGCTTTCATTTGTATATGAAGACTCCACTATAAATATTAAGAGTGGAAGCTTCAGTGTCACAGCTTGAACAGAAAATGTGTTTTCAAGGGGGTGTTATCATCACACCAGGGCCAGAAAATGCATGGTGGGCTTTTTCCACCTCAATCTGAGCCTGTAGCTAGGAATAAACACATAGGTATTACCTTGCCACTGAAACATTGTCAGCACAAACCATTCCTTTCTCTCAGGTGGAATTAAGACTTTTTAAGTACTTGGCAGGCACTGTTTGAGGGGAGGACTTGTACCATGTTTTAGATACAAATTAAGATACCATGAACTCAAGTTTTACTACACAACAGCTCATCTCCACAACTGCAGAGAGTGACCCCAAACATCTTTCTCAACCTTCTGCTTGTTCAAAACTTGTACAATTCTAATGTACTGCACATCTCTTTTTCTTTATTTGATTTGGCTGCTGAGTTCTGGAAAACCACTTAGTGTAAACTGTTGTCTATTTAACTCCTTTACAGCCTTTCCTCAGCTCCTTCCCTTTAGAGCTTTCCAGATTTAAAACAAAAGATGTCCTAGGTTAATAATCACTTCCATCCCCAAGGGTAAGCAGTAATGCCACTGATTTTTTTCCATAAAAGCAGACCAACAACAACTGAGACACTGTCACACCAGTCTGAGGTCTTCATGTTGCTTTTGCAGCATAACAGGTGCTATTTGCAAAAGAAAGAGTTTGAATACTTCTGGTTTGTTTCTTCTTTTTGGTACAGAAAATAACAATCCCCACATTCCTGAAAACTTGACCAGTTTCTCCACCAATACCAGTTCCAGTTACTAAAAGTGAATAACTTTTCTCTTTCCACTGGCAGCCTCCCCACAGCTCCAGAAATGCAATAAACCTAAAGAGAATGAATAAAAGATAGTGGAGGCGGCTTGAGATTCATGCTGCTCTGGAGGTCCCAACACCCACAAAGGTAGTGAAAAGTTGACCTAGCTGATGTAATACACTCAAGTTAGGACAAAAAGTTGGAAGGTATTAATTTCCTTGTAAATAAAGAGAGCTTTCACGCAGGCAGAATGGCTGAGAATTGAATAGCAAAGAGTTCACAGTACTGAGTCATGTGCAGCTCTGGCAACAGAGGGGCCTGACACAGAACTGGCAGCAAATAATTTTGCAAGGAGGAAAAATAAAATGGTGACTGCATTGATGCCTTAAAAGGCTCCCTAGAAACAGAGAGCAGACAGGAATAGAGGAATAAAGGAGGGATTGATTGGAAAGGCCTTCAGAGGTACACTCTGGGCTCCAGAGGCTCCTGCCTCAGTGCATCCCAACATGGACAAGGACAGCTCCCGAGTTCTTCCCACTTGGATCTCAGCATCAATTCCCCAAGCAGAAGCCAGGCAAGGATGGAATTTACCCAAGCTTGCCCCCCTCTTGCCAAGATTGTGGTTTGCAGTTGTTGTGCCTAGGAGGGTCTGGGTGTCCTTGGAGAGCTGGAGAGGCTTTGTTGTGTGTGTGTGAGCATGAGAGAACAGCACTGAACGAGCTCCAGGGAACTGCAGAGTGACACTGGGCAGGGCAGGGCTGGGAACATAGAAAAGGTAAAACTTAAGGCATCAATATGCAGACAAGGGATGAAGGTTTATTTGTTTAACCAGGTTATGAACACAATTGTGTTATTACCACAAAAAGAGTGGTACAGCTGAAGCAATAACATCATACCTAACTGTACAATGGTATTAGAGATTTATTTATTAGACTTTAACTATAGTCAGTGAGCAAGGGAGTTCAAGCCCTTAAGCATATTTAACACACTCATTCAGCCATTCCCTACTCAAAAAGGAATTCAGAAGGAACCTAAAGTTTAGGACCTAAAATATACATAAAATTAATCAAGACAGATATAGTATGACCTGCAGAAAGCCTGAAAATTAGACAGCTACGGATCCATTACTCTTTGGAAGTAAATGGGAAAATATCAGGGCAGTATACAGATCTCAAAGGTTTTTGATACAATAATACAACAGAATAAGGCCAGAGAAGTGCATTTTGTCTAATTTTGACCTGAGAGTCCAAAATAAGAACGACCAATGCTTGAAGACACACAGAGGCAATAAAGATCCAGTCCTGGATGAGAGCGACAAGGACCATGCCTATTCCGAGCAACATCCAGCAATGAGAGTGGCTGGGAAAATTTCCTTCCTCAAGGAAAAGCAAACCAAAATCCACCCCAAAAAATTGCCAAATACTTAAGAGCTCTAAAATTCAGTCAGGCTTGTGAACACTCACAGTCTCACTTTCTGCATGCCTAATTAGAGCAAGGCAGGACAGCATCTGCACAAACTACAGCAAAGAACATATGACAACTGCATCTTACTGCACCTCAGGCTCCAAAACAACACTGGATGTTTGGCACATAAATGGTGACTGGGAGCAATATCTTTGAGGAATATTGTAATTGTGAGTAATGCCTGCCTAGACAGTAGAATACTAATTACTGAACACAAAAAACATCCAGGCAGAGCGGGAAAATAATTAGATAGTGATTATTAGTCTCTTATTAGAGTGCCTAAAAAATTTCACAGAGGGACTATCCTTTGGCAAACACCGGTTTTAAAACAATAAAAAATAATCTATTCATTGCAGGAGAGAGAAGAACAGGGAAAAACAACCACCTGAAAAGTACACTGTAAAATTCTACTTTAACAACAGCAATAGGAATTACATCTCAGTGATGTATTAGAATTGACCTGCACATAATTTTCTCCTCACTGTTGATTTCTCCTTAAAACCATTTTCAGCCTTTTTTCCCCCTCCAGGCTGCTGTTCTCATTGTCTACTTCAGCATTATATTCAACACATGTAAAACTTGGAAACCCTGGGCACAGGCAGTGCTGGTTCCATCACCTCTGGGCTGCTCTCTTTCCTAGGTCAGCATTACCTAAGGGATGACACCTTCTTCTCAGCAGTATTTACTACCCAGATGTCCAGTAGCAAAGCAGGAACAGCATTAACTCCAGCTCTGGGGTCTGACATGATGGATGCCCCATCTCCAATACTTCTCTGGTCCTGTCTTTTCATCTTGCTTGATCTTTTGGTATTGATCATAATTTCCAGATGAGGACAGATTTGCTCTGATCGCAGGCATCTGGAACTCCAGGACATCTTTGGGTGCAATAACATCTCATAGCCTGATTTACACCCACAGCACCTTTTTGTTCCCAAAATGTTTCTTGTGGGCTCACAGCTACAAGACTTTTACAGTCTGTGTGTTTATTTTTCCCCTTACTGGCAGACCTGAGGCAGAACTTGAACAGGGCACAGGCTACTACAATGAAAATGGTGAGAGCTAACAGAACACTATCCAGAAAACTCTTACCCCTATATTAAAATGTAACTCGTGGATTGCTTAATACATAGGTACTCAATCCTGCACTAAAGGCATGAGAGTAGATCTCTGCTCATTTATTCCTAATTTACCCCCGCAGGGAAAAACAAAAGTAGAGGAACACACAAAGCAGAAATCCCCAACACTCATAGGTAATGTACCTGGATAATGACAAAATTGTTAGATCTTAATTACCAGGCTCTAAGAATAGCTGCTGTTCACACAGCAAACTGGAACAGCCATTCAGATTTGCCCATCCACTGTAGGTTTCAACTCAACAGAAAAAGATACAGATATATATATATATATATATATACACACATCCATACCTATCCACCCAAACACACATGGATAGGTGGACACATACTTAATTTAGGAGAGCATTCACTTCCTAAATCCAAAGAACACTGCCAAAGTGTTCATTGCCATTTTTTTAAGTGCCCTTTTTCCTCCTGCTTTTTCTCCTTGTGTTAGAAACTCCCTGAGACTTATGCCTGCCAGGCAAGACTGAAGTGTAAATGGCTGTAGCCTGGCAAAGATCCAGAGAACTGAAAGCAGACTTTTACTACAGCAGGTGCTGAATAGATTCTTCTGCACCCAACGATTGTAATGCCACCGACAATAATCGTGAAGACTTATTAAGGTTTCAGAAACAAATGGGTAAAGCACTCAGGTGCACTGCTACAGCACAGCAGTGCAAATGGCAGGGTGCAAGAGCTCTGTCTCAGTACTGGCAATCATGTGAGTAACACAAGAGCACAGCATTAAATTTGGTGTCAGCAATGTTAAATTTCAGAGTGGTTTTAAAAGAAATCTTTTTTGTGATAAACATCTGCCCCATGGAATATTACCTTTATGATAACCAGTTATTTATAACTTATACTTTAGCATTAAAGAGCAAAAATATTTAAAGATTGCATTTCTAAGGGTCTTTTTTCCCTTCAAATTATGAAGTATTTTATGGTTTGGGTTGGAAGAGACCTTTAGGATCATCTATCTCATCTCCCTGCCATGGGCAGGGACATCTTGCAGTAAATCAGGTTGCTCAAAGTCCCATACAAACAAATCAAGAAGCATCCACAGATTCTCAGGGCAATCTCTTTTAGTGTCCTGCAGTATCTTTGTAGCATTTTTTTTTCTTTATTTGCAATCTAAATCTGCCACTTCTTCAACTATTAAAAAAATGTAAGGGTGTAATTTAATTATATGTTTGGATAACTCAGTGTTCTGAGGAAACACAAATGTAAATTTCTGTATTTTATGGATTATTTCTTGTGGTTTTGCTTATGCTGACCAAATCCTGAAAACAAGAGAAGGGTTAAGTTATACTCTTCATTGTACTTATACATAAGCTTTCATGTTACTACATAAACTATAGCCATTGCATAGTATTTAATTAAATAATATTTTAATATATATAGAAGGCATTTTTTATGGAACATATGATTGCAACGAGGTATTAACCAAAATTCAAAGTCCTGTGTATGAACATTTTCAGCCCAGTGGTGATGAATAAGCACTTACTACACTGCTTCACTTCTTGTGCTACCTCCATTAAAATCAAGTTGATTGAAGCCAATCTGACAAAAATTATTCCTTTTCTGTGTCCACAGCATTGCTCACATATACATTTCATATGAGTCAGGTGTGTGTTCATATCAGTATCACAGATTTCAAGGCGATTCTGTCTTAATTTGTTCCTCTTCCAAAAGCCTTCGTTCAGTGTCCTTGGAATTAGAGCCTCTCTCCACTACTAAGAAGCACCATCAGCCCACAGCAAATGACATTTCCTTCCTGCTAAGAACTCACAGGGATAATTTTTGATTAAAAATTCCCTGCTGAAGACCAGAGATGAAGAGCATCACCATGCAGCAACATCAAACCTCACACTGTTACATCACAATCAAGATCTGGTTGTTACTGCCTTAATCCTTTCTCACTACACATTGCTTTCCATTTGAGATCCCTACAAACAAATCTCTTTTGCTTGCCCATTGTCAGATCTTAAAGGGCACCCTGCATTCCAAACAGTGGGTGCTTAGCTCTTTCCAAAAATTAAGCCATTTCAAGGCATTTCATTCAGAACGTGGCAATGATGCACAAAAAAAAAAACAAACCAAAACAATCAACAGCTTTTTCTGCTCTCAAGACTAAACATTGCCATGATTCTCTTCCTGAGAGGAGCTGCAAGTAAAAGGGCACTTGATTACTAACAGGACTGGACAAGGAGAGCAATCCAAGTAGAACTGAACATCTCTGATGAAGATTTTTGGGGGTTGATTTTCTGTTTTTTATATCAAAGGCAAAAGGACAAAGAAACTCCTTGTTAGGTCATTCTGGAAACTGGACTTTTAATCCTTTGGGATCACACTCAGGACACTGGGACACAGAACACACATGATTTTAAAAAGATGCCTCTTACAGAGTCATGCTCTGGTCACATCTGTACACTGTTCATAATTAGATGCTTCTACCAGTGTGAAAAAGTTCTGCTAGAGATTAGAGAAACTGTAGATGAGAATTGAACAAACACGAAGTCTAGTAGTAGATTCTCCATCCAAACTTTTTCCTTGGTCTTTTGATTTGTTGTTTTTTTTGTTTGTTTAACAGTGACTAAATTTTTTGGGCAGATAAAAAAAAGAAAACAACTTACTTGCATGTTTTAGGCATATTCATAGAAAAACCCATTCATTAAGAAAATCTATTTTCTTAAAAGCTCTTTGGAATTTTACTTTTTTTTTCAGTTTTCACTGTTTTAATTGTGAAGCTGGCAAGAAGATACAGAATTATATGACCAAGAAGACCAATCACACAGGAACATAAACAGAACAGCTGAAGACAGAAATTTGTGAGGATACCAAGTGTTTGTCATGTTATTTTGAATAATCAACAAATGCATTGAGCTGTAACAACAGATAATACACAGTAAGGGAGAGAAGGAAATAGACAGAATAAACAGCTCACAGAAACTGAAGGGAATGCCAAAATCATTCATTCTTCCAGGAATAATTCAGATCCCAGAAGTGGAAGTGGCCAAGCCAGAGGAGGGACAGAAGATGCTTTGGGGGCTGGAGCCTCTCTGTTGCAAGAACCTCTCCAGCTTAAGAGAATTGGATTTCTTCAGCCTGAAGAAAAGGCTCTGAGATCTTACAGCAGCCTTCTAGAAGCTAAAGGAGGCCTACAAGAGAGGTGGAGAAGGCTTCAAGCAGCCTGGACTATTGGCAGGTGAGAGGTTGGAACTAAGTGGTGTTTAAAGGCACCTTCCAAGTCAAGCCCTTCTGTGCTTCTATGACACACACAGCATTCCTGGAAAAAACAAGTTGAGGATGGAAGAGACAAGCCCAAGGACATAATTCATGCATCACATTCAGGTTTTAAAGATGTTTATGCAGGTGATACCAAAATGTCTTCATAACTCTCCAGATGCATGGGAAAAGTGCACATTTTGCTTAAACACCTTGGTCCAGCTGAACTGAGAAATACAAGTTATTGCATTCAGAGCCTAATATGACTGAGCAGCTTTTCTGAGTACAAGACCACCACTCTTGTTTGCCTCTTCCTGCTGATTTTCCCTCTTCTAAAGCAGATGCTGAGTATTCACCATGGTTAAAAACCTACCCAAACCAAATCAATAAGGCACAGATGTCCAGAGAAGCCCCGGACTGAACTTTGCAGCAATCCTGGTAAGTCTTTAGCCTGGTTAATCTGGAGGGCAGCAACCCCCAGCTTTATGTGATATACTGCTCGAGTCAGAAGGCACCAGAAAGAGCAGCAAGAGGTGAATGGATCCTGTTGTGAACACTCTTTGCTGATGTTCTTTTACGCTCGAGGACACCTGTGTCAAAGGTTGTGACTAAAGCCACCTCGCTGGCTTAGACAACATCAGGAAAGAGGAAAAGAATGAACAAGTTGGGAATACTGTGGCAGCTCTATATTGCTTTTCATTGTTCCTGACCCATCCACCTGAATAAAAAGGCATTGCATTGAAACTGCAACAGAAAAAAAAAATAAAAAAAGGCAGAAAAAACCAAAGAATAAATCTCCAAAGATAGATACAGTGCATTGTCATTGTCTAGACTGTTTTGATCCAGCTAAGGCTGCTGAGTGATAATCCCTAAGAGGCACTTGTTTAATATTCAAGACAAATAAGCAGGGTGACTAGAGAGTATTAAAAAAGAAAAAAAAAAAGCTTGAAAATGAGAATGTCTTCCTGGGGACAGCTGCCAGAATTCATACATCTCTGAGCATCTCTGAAATCTCTAAACTGTAAAGAATAAAAGAAATCTTCCGTAAACTTCTTATATCTATTGTGACACCTGTAGCTCATTTAGTTTGTCTAATTAAAATATCAATTAGTCTTTGCAGTCCTATCAGCTTTCTGAAGCACTTTAATCATAATACAAGCCCTGCTGTGATCCAAATTGCAGTGTTTTATAAGATACATATTTTCTTTGGGTTCATGCCTTTCCATGTCCACATTTTTTAATATCCTGGCATTAATTCTAACCACATATCACTTCCCAGCGTGCTCTTCATGGAGAAAGAAGTGACCTTTGGGTCCTTCAAAGCTAATCAGTTTGCTCTATCACTCACAGGACTGTCACCTAGAAACTCCAGGAGCTGAAGGTGGCACGACCATGCCCTGGTCACCAGGCTTGTTCATCAGAAACAAAGATAGCTTGATATGCCAGGGGACTGGAGATTGGCAAGGACAGAAGTTATCAGATAGCTGACAATGAAACAAGATGGTTGAGTCTGAAAGAAGGAAAGTGAGTTATAGCTCAAACTGAGAGACTGAGACAGCTTTGATGCACTTTTCGTTTGCTCCAAAGAAAAATCCTACATTTTCATAGTAAGAGACTGAATTAGTAGGAAACACACTTGTCTGAGGAATTTTAATATTTCATACTCATCTCTCCCAATTTATATGGCAATTCATCTCCAGGTTATTGTCATCTTTCCATCCTTACAGGGCTCACTTTGGCCTGCTTGCTGTGACAGAGTTTCCTAGTAGGAAATACAATGCCAGCCCTGCAAACTATCACCACTGAGGCATCGCTCACAGGTACAGCTCACTTATGGCTTACAGGACATCATCCTGAAATTCCACTGCTGTGGCCCCTGCAGGACATAACCTGCAGCAGTTTGGTTCATCTGCTGTCCCTCCTCTGTCCCTTCATGGAGTGTCCCAGCCCAGCTCCAACANCTTACAGGACATCATCCTGAAATTCCACTGCTGTGGCCCCTGCAGGACATAACCTGCAGCAGTTTGGTTCATCTGCTGTCCCTCCTCCATCCCTTCATGGAGTCTCCCAGCCTGGATCCAACAATCAGAGAGTCACAGAATGATTTGGGCTGGAAGGGATGTCAGAGATTATCCAGTTCTGCCACCACACCACCACCTCTGCTCCCCTCAGGGGTGCCACCAGGGCCTCATCTAACCTGGCCTTGAACATACCCAGGCATGGCTGATATCACAACTTCTCTGTTTCAGTGCCTCACTACCCTTTAAGTAAAGAATTTATTCCTAACATCTAATCTAAATCTCTCTCTTAGCCTGAAACCATTCCCCCCTTGTCCTATCATTATCTGTCCATGAAAAGAATCACTTCCCCTCTTTTTTATAAACCACAAGTATTTTATCCACTAGAACCACCAAGCTCTTCCCCACAGGGCTGCTCCCTGTAAGTTCCTCTCCTGGTCTGTACTCATACCTAGGATTGCAGTCACTTCTGGGACAGTGCACTCTGTTTTGCAGGGAATATTACTCTACTTGCTCAGATTCCATGCATTTTAAAAACCCCCTCCACCAGATTTCCAAGTGTTAAGATAAATGTGGAAAATAAACAAAACAAAAGCAACGATAAAAAGAGATTCACAGCCTGATCTGACAGTGAGAAGGAAGAAATACTTTCCCAGATGGAATTGGTATCTTCTCTCAGAAGCCCAGCTCCACTCCAAATCAAGGTGCTGAAGAAGACAGAGTACTCTCTCACACCAAGTGTTAGCCTGGTCAGGTAAAAAATTTATAAGCACACCACTGTCACAAAACTCTCAGCAATAAACTACTGCCCTGTAGTTTCATAAAACTCTGACATGAAGTACTCAGAGGTACAGAGCCACCACAGCTGACTCTACAAGGACAAAGGAGAGAAGAGGCTCCAAGAGAGCTCCCTCTTCCACACACCAATCTGCTGAGGAAACAGGATGAGGACAGCCAAGCTCTCCATGCAGGGAGCTGTACTTTATTCCTCTGCAAGCTGCTTCCATATAGCAGAGCCTCTGTTAGCAGCTCTTCTGCTTTTCTTGTTCTTACTGGCACCTGTATGAAGAGCTCATGGAAACACCAGGGTACAGCCATCTGCATCCTGGGCTCTGAAATTTGCCATACATTGCTTTTCAGACTTTTTATGGCACCCAGACATCCCTACAGATGGTTTAATTGTACTCCCAGAAGGAACAAATTGCAAAGGAGGTGGGAGGTTTCCAAGAGCCCCCACCAGCATACCTGTGCTTTACACATCACATTCAAAAGAGTTAACTCAAAGAATGTGGAATATTTTTCAGGCAACAAATCTATTACTTCATGCATGGAAGAGCCTATCTGTAGATATGGGTGCAGTTTCAATCCACTTTTTCTGAGGTATTTCATTCCTCTTTTAATAAGCTTTGTACAGTAGCAGTGGAAAACACATCTTTGTACAGAAGACCTGCACCACAACATCAGATAAAAGCCTTCAGTGAACCACATCCCTCTCTCTTCATTACACAGTTCTCTCCATCACAGCTAAAGTTTTCAACAAATAGAAGCTGCACCCATTATCCAAATTCAATCTGAACATCCTTCACAGCCCTGCACATAATAGAAATACAACAGAATCTATTCAAGTGAGTATAAAAGAATGGGTTTGCTAAAAGATGTAGGCCAACAAGTCTCCCATTCTCTGTGTATTTCAGCAAAAGTGCACTACTCCACAACCTGAACTATTCTGAGCTCAGTGTCAGTGTTAACTCAGGCTGTGCTGTCAACCAGGAGCAGCATCTGCCACTTAAGTGAAGAAGGTGCTCTAAGTTTAAGGATTAACCTATTCCTTACTTTATCCCCCAATTTTTTGCCTCCACATGACTTCTACCACGGTACTGCCATACCATACAACCCAAATACTCTTCTCATCCCTCAAAGGGCAAAAGAATGAAAGGACTGACCTATCAAAGATACATCCTCTGAGGTCTTGCTGAATGTGTGTAGCAAAGCTTGATGCCTTCATGCCAATCCACAACCAGAGAACTACAACTTCCATTCTCACAGTCTTGTAAAGCTTTCCTTTTTCTTCTTCTTCATCACCTGAAGGAGCCCTAGCAAACTGGTGAAACTAGCAAACTGCATATTTCTCAGCTCACTTTTTTGAGTCCTGCTGTATAAAATATACTACAGGATTTTCATTAAGAAAACCCCAAAACTTGAAACTGCAATTTACATTGCAGTGTATGATGAACTTGTCCTCTTAGCAGCTTCCTGTGCTGGGAATACAAGCCTGGGGATATATCTGCTCAGCCTCTCACAAAGAAGGAAATGTAAGCATGCAAAGATTAACACTCCTCATTTTGCTTCTATATTAAACTTTCTATCACTGACTGTACCCTAATATTTGACTTGTCTTCAAGATCATTAATTTATCACTGCTAAAAAAAATATTTGGGGAGAAAGGAAAATTTCCAGTAGCCTGAACTAGGTAATTTAAGGGGGGAAAATAATGGCAACTCTGGTGTTCCACTTTATCAGCTGTTTGAGCTTCCACCCTTCTTAAACACCACTTTATCAACACTTACACTGTTAACTGTGTACAACTTTTCAGCTCACCCTTTCTCCTCAAAGTTCCCTGAGCCCAGACTGTAAGGCAAAGCTTTCTCTTGGAGCATCCTTGAAAATGCTCATGTTTTTACCATGTCAGGTCCCTGTCACTTTTATGATCAATGTGAGCTGCATTTTCATTCTCTCAAAAGAAGCTCCTTTTATAGTGAAGGAGATCCAAGCACTGCAGGTGCACCAAGTAATGCTGGGGGTTTTACCACAAGCCTGGGGATTAAAAGCCTCTGTCTCTCTCTCTCTGACCTACTTTGCACTCCACATGTAGCATTCTGAGTCAGTGAGACCACAAAGAGTTACCTGAGTGAAAAGCCTGGCTAAGATGGGTGAATTCATGCTAGGGACGAAGGCAGGGACAAAAAAAATTCAGTGCAAGGGAAAAAAAAAAAAACAAAACAACAAAATGGACAAACTTCATGAGCCAGCCACGTGCCCTGCAAGTGACAGAGGCATGGCCACCACAGGCCTGTCCCCTCCACACCACCAGGAGGTCACCACCACTCCCTTTGTCCTTTGTAATGACCCCCCCTGCATTGCTTTTTACCCTAATCAATATAAAATTAGCGAATTCTGGGTGCTTGTTTAATAACTCTCCATCAGAAAAATAAGACATGGGGGAGTTGATGGGTGCACATTAAATANTAACTCTCCATCAGAAAAATAAGAATTGATTGAGCTGTGTAATATGGGGGTGATGGGTGCACATTAAATGAAGAATAACGTTTTCAGATTCATCCAGCTCTGAGAAGTTAAAATAATGCCAGGTATAAATAGAACTGTATCATCCTGAGTTTTCTTTTGCATTTTGCTCATTCTTTTGATATGAAAAGCTGCTGCAATTCATTACCTTGGCAGAAGGCATACTCCTAGGATGAAACAAGTTGTGATTTGAGGTGAGCTAAATCAGGATGGAAACATTTTACAACAGGAATGCTGCAAGGAGCGAAAAAGAGTAATTCCACTATTAAAAAGTTATTTCCAAAAACAATAACCTTTATGGAGTCATCATGCCTTTGATTTAGCAAAGCACAGAACTGAGGCTTCACTCTGAGATTCCAGTGCAATATTTAACAAAGACAGATGATGCTTTGGATGAGAAGAGGCATTTCTTATTACTTCACACATCAGCAGCCTAAACTTTTTCCACTTACTTTGGTTTATTAATTTTAAAGATAATGACACTTAGGAGCCACAGTTCTCACAGGTATGTTTGCTGAATTCTGTAGACCTGCAGGATTTAAAACAAAAGACAGATAATTCTTACTGCTTGCCTAAAATAAACCCCAAATTCTTTTGAGAATGGCAGATGAATGGTGACAGTGCTGTGCCCTCATGTCCTTAGCATAAAATGCAAACACAGTCTTTTAATATTTGTAATACACGCAGCTAAGTGAGTTAGCATTGCAGTACTAGATTATTTTTTCTTGAATACAAGAAAAGGTCAGAAGAATTCTTCTTATTGTACTACTTGATCTTTAATGAATAGATATTTTGTTCCTCTGAGGATCTAGCCCTAGGCTTTGACAAGAATGGAAACACGATGCACCATTTGCTGTCTGAGATAAATACTTAACATTTAATTGGTATTAATTGATATTATGACAATGGCAAGAAAAAAAGTCACATTTTTCTTGAGAGAGCTGAGAATGCTCAGTGCTCTTTGAATTCAACCTCTGTGTTTAAAATTAGAAGGATTATAACTGTGGCAACCAAAGTAACATTTTCTTGGCAACACTAACTGTATTTTCATTACAGTCTGTTACATTACAGGAAGTCAGTTAAGTAGTTATTAAATTACTTTCTCCATCATAATAAGTCCTATCCCACTGCATTGCTTTCCACCTTTATTAATTGCCTCATTTATGTGGGTTGTACCTCAGTGGGCATTGGGAAGGTCAGAGGATCAGCAAGAAGAGGAAAGACCTGGTATGATGAATTCGAGGACTCTTAGAAAATCAGAAGCAAAGAGTGACCAGTTTTATAAATTTATTTCAGTCTTTAAAAAAACAATTACTCACCACACAGTCACTCACAAAAAATGGGTAACATGAAAGAATTTTCCTTTATGACTCTTTTATAACTCCCTATAATTATTTTCCCCAAGCCTGTAGACTTCCTGGCACTACATACATTAAAAGTCTGTCTCACTTTGAGATCTGTGGTCTCCATTGGGGGTTGCTGGCATTTACAGGGTGACTACCACACAAAACAAGGTACAAACTCCTGTCACTTTGGACAACGAGGAGGTACTCACCTACCATGTGCCAATCCTCATTTACAAAGCAGCTGGCAGTGAGAAGAGTGGCTAAAAGTGATTAATAGCTACCTGTCAGCAGCGTGCTCTGCCTACACCAGCTGCACCTCGGAGTTCCTAAATATCCCACAGACACCCACATTTGAACCACTTAGCTGTGCTGCTATCACTGCACCAACCACACAGATGGCAAAAAGGATTCCAAAGCTGCCTGCCAAGAGAATGCTGGAAGTGCCCCAGTGGTGGTGGGAAAACCCTGACAACCCTGGGTGGATTGGCAGGAGAGGTGCACCAGAGTGACAACTTTGCAGTCCCCAAACCAGCGAGGGCAGCAGCTGTGCCACCCTCTGCATCCTCAGCAGCATTCCCCCGCCGACCTGGAGGGACCAAAGCCACATTCCAGTCATTTTGGCATCTCTGACGAGGCTGCCAGCGAGGGTGCCAATTAGTGCCAGGTTCCATCGTGTTTCTAAGGTTTAATGTGGAAAGGAAATGTGTAATTTCTAAGGAAATGTGTTTACTCGGAGCTGGGCTGGGCACACGAGACTGATTTCACACCGGTGGCAACAACTTGCAGCTGCTAATGGTTACAGAGGGAAAGGCTGCCTGCCCCTCGGCACACCCTGACCCCCACTCAGGTTCTATAAGGAGAAGGAAAGCTGTGCAGCTGCTGGGCACACCAGGACACGAGGAAGATACCTGCTCTCGTGTTAGTTTTATTTTCAAACCCGCTCAGGGCTGCGTAATGTATCACATTTAAAAGAACCACTGAGAACGTGTTGAAATCTAGGAGCTAAAGTGAAATCCCTTGTTTGTGTGTTCCACGAGGACAGCCTTCTGTTGCTCATGATTTTTAGTGCTCTGAGATGCCCTTTGCACTGTTTCAGTATCAGGAAAATCTGCCTGACTAATGCTTCCTACCCAAGGCCATCAGAGGTCCATTTTGTTTTATTAAACAAGACAAATATTTCCAAATGTCTCCAACTACAAATGTGCAAATAGCACAGAGGCACACTTAAAAGAATATTTATCAATCTTACAGTCAAGGGTTCTACCCAAATTTTAAGGGAACACACAACACTATTTTAAGGGAACACACTCCACTCTTATGCCTGGAGTACAAGGATTAGGAATTTGAAAAAAAAGAAGCTAAAGAATCTAAAATCTGTCCATTAAAACCATGCCCAATTCCTTATTAAGCACTACAGTTGAGAGATTCTTTTTTAATTCAAGAAGAGAATCTAACTCCTCAAAAACAACTTCAGCTGTATTTTGTAACCCTCTCGAACACCAGGCCACCAAAAACGTGTGAGGCACAACAAAATTGCCTGGTACTGTATTTAATATCCTTCCTGGTCAGGTTTCCTTCACAGTGAGCCTTTTGTGGGTTTTTGTTTTCTGACAATGATGTTCAAATCACTCTTAAAATGACTGGGAAACAATATAAAGAACTTCAGCTTGCATTAGGAGAGGGATTATTGTATTAATTTTTCCAGCTGAAGTGTAATGAGCTCCACTTTTGAGTGTGAAGCTTGTACTCTACATTAAAATCTGCATTGTGAAGCTCCACAGGCAGACACCATCCTCCAATTATTGGAAGGTTCAAAGGGAAAAAAGTCCTGCACTTCATTTCATTTACCCACCCTAAAACCTTGCAAACACACCTGAACTTTAGCTCAGCAGCTTGGGCTAGGACATTCTTTCCTTCCCAGGCCCAGATGAAGAGGGAAGGAAGTGCTAAGGGGGCACATGCCCTTGCTAAAATAAACTTGCATGAACTTGGCTAAAGCCTATGAACACCACTGTCATGGGGTGGTGGAAACAGGGAGCAAGAAGTCCAGAAAGTCCAAAATGTAATCCTGCAATTGCAGCAATTTACCTGAGATGGTAGAAGATTTATTAAACTAAATAAATAAGATTTATTCTTTATATTCTGAATAAGAAATTAATTTTCTTCAGAGAAGTGCCTGTGGTACTGTGTTTTGAGTTTGTGACTGACAGCTGGGGTCAACCCAGCACAACCAGCTAAAACAGAAAATATCCTCTGGAGCATTACACAAAGTACCATTGCAGTTATTTTTTAATACATAAGGTTAAGGAGGAAATAAGGAAGCTGACATAGCACAGATAGCTCTGAATTTGGAGTCCAATTTTAATAAAATGCATTATTCAAATTAATGAGATTTAAGACAGTCATTTAAATTCAAGAAGAGAAATTTAATAGCAGATGTTCAATGAACTCTATGGTTGAAATGAGTTTGTGTGAAAGAGATGAGACAGAGAAGAGCAAAAGTGGGGAAAATATTCTGTACCATAGAGGTTGCCTCTATGGTACCTGTTCAGTACAAAACCAGAAATTTTGCACATGTGTGGACACAGGTGAAAAATACACAAACACAGACCTGCAGCTGTGACGAAGAAGAACACGAGAGGAAGCATCTTCCCATCCTTCTCACAAACCTAACAAGTTCCTCAAACTGATATTTACAGAGACAGCAAAAGAGCAGGAGTTACAGAAGGGAGTAACCACACTTTTTGGGAGGTCACACCTAGAGGTTACAGAGCTTTCACACTGCCTGGGGTAGTCATGGATCCACAGCTCTTGCAAGCCCAGATGGAGGCAGCAAAAGCCATGCAAGCTGCACTGATGACACCACCCCTAAAAGGCTGAAAAAACACATTCACACCTGCTGGGGGGAGGTTTATCTTCTGAAATCTGTGTGTTTATACATCAATCGCTATCAGTCAAGCCTTGGTTTTGTTATCAAGACTTCTGGTGCCTCTAAAAGAACCCCCAAAAACAAATGGGAGGTCCTAATTGTCTTTATATTTCACCCCAATCAAAAACATGAGGTCAAATGCCAGTGAAGCAAAATCTTCTGTAGCCACCAAGCCTTGCTCTTGTGCTATGTCCTTTTTTTCCAGTAGGATTGTCATTCAAATTATTAAGGCTACTTTAATAGTAAGAAAATAAATAAGATGTGAGGGTGCTGGAACAGATTATCCCACAGCTAGTGATGAGCATACATGGGAGAGATGGAGATGCTAAATTTTATGGAAAATTGTCCAAAACCCCAAATCAATTATGAAGGGAAAAATTTCATTGAGCAACTGAGTAAGCTAAAAGGTAAAAAGAAAGGACAAAGAAAAACAAAAAGATCATCACAAAACCCATTTAGTAGGAGAGAGTTTTGCAAAAAAAAAAAAACCAGAATTCTTCCCAGAAAGAAACAGAAAAAAACCAAATTGCAGTGCACACAATAACTCTTCCTTTTTCTTCCCTAACTCGTGTTCTTCCTTCTGCCAGCTATATGGGGTTTTTAATCAATAACTTAATTGAATCTTCTATAATAATATTACCACATTCCATGCTAATTTTGCAAGGCCACAACTATATCAAGGGCTGTGTGCAGTTATCACTGCCATCATTTGAGTTTATCCAGCCTATAGCATTAATAATAGAGATAAACTTAACCAAGAACCATAATTCCTTCATCCACTGCACTAAAGCAAATGGTGTTTACAGTTTGTCTGGAGCATTAACACAATAAAAATGTCAAGCACTGAGTTTTCTTCCAATCAAACAGACAGGAAAAAAAAAAAAGCCTTCTATTTTTAATTACTCTTCTATATCTCTGATGGAAAAACAGAGCTGGAAATCCTTCTGGAAACAATGTCAGCCTAATAAAACAACCAAAAACCCTCAGCAGCCACTGACTTCTTTCAGTCTCATCATATCCAAACCAGCCTCTCCACCATTTTTCACTTTTTACTTTGAATAGCAAAATAGTCCACTGATGAAAGAGAATTTATCCAGTTATTATGAGCAAAGTAGCTTTAACTTCCTTTAGATATCCACTAACAAGATGTAAAGTGACACTTCCCGGACACATCACCAGCACAATAGGGCCTTTATTGATTTTCATATCATGTTCTTTAGCCTGAGATGACTCTCCTGTGGATTCTGCTTCCCAGCAGGAAAAAAATTGCCTTTTCTGTGTTTGAGTTCAATCTATTAATGCATCCCTTGCTGTAGACTGTGTCTGTTTGCTTCTTTCCCTCTGTAGTTGATGTGCCTACGCCTCGCTGGCGTGGGGTCCTAATGGATCCCAGGGTTAGAGGCCAAGGTACAAAAACCAGAAGTGAAATTGCTCAGCTAGGAAATCAATAAAAAAAGAGCTTCTTAATCTTTCTGAGGGTAAAATGTGCAACCAGTGAGGTGTGATAAGTGTGTTCAACCTTGTGCCAAAGCTATAAATAGAGGATCAAATACAAAAGAAGTTACACACCTAAATGAATATGAAAGAGTTAATGGTACTTGCATTAATGCCAGCAGGAATTTCACAGCTGGAGGAACAGATACTGCTCCTCTGTCATTAGGAGACTTCTCTGGTGCAATGCTGACATCACCTCTTTGCCATACAATTTAAAAGTGTAAAAGACATTCATTCAAATCACTTCTGAGGGCTGAGTTTCACAGATCAGGATAAATTAACTTCAGCCATGTGTCTGCATTTACCTGTGACTACAAATCCAATCTGGGAAAAAGGAACAGCAACACAAACTCTTGGAGCTGGCTGGAAGAAGATCCCACGGCCTTCACTTGGATTTTAAGTACAGAAAATTAGCTTTGTATTGTGCAGTCTGGGGCATCCAAGAAAGAATGGATTTGAAGAAACATTTCAATTTTGCAATATCAAAATAGCTGTATAAAAGTACGACACCCAATGTCTTGTACTGCCCTGTACACAGCAATATAGTACTTAACAGCCAATATTTACAGAGCTTAGATCACTGGAAGATGAAAAAAGGAAAGTTAAAAAGGCACAAAATAATTGCACGGCTCAATTTTTACTGATCTATCTTTGTAGCAGACATAAAACACAGCTGTGTGACAGCTCTGACAGGAGCTAACTCAGTTACAAAACGAGGAAGCCACTTGAGAGCTGAAGAAATACATTCTTATAGCAGACACTACACACACTGAAAACAAAGCTCTCAGCCGTGACCCCTACGACATTCACCCATCCCTAAATCTGCTCCTCTGTGCAGGGGTGCAGGAGAACACCAACACCTGGGCTTGAAGTAACCTTCATTCCCCGTGGAGGAAAGCTTAAAATGGAACTTTAAAGGCATGGCATGAGCACAGCTCACATGAGTTCATGTTTCTGGACCTTGCTCTCCAATTCTCCTGGCCCATTGCAGCCCCAGGCCGTGGTTGGTTTCCCCCTTGCCAGCTGGGGGGAAAGAAGCTCTGCTGCAGCATCGATTATCTGCTGCAGGGAAGTGTCACAGGCTAGTTCTGGGGGAATAAAGGGAACATCACATCCACATGGACACCCAAGGACAGTTTGCATCTATTCACAGGAGTAAGTGGCAGCTCCTTCAGTTATCTCAACGTTTAATGACAACAAAATTCATGCAACCAACAGGGAACTGGATGCATTTTTGTTTTCCACAGAACATTTAAAAGAGTACACAGCTCACAGCAACCAAAACATCAGTTTTTATCTCCATGGGTTGCATCCCTACTTGCATTTTTAGAGAGAAAAAGAAGTTAAGAAGACCCAACAGGAAATTTGGTAGGCATCTCAAGGATGTTTTGTGCACTTTCCTGCCTCCCCAGCAAGATTAGCAAAATAGGTGATTTACAAACCATCCGGGGACAAAACCATCCTCACCTGTCTCTCTTACTCCAAGCAACACAGTCACAAAGATTAGGAAGAAATCCAGCTCTTGGCCATATCATCCAGTTTGTACCTTGCACCTGAGCAGCACCTGTACAGTTCTGTTCCCCAGCATCCCATCCACTCAAAAGTTAAATGCAGCAGGCCACTAAAAAAAAAAGGAGTCCTGAACTCATTTTAATGAGATTGATTTTGTATTTTCCTAGTGGACCACAGGCATCTTGCAGATTTTGTTGTGAAACACTGAGTTTCTTGGAACAAAATATCTTCACCTTAAACTTGCCTTCCCTATAAACACACGGACGTGGTGTGCTGAAGTTCAAAGCCAGTGATTTGTAAGGGCTTTATTTTCCTCAGCCCTCCACCTGTCATCAGCTGTCCCTCACCACCTGCCAAACCTTCTTGCACAGTGTAACAGGGTCCCCCTGCAGGGTGCCTGTCTCTGGCCCTGGAGAGATAACTTTGGCAAAGACATACTTAGAGGAATCCTGTGCTTCAGGGCTCCAGAAGAGAAGGGGGGGTCCAAAAGGACTGGTCCTGGTGACAGAGAGAAGGTGGAGCTTCTGCACACCTTCTTTGCCCCAGTCTTTGCTGCTGAGTGTGGCCCTCAGCAATCCCAGCCTCTGGATGCAAGAGAATAAATCTGGAGAAAGGAGTCTTTTTACAACACTGCATTTTCAGTGACTCACTTGAAGTCTATTGTGTTATTAGCACCAAATTATTAATTAACCATATCCATGCATGGTATACTATTGACACTTACTAGGACATCTCTGACCTGCTTGAGGGGAAATTGCCATTCAGCTGTGCTGGCAAATCACCTGCTGAGCAAAGACAACCCCACTCCTGGCTGGGACAGTGTATGCAACATGCACACAGCAGGAGCTCCCCAACAATGACTTGGTCAATTGATTAAGTCTGAACTGTGATCAGCAGGTGTCTTTTCAGTGTGCTCTGAGCAGCTTTCCACGAGGCCCTGTGAGTCACAGGAGCTGGATGCACATCAGTCTTGGTCATACACCAGCGTGCCAGGATTTTCTAATTCTAGATGCAAGCATTTTAAGCTCTCAGAAGTAGCAGCTCCCCATATGCCTCAAATTCAGGTACCTCCTCAGGAGATCTCTCATAAATTAACAAAATCAAAGACGAGAGGAATGTACTCATTTGAGTTTGCTTTGATGAAGCAAATGAAACCCAGTTTGATTTGTGGCTTTTCCTCCCAGTTTTACAAGCAAAGGATCAGAGGAGTGCTGCCATAGCAGCCAAGCCTTGCTGTAAATTGTCACCAGGCAAAGCCAGAGATCTGATTCTGTTGTGCTTTCAGAGCAGCAAACTACTGATACACTTCTCTCACAGTGCTCTAACATACACTTTGTCAGGTTTGCTGAAAGGCTCAGGGCAAACACCTGATGGTGAAGAGGACTCGTGGCATTTCACCTCATCCCTGAAGTTTACTGAAGGTTTCAGTAAATCTTCTGATGTCTCCAGCAGCAGCAGGAGCAGTCCTGCAAGCACCAGAGCAGCATTCCAGGCCATGACACTGGCAAAGGTCACTCCAGAGGAAGATGCAACTCTGATCCTGCTCATACTCTTCTCCTTTTTAACCAGTAGCCACTTCCCTCCTCTCTTTTCTCAAATGAGAATTATACCCAGATTTCAGATCTCAATTTTATGCAACTCTCCTATACCACTGGGGGGAGAAAAAACAAACTAAAAATCATAACCTTGACAAGCAGGTGCTTGTAACCTTGCAAGTAATCATTTCTACTTCCATCTCAGACACCATGCACAAGCAGCACTGAACTACAGACTCTGAAATGCACAAGCCCAAGGAAGCTGAGGGCTTTGGGCACACATATTCCTCATGTAATTGTCACCTTCAAGTCTGGCCCTGACTCCAACTTCCAGTTTAAGGTTTAGGCAGTCTCACTACTTATTCAAAATGCATCAGTGGCTTGACATGAGCCCAAAAAAACACTGAAAAGCACTATCTGGAGTATCATTATAAACAGAGCCAGAAGTATTTCCAACACAAAAGGCTGAAAATATCCTTGAGGTTACCGTTTCCATAACTAACTGAATCACATCAGCAGTCTTATTTATAAGCTGGGAAAGGATTTAGAAATGCTTGACCTTCAGGAGTCAAAGGAAGATGCAGCTGTCCTTGTTACCATTTGAAACTTCACTGCCACTCGCTGAGGCAGATTCAATGCATCCTCCCAGCTTATCAGCAGAAATGGTAAATAGTCCACATTAATCAGAACATAACCAGCTCATCTCACCCTTCTGGAGATGAAGGTCCATTAGGGAATCAAAAGCAGATAAAGCAGAACTCCAGTAACTTGAAGCTTCTACTCTGACTCTGCCTGAATTATCCTCATAGAAAAAGGGTGCAGGAAGTGATTTATTTTCTGAGATATTCCCATTAAGAAACAAGAGCAGCACAATAGGTTCCCATTTCCTTATCCACTCTTTTAAAGCACATAAGGGCAGGCAGATGCCAATAGAACTGACAGCTCAGTGTTTCCTGGATTTTCAGCAAGCAAGCACTGCTGTACACTCTGCACTTAGAGATCAGAACAGCTGAAGGTGCTTTTAGGCAAGCCAAGTGAGAAGAGAAAAATATAAGGATCACCATGTCTTTTTGAAATAATATGACAACTGCAATTCCCAACTCTCAAAATCATCTGACATTTAGATCAAAAGCAGCCTGGACCTGGTACACTAACCCTTATCAAAGTTGTAAGTGTAAGTTCCTCATAGAAGAACTGATGTGACTGTCAGTGACCTTGCACTTAAACTGCAACCAGGTTATGGTGGGGTTTTTTTCCTGATTATATGGTTTTTGGCATAAATAAGATTTCATCAAGAAGCCTTTTCCAAGAACTACACTGTTTCAGCAAACTTGGGGCAGGCATACAATATTGGTTTAGACAGCCAGGAAACGTCAGGAAAACCATGGACTTCAGTTCCTTGTGTCTCATAGGTTTCCATGTTCAAAGGACTACAAAACACATCTTTTCACATTTAAAAAACCTTTAATATATACTTCACCTTCTCTCTCTGCACCTGATAACATCTTGTAATTCTTACTCATATCCCTGCCACCTTACTCAAGAAAAATCCACGTAAGCTCAGCTGAAATCCTTCAGACTAAAACATTTTTAAGGCCCATAATGAAGCAGGAAAACATGGAAGAAAAGGCTTGGAAATAAAAAGACCAGCTGTGTATGTTTTCTGTAGAACCTTACTCTTACTTCAACCACCACTCTCTTCTTCCCAGGTACTGAACAAACTGCAAGGAGCCAAATTCTAAAGCTGCACTCAGTGACACCATGGAGCCACTCAGCATTCAGAGCAGAAACATGTTCACTTCTTCCATGCAAGGAGATGCTTGCAGTAAGTATCAGGATTGGCTTTCATTAAATTCAAAGTGGTGAAGTTTTCTTTTCCACAGAGATTCGTTACAACACATCTCAACCATTGCAACATTTCTTGGTAGGAACAAGATGATTTTGTGTCCCCTCTGAGAAGGGAGGAGCATTCCCTGGAAAAGGTCACAGTGTAAGAAATTCTGCAAAAGGCCTAACAGCATGTAAGGCTGATCACCCAGCAGCAGCTCACAGGCTTCTTCCAAAGGATACAACACACCACTCTCAAAATGCTCCCTTTCAACTGATATTTCTGAACAGCAAGGAGAACAGGGGCCTACACTGAAAATAAATAAATTTTCAGTAAGTCACAAGTTCTCACAGATTGAGTCTATTCTGGAGAGGCTGACCTCATGCAAATCCATCCAGAAGGAGACACAGTAAAGCTTCATGAACCAACACTGTGATCTCATAAAATATTGTACATTAATATACAGACTGCACACTGAGAAAAAAGCATTTTATGAATGTCCTTTCCCTTAGAGTGGGACACAACTGTGCTTTGCACAGACAGCTTTTGTGGAAAAGACAAATGCTACTTCTGTCATTTGTAAATCAGTTATTCCCAGGCAGATCTGAACCTCCAGCTTGTAACGATTTCAATTTCAATTTCTGCAGGTAAACTCACTATGGAATGATAAACCTCCAGGCTGAGCACACCTGAGGAAGGACCTATCCAATGCCAACAGCTTCCCTCTACCACTGTGGATCCATTGGGAGGAGATACTCAGGAGCCTGGGGCGAGCAGCATTTGTGGAGCTGCGTGCCCCAGCAGCTGAACACTGGCACCAGGCAGCACTCAGGAGTGTGGCAAATTTAGCCACTTACATTCAGAAATCAAAACTGCTGCTCTTGGAAGAAAGTTATGTTGCTTTCATAGTTTTCTTTCTATGTGTGTGGGGATTTGGGTTTTGTGGGTTTTAGCTGGTGAAACAGGGCACAGCGAGTATAAAATTGGTTTGGTTTTACTCCTCTGTGTTTAACAGCTTCAACACCCAGAGAAGTTTGTCAATAATCAAATGAACTGTGATAGAAGTAACTACTTTTCCTGCCTTCCTTAGGACAGAGCTGCAGAGCAGAATGTTCAAGTGGGACAGGGCAGAAGCTGCACTCTCCTCCCCTGGTGAGGAATTCTGTCCCTCTACAGAGACTGCCCCCAGAAGCATTCCAACACAAGGTGCTTCTGTAACTCTTGTGAATGCCTTTGCTTTAGAGCCACCAAGTCTCCTGACAGATGAATACAGCCTGAAAAAATTTATTTATTGAAAGCAATTTATCGACAACTACTGACATTCGCTCAAAATTCCTTTCAGCAGCTCATTATTTGACCAGCCCCACAGACGGTCCCAACCCAGCAAATAACTCTTCCAACAGTTTTTTCCCAGCTCCTGAACACCTGCTCAGGAATAGTGATTTTTATTATTTGATGAGCACACCTGTCAAGGTGTATTTGGTCTCCACCTTCAGTGTAGTGGCACTACAAAAGCAGAGGAAAGAGGACACGTGGTGGCATCTCTAGAGGAGATACAGGAAGGGCTATAAACCTTGTAAGGCAAACACCAGCATCCCTGATGCAGGAGAGTCCCAGTTAAAATGAAGATTCATGTAGCATCCACCAACCCTCTGCCATCACTCACCCAGAGCAAAGGAGCACAGTCACTAATTCCCCACTCACAGATGATGTGCTTGTGTTGCAAACTCACAGCACACATCAACCTACCTGGCTACTCAGGTTGTACAAGACCTAGGGGCTGAAAATAACATTCACTCAATCCTTACCTCTGCTGGGAGGTACAGGATGGATCTAATCCTACAGCCTGACCCTTCGTGTCATCACTCAGCACGGTGTGAGCAACATGCAGGCAGCAACACAGCTTTTTAATGCAGTCTTGTAAGGCCAAGCCACTGCAAAAGCAGCAGGTGAATGAAGCATTTGCACCCCTGTTCTAAACAGTGAACTTTTCCTGGTGTCACAAGGAGATAAACCAGGGTAAACAAGAGGAAACTATTCTATACTGTGGATAGCCAAGAGGAGTTATTCTATACTGAAGAGAAAAATATATAAAAACTGAAAGGAAACTTTCTGGGCTGCATTGCTCTGTTCTTTTTCCCCTCCACTTCTACAATTTAAACATAAAGAATAGCTGGAAAGGCAGAGAGAGATTTTCCTGGGTTGTTCCTTCCTCTACCCCTCCTTGCAAGGAATCAGCAAATAAACTGCTGTAGCACCACACACACTAAAGCACTCCTCTCTTGCACTTTCAAGTTCAGCCCTTTTTGCCTGAGGAATTCTCTTGGCTCGCGGGTTTGATGTCAGCCCTTGATTGTGTTTTGATGTTTCCGCAGATCCACGATTGAGTTCAATTCTCAGCAGCCAAAACAGACATTTGTCATCCTGTATGCATCAAATCTCCTGTGGCACGCTGCCCACTTAATCATGCAGGCCAGGGGAGCTTTGACAAAGCAAGGGGGCTGTCTGCAAGCCACCGTGACCCAGCATGTGTGGAGTCACTTGTAATTACCATTACTTAGAGGGATCACTCAAGGCTTCCCCGTGTTGCTGCACACCAGCCCAACCACTCCAGAGTGTCTGAGTAAATATTTGCACGCAACGAGGAGCTGCTGAGAGGGTTCTGTCCGCAGCCACGGCCCCCAGTGCATGAAATATTCAGCACATTAAATGTCTCCACTGATGCAGAGTGGTGGGTTTTCACTCTGATTTGATTAGCAGTGATGATTCTTTCATGAGGTGTGACTGTCCTCCCGGATTAGCATCAGCCCAGATTCCATGCAGCAGTCACGGAAAAAAGGAGATGGAAAAAGAGGAGTCTGACACGTTACAAGGGTTACTGTGCAGAGTCCCTGTTGGTTCTGAGATTCCTTGTTTAAAAGACAATGCTGGAGCCGAAATCCTAATTTCATAAAAAGCATTGCTAGGAAGAACTCTAAATTTAAACACAAATGCGAAACTCAAATGTCAAAATTTCTAGGACTTAGCTAGGAAAAAACCTAAAACAACACAGGTTTAACTGAAGGAATGTCTTAATAAATAAGACATCAGCACTTTATCCATCAGTGGAAGAAATGCTTCCAGATTAAGCGTATCAATCATCTCCTAATGAACACTGTAGAACTTATGATTTATACTGATTCAAAATGTAGCTGCATAACTTCTAAAATTTTCCACCTAAACACACCTCCTCACTGTCCAAGCAATGGGCAATTTTCAACAATGATGATGTGGCACTGGTTGCATACTTTTAATATCTATCTATTTTAAACTATTCCCTTACAGTAACATTCCCATATTATTTCTATACCACAGCAGTGAAGTGAATCTAATGGAAGCAAGCAAATTCTGCAGGAAAAAGCAGTTTATTGGACTGAGTAATGTAGCTGGAACAGAGAGGAAAAAGGGCTGGTACTCACAAGAGCTACTTTTGTTTGCCAATCTGATCAGCTGCCTTTACCAACAGCAGTTTGGACACAGCTCTGACTTCGACAAATGAGATTTGGAAAATATTTGGAATTCTGCAGCAAGCATTCTGCCTTAATAGGAAAGGCTGACTATGCACCTACTTCAAAAGCAGAGCACCAACCCCCCCCAGTTAAATCTTGGTATGTGTGTCAGAACTGGCTGCACTGGGGACAAATGAAAACTCTCTACACAAATTCATGGGCACAGCAAAAACAAATTCTGAAGTCGCTCAGACAGAATTTTCACAGTACATCAGCAGCAGCTATTCAGCACAAGAAGATTCTGTAATTGTCACTGAATGGAAAAACCCTGAGCAGCCAATAAGCCTCTGCTCTCTGTGTTAAAAAAACCACACAGCAGCATATCAGTTTCTGAAGATCCACACAAAACAGGCTTAGGAACAGGACATCTCACAGTCTGCTTCAAACCATTAGAAAAGTTTTAAAACAAAGGCTGGTGTTGAGTTTGGAAGGCTCCAGTCCCCACGAGCAAGTCCATCAGTGTGGTAGTGGGAAAGGACAGCAAGGGTTGGGGCAGAGAGGAGCCCACCCTGCCACTCGTGGAGCTCCTTTTCACTGCACCACAGGCTCTTGGCACAATCCCAGTTCTCCATTTAGCTCCCAGTTAAACTGAGGTGACAGCATGCTGCAAGTCACACACACCAGAGATACTCTCACTTCCTAGGAGTCCAACTAGCAATTTTGTTTTCCTAATTAGACCAGCGAGGACGATGGGGAAAATTGAACTGCACAGGGCTAAATTAAGAGAACGACAGCAGACACTCAGGGCTTTGCTTAAAAGCATTTTAAAACACTGTCACTGGTGCAAGTTCCAAGATGAAGGAACCATAGTATTCCTTGTACTTTCCTAGCTTCCAGTATTATGGATTACAGTCCCAGTATTATGGATTATAGTTGCCTAAATACAGATAACAGAAGAGAATCCTGTTATGTCCCCGAAAGGAAGAATAAAGCTGCATGCACTCACCCTCAGCCACATGCAGATTTCACTACACTCCATGTGTAAAATCTCATTTAGTTCTCTCTGTATTTTCAGCCAATGCTTTCAGGTTAGGTAAAGCACTGGGAGCCACTGGTCACCCTTCCCTCAATCTTCAGAAAGAGTGGAAATTGGGATAAGTGTAGACTTTTCTGAGCACACCAGGTGAGGTTTGTTCATGGAAACATGAAACCTCCTGTGCCAGAACAGCATCCTGACCCTTAATTATGTGAGGCATGATTTTGGAGGGCTACTATAGCAAATATTTTCTTTTCCACATTCAAATAAGGAGAGTTAAACTTAAAACTGTGAATCAGGCATTTCTGCCCACATTTACAAACCCCACTTTTCTCTAAACTGGCACCTGCAGTCTGTGGTGTTTGCAGAGCAATTGGTTAAGCCATTCTCAGGGACAGCAGCTTATCTTGGAACAGATAAAAGCCACAGCTACTCCACACTGACCAACACTTGGATATATCATCATTCCCACATCACAAAACAGTGCTCTGCCTGCTCGGTAGGAACAGCTACAGGAACACCAGCAGCTTCAGGAATCACTAATGATGACAAATGGCAGGCCTGGAAATTCCACAAGATTCCAGTTTCTCATAAACTGCTGAATCTCTGCTTTCTGGTGAGTGTGGCCCCTTGCACTCTCTCCAAAAAGCAACAGTACTTTGAAGGGACTTTGAAAAGAAGAAAATATTTAAAATGCTGGAGTAGGGAGCAGGAGCAGCTTGGGCCACCACAGTAGAAACACAAAAGTGCTGTCTGGCAGAATGAATCAGAAAATGCAAATAAACTGAGTGAAGCACTCAGGAAAAACTTCCCAAAGATTTCACTGAAACACTCCAATCACTTTAATAGATTGTGTGACTATCACTGACTTTGTGATTAAAACTGCACCAATGTTTATAAGACATTTGCCAACAATTTCTACCAAAATTGTACTTTTTTTAGCTTGGTGAGAAAGGATGGAATACCTGCCAAAACTTCTCATATCCCTCTTATTTCTCATGGTGCTTTGAAAATCCATTTATAAATGATAGTGAAAATTCAGCCTTTCTCTTGAGGCCCAAACCTTATCTTGAAGGGCTCTTTAATAAAAATGCAACACCCCAGTGATAAAATGCTACTAAATAACTTCATTCCAACATTATGTAAGCTTCAGCACAGGGCTATATTTTATACACATTGAATAGTGGGAGCCTGTAGATTACAGACATCTAAGACTCAAGAAACCAGCAAGTTAATTCTTCACATATGCAGGGATAAACATGAGCTCAACAGCATTAAAAGCCACAACAGATAAAAGTGCATTTCCTGGAAAGCAATATCCAGATGGTGAAGGACTTTTAAAAAACCCAGAAAAACAGGACCAAAATTAACTACAGCTGGAAAATCAGCCACATCCTGATTTTGACCAAGGTGTTTATGCTGCTGCTGTTTTATGTCAAGTCAGGAATCTGAACTAAATAGTGATAATCAAATCATAATCAAATTAACAGGCACATTGGGTACATCACCTGTCCTTAAAGTACAAAGCAATCACTGTGTAACCCTCCCCAGCTATAAAATGCTATTGAATTTAAAGAAACACCAAAACAAAACCCACACACATAACAAATAACACCAACATAAACAATCTTAATGCTCTGACACAATTTGGTTTTGAGACTTGGTGTTTCAAATGGCAAAGACAAACAAGCTCATCTCTACTCTCAGTCTCTCTGCCAAGTTTAAAAATCTGACAACTTCTTCTGGTTTTTTGTGAAATTTTTAATGTACTATTAGAAATTAATGATGTTGGTATAATATGAAAACGTCATGAACAGATTCAAAACTAATTATTTTAAAATATCCTTTAAAATATCTCAAACTAATTCTTTATAAACAGCATCACTTGTTCTATAATATGCATTCATCTTAAAGTGTTTAAAGTTAACTGGCAAAAAGTTAAGAAGTGGAGTAGGAGCCAGCATGAGGGATGAAAGAATTGAAAGTCAAAAACTAGGATTAAAAATGGAGATGAACAGAATAAAACACCCAAAAAACCACCCCAGATTAACCAACCCAAACTCTACTTGTACTATAGAGCAGGATCCTCTCTGCTGGGCCAGCCCAGCTTCTGAGGTTTTCTACATCTTCATCATTAAAACAGGTCTGAGAGAGAATTTTACTTTATTTTGCATTGAGGGAAACTCAATTTTACTTTATTTTATATTCACAGGGAAACTTCACAGGTATGAGAAGTACGAAAGCAGTTTAAAAAAAAAAAAAAAGCATTTGGGTTTAAACCTTTTGAAAAATAAAGGTTGAAAACTCAGATAATTCTCAGAACCCTCTGAACATGAAAGGTTTGATGTTTGCAAGATTCCAGGCACAACAGGGCTGGCCTATTTCTCCAGTAATTTACAGCAAATTTAACCTTATCAGCATTCAGGACCAGCTCTAATAGGGAGAAGAAAAAAATGTCACAGAAATAGAAGAAGAGGAGATAAAAGGAAAGCACAGCCAGGAAGAAAAGCCAAATTTCTCTGCTGTGTTTCCCCCACGTGGATGTTCGGAGGGGGCCTGGGATGTGTTCAAATAAAATAATCTGGTGTTTTTCCTTTTCCCTCTCTGGATGAACAAGTGTAACCTACTTCTGGAAGCAGACCTGCACAAGTACTTAAAAATTGATTCCCATGACTAAGTGGCTGTGTGACACATTCATTGAGGGAAAATAAAAGGGATTTAGCAAACAGGAGTGGGACTCCCTTGCACACCAATATTTAAGTTTGCTGTACAAATTTAACTACACCATAACCAACACACATCACCATATGCTGAAGGAAGATCTTTCTCACAAAATGCACGTTTTCTCATGGCTGCTCATGAAACCCAAAAATTAATAAAAGTCTAAGCAATTAAGTTTAAATATTTAAGTTGAGAGTTAAGGCTGCTTACATTCATTTCATTGTACGACACTAATCCAGATCCCACTAGCATTATTAAATTGTGTTATCTTTCATGGTAAAACACTCAGTCAATTACAAATACCTAAAAAAAAAGAGCTTCTATCTCATTGTCCCCAGGATCTCCTTCTCACAGAGCACAATTACTGAAATGAAGATGTTGGCAGCCATCCAGGTGCCAGGAAGAATACAACAAGCATTACTCACCAGTTCCTCGTGTGCTGTTCTGGGCTGTAATCTGCCACTTCTAAAAACAGAAAATTCCCAGCAGTGCTTGTTCCCTCCTTTTGATGCCAAGATTCCTTTGTAAAACGCTGTCATCTCAGCTTAGCAGGAGCATTATTTATTTCTTAATTCCCTGGTGGTGTTTACTTCTCCTGTTCTCTGATGTGGACCTTTGAGGTGGCTGCCCTACTCCAAGAGCCTCAAGCACAGGAAATGAGCACCTGAAATTGCTGCCACCTGGAACTCAGCTGAGTGCAAACAGGGCCTAAGAGCCAATCTTTGGCATTGCTTCACCTGTGGGTGATGTGCAGCCTTTCAAAGCCAAATCTGAGCAATAATTTCAGAAAAAAAAAAAAAATCTAGGCATTAGAATATTGTCACTGTGGATGATGATTTGACTGCAGGTATCAGTTTTGCACTCCCCACACCCAGAACAGTGAGGCAAAATGCAGAGGGGTTTTGGAGAAGCTGGCAGGCATCAGCCAAAGGCAAATCAATCAGAGGAAGGAAAATGGAATAAACATTCTGGATTTAATTTTAGGTGCCTGGGTATGTTTCCTGTTCAGCTCCTGAGCACTGGGTCACCCTTAGCAGAAACACTTCCATTCCCCTGTAGCCTCTCTTCTGTAAGGACAGGCTTGGTCACCTGCCTTAAACATTGTGGATTCCAAAGTTGTTTTGGAATGACTCTAGCTGGTACAAGCAAGAAACCTTTTGTGATCTGGAAAAAATCTGTGCTGCCAAAACCAGGCCATTTTTAGTGTTGAATGTTCTCTTTCCTAGTGCACAAAAATCATCTTTTACTTGAAATATCAAACCTGGGGATAAAAGGGTCATATGAGGAAGAGGCTTTTCTGCATCCACAGTTTCATCAGGGAGATCACTTCTTTGGTTTGTGGAATTCCTGAGCCCACAAGGCTGGCAATACTACACTTCCACTAACAATAATTTTCTTCTCATCTGTACACTGACATATATCAGACGGTGTCTCTTTAAAAAGCTGTTATTTTGCAATAATGTGAAATATATTTAAAATATTATTTGCTCCTTTCCCTTGAATACAATGAAAAAGTGACCACACTATTGATGTTTGGTCTCTTTAGAGGCACCAGGTCCTCCCCCTTACCCCACATTACTTTTCAATTCCATGTATGCATAAACACAGATTGTTCTTAACTTTTCAGATTACACAGTAACTTTCAAATCATCACAAACTTTAGGGAAATAGTTTTTAATAGCACAAAAAAAAAAAAAATCCCTGTCACTAGATAAATCCCTGTCACTAGTTAAATAAACTAACAGAAAAATGCCTTCTGTTGTGGTAACTCCTTGTCCTCCAGAAGTAAAATGTAAGTGAGGTTATGCTATGGCCATGAACCTCACATTGAAGAGAGCTCAGTACAAACTTCAGGAATTCTGGAGGGACATGCTCTACCAATCACATCACCTGATCAGCTCCAGACTCAAATTTATTTTTCTTTTTTCTTTCTCTTTCCTTTTTTTTTTCTTTTTTGTTTTTTTTTTGGGTGGCATAATTACACTTTTCAATGGCACTCCAGCGCTAACCAGGAAAGAGGAGAAAGATCAGATCAAGCACTTGGGGTGAAAGTTCAGATGGGGACTCTGCCACCACCCTGGGTAGCCCTTCCCAAAGTCTCATCACTCTTTCTGTGTAGAAACTCCTCCAAGTGTCCAACCTGAACCTCCCCTGGTGCAGCTTGAGGCCATGTCCTCATATCCTGTTCCCTGTTCCAGGGCATTGTTCCACCAGGTGAGACCTGATGGCCTTAACATCTCAACAGACTGGGAGTAGCATAAAATATATACAGAAGATAACAACCATCCACTCCAAACATCACCCTTGGCACGGTTGGAGACACCTGGTTTGGGAAAGGAGAGATAAGAACAAAGACCTAATTGGCATCAGAGGCAATAAAATCTGTCTCCAATAGGAAACCAAACACTAAGAGCTGCACAGCTTGGGACCAATGAACATTGAACTGATGCCTTAGGTTTGAACTTTTCTATGTTCCCAGCCCTGCCCTGCCCAGTGTCACTCTGCAGTTCCCTGGAGCTCGTTCAGTGCTGTTCTCTCATGCTCACACACACACAACAAAGCCTCTCCAGCTCTCCAAGGACACCCAGACCCTCCTAGGCCCAACGACTGCAAACCACAATCTTGGGGACAGGGGGGCAAGCTTGGGCAAATTCCATCCATGCCTGGCTTCTGCTTGGGGAATTGATGCTGAGATCCAAGTGGGAAGAACTCGGGAGCTGTCCTTGTCCATGTTGGGATGCACTGAGGCAGGAGCCTCTGGAGCCCAGAGTGTACCTCTGAAGGCCTTTCCAATCAATCCCTCCTTGATTCCTTTATTCCTGTCTCCTCTCTGTTTCTAGGGAGCCATTTAAGGCACCAGAACCAATGTATTTCTATGGATTTTGATTGTTTAAAGTTTGCAAAACATCTAGTAAAAATCCATGTGTTGTGGAATGATTTTCTCGGCACAACCTGGGCTACGTGGATGAAATTATTTCTGTTGCCCATCCTGGCCAGGGTAAAGCAATGCCTTGATTCTCTAACACTAGAAATGCTGTTGGAGGGTTTTTGTTTTTCCTGCAGTGTTGGTGACACAGGTGTGAGGGCTGTGAGGGACTGTAGGGACAGTTGGCCATGGATGGGATTCTGAGGCTTCATGGGGGCCCATGAAGAACCACAGAATTGATCAGGCTGGAAAAGAGCTCTGAGCCCAGCATGGAGTTCCACCTGTGACCAAACACTGCCATGGCACTGAGTGTGCCAGGGATGGGGACTCCAACACCACCCTCGGGACCCCATTTCAATGTCTCATCACCCCTTCTGTGGGTTCAGTTACTCAGAAATTCCTCCTGATGCCCAACCCAAACCTGGTGGGGGTGTCTGTGCCCACATCAGAGCATGGCAGGGGAACAGGGTGGGCTCAGCACCAAGTCTGGGCTGCTGGGCATCGAAAAAATGAGTCACTAATGCTGAGAAAATGGAGCTGGATGCTGGGCTCGGTTTTTTGGCTTGCCCACATTATGAAAAAAATCATCTCCTGCGTGATTAACATGCATGCTGCAACCTCGAGCTGGGGAAACCCGGCGTGCCTTGCTGTAAGATTGTAATGGGTTTGGATCTGGATCCCAGGAAACAAGCTGGCACAGCAGAAACACAGCACAGCCATCCACAGACTGATGTGTGCTGCTGCTAGTAAAATCCCAGCGGGTGTAGTGACAAAACAGCTGTAGCCATAACCCCAGCTTCACTGAGTGCTTCACTGAGATATAATTCCCAACCAAATTTCGTGTGTGTAATAATAAGTCTGATCTCAGCCTACTGATTGCACATGAGCCTGAACTCCCTCCTTGGGAGGATGTTAACAGATAAGCACTGGGCCTTGCAGCTCCCACATGGCTCTGCAAACATCACCTTTTTCATCCTGACCTCGCTAAGCAGGCTGGATAATGTTACCTAATTTCACATGCAACAGCTACAGCAAGCAGAGCTGGGAAAAAAATCATGAAAAAATAATCTTTTATTATGCCCAGAACTCAGGAAAGACTTTCAGGGCTGCCACAGATCTCTGTATTTTCTGACACCTGTGTTGTCTTTTAAAGTAAGTACTGACTCACCAAACAGAGTCACCTCAAGCACTTAATGGCATCCAACTCTGCAATGTCTTGACATCATTTTGAGACATGGCAAGGTAAAAAAAATATTTAAAAAAAAGTGCTGTATCACTTTAGAGTGCAAGTTATTGCTGCAAGTTTGAAATTCACCAAAAGCACCACTAAGCTTGTTCTTTTTAGCCTTTATATTCATAAAAATAAGACAGAAATAATCCCTGCAATGAAAACTATTGAATTGCTCTTATATAAAAAATTCCAAGAGAATTTCAAGGTGTTTTTCTCTCATCCACAAAGACACAGGAAACAGAAGCACATTTTGAGAAAAACTGTTTGTCAAGTAGAATTGAGAAGTTTTCAAAGCAATCCAGTCAGCTCTACTCCAATACACCTTCATCCACATGTCTCAAGTCATTGTTTTCTTATAGAGGAGAAGACCATAAAAATCTTTTATCTTCTTAAAGTGGAAAGACTGGCTAAAGCCTCTCACTAAGATACAAAAGCAGAAGCTTTGGCTCCTGAGACCAAAACAAAATCTGACTAATGACTCTTCAGTGCAAAAATTACTCATCTGGAGTGCAGCATGATTTTCCATCCTTCAGCCCAGACCAAGTCCTGCTATCACCCTCACAATTAACTTCTTGCAGCTGTGAGTGAGATTTTCTCCAAAATTTTCCTTGCTACATTGGGATAATGAAGGGAAGGAAGATAACTGATCTTTCCAGCTAAATATAAAGACATTGTAAGTGTATAATGCACCTTAAAAGGGAGGAGGACAGCACTTCAGCAGACAGTTGGAGAATAGAAATTGTGCATGAAATTGCCAATGGTTTCTGCTCATTTGTTAAGAGAATTACATCTAGAAAGGACCTGTCCACTTGTGACTTGCCTTCAGCATAGGAATTGACCCTTTTATGGTCTTTTGGACAGAGTTTTGGCTTTTTTATCCAACAATCAGCAACCTGTGCCCTTCAGACTTCATCATTCACAGGGGTCACTGCCAAAATAACATATTTTTAGCCATAAATCCCAGTTTTGATAAATGAAACTGTTGTGTCCCCTTTTCTTTTCCCCTTAGTTTTTCAAGGTTTAGCTGAAATTCCCAAGTTGCAATGAAACTATTGAGTGAAAGTCATAAATAACTAAAAGCCTTATTGTCTTCCAGGGGTTGGATTAGCACACACACTTTACCTTGCAAAAAGGGCTGTATGGAAGGGCTGTGATCCATTTTCCAGGCAACATTCTGAATATAGCTTCTTGCCTGTGACCACAGTAAAATTAAAATTAAAATTAAAATGGCTATGTAGAGAAAGACATGGGCCATCCACAGGAATGTGGGTTTAGATGTGAGTTTTCTCAAATGAAAATTGTGTATTTTGAAGGTGGAAGACAAATGGTTTGGCTTGCAACATTTTTAGAAGACACTCATTGGAAGATAAGAAAGCACTGAGTACAGAGCAAATGGTTTTTCACAAATGTAGGGATAAATTTGTATGCATGATTTAAATCATGAAGAAATATCAAGAAAATATTTGCAGGAAATCTCCATCACTGACAGCTTGTTTTGTTCTATGTTAAAAATCATGGCACGGAGCAATAAGGAAGAGCTCAAGTTTGTTACTCTGGCAAGAGGAGTTTTTTCTGGAAAAACATCAAACTGATTGTGTGCATATGGTCAAAACCACACAAGATAGATCATTAGTGCTTCCATAGAATATTTAGCCTCAGGATTTCGTAGTGTTTTGCAAACTTTAATTAATTTTTGCCTTATTTTGGCAAGACAGGAAATAAAATGCTGCCTCCAGATTGCCACCAGTAATTAGAGTATCTCTTCCAAGGCCAGACACCAAACCAGCTCCCAAGTGGGGAGCTGAACCCAGGCTTCCTGAGCTCCTGCTCTAGAAACTGCTGAGCTCTCACAGCCACAACAAAGCAAATTTAAAGGTCCTGGTTGCTCTGTTTTGAAAAAGAGCACAAAACCTACAAAAACCAGAATATTGATAAACTGCTGTCAAGCCACTGGCTTCTGCATTTGTAAATTCTGCTCCAGACTTCCTTTATCTAACATTTTAAAGCTATTTGAAACTCCCAGCTTTGATTTGGAATTCCTCTGTATAATACAGAAACCTACCTAGTTCGTGGGGTGGGGATAAAGAAGACAGAATTGTTTTCACTGTCAGCTACTAAGGACATTCTTAGCTGAAAGATCAGGCTAAAACTTGGGGGGTTTGTTTTCCAGAAATGCTTTCAGACCTCAAAGAGAAGAGAGCAAACCCCTGTTAGTATAACAGTTTCCATTTCTACCATCATGGGCTCAGGCTCAAGAGAGGATTTTCCTTTTAGATTTACTTTTCTGTTTAGCATTGACATATCCATTCTATTTTGAGGCTGGTTTCTGACAGTAGGTGCACTTGCTAAAATTATGAGCTGTGTTCTAATGAAGAATTGACTCCAGCTGCAGAGTGCATGAAATACTCCCAGTTCCTTACTCAGCTTTGACAGGGGCTAAGATGTGGTCTTACTACACCAGGACCCATAAAGCAAAGCAGTCATTGTAGGGGCCCATATAATTCAGAGAAAGGTGGCAAAATCTATTCCCTTTCATTCACAGAAATTCCTGTCCTGATGCCAACAGGTATATAAAACAGTGAAACTGGCAATCTGACATTTTTAGTGCAGTAAGTAGGATTTTATAACTTTTTCTTTGCCCTTATCTGCATTAAATGTTCCTTTTAATAGATATCATTTTACACATTTTTTCCCTTATATACTTACTGACAGTGTGAAATCTCTTTCAAGTGATCTGGATCTGGTGGAACCTGGCAAGAAGCCCTGGAGTGCAAGAGTGTTTGGGGTGATAATTAACAACATTTTAGCACATAAATCTCAATCCAATTAACTATTTTTGGCCTGTGGAGCTTTCACTGTCCCACCCCACTTCATCCCTTTCAAGCAACGTTTTCTAGAATGATGCCTACAAACACAACCTTCTAAAATCCACATTATTGACTCTTTTCTCTTGCTCCTCTTTCACCCTCCATGAGTGCAGATGATGGGAGCAGCATATAGAGAAAGGAGAGGAGGAAGGCTAAATATCCCCTCTGCTTTATAAGTTAAAACCTTCTGCATTGTCTGAAAAGGTGTGCAAAGAGGGTTTAGCTTCTATTTCTATCAAGCTCTGCTGCAGCACTGTAGAAAAGTTGTGTGTCCTTTGACAGAACTCGTGGTCTACATTAAAAATGTCATTTAAGTGTCACCTAAGTCCTTTCCCAAGAAGGAGTTAGTGCCAACGTGCAGGTGTTGTTAGCCTGTGTTTAAAGCCATCCCTTCTGCAAAGGGTTTGTGTGGTCAGTGGAGTTCAGACCTCTGTGAATGCTCAGGTAAGAGCAGCTGGCAGCAGCTCATCTCTGGCACAACCCACAGCCTCTCTCCCTGTAGGCTGACACAGCTTGCAGAGGATTTGGGAAGCATTTAGGGCATTGCTTCCACCTGTAGGCAACTGACATTGATTGCTTATACAAAATACATAGAGCAGAGAGGTGAATTTTTGAATAATCTCAGTGGCTTTTGCTTACTCCTCTATTTTAGGCTGTGAATTCACACGGGGAAGTTGTCATTTCCTTGGTTCTAGCAGACACCATGATATATGTGAGATGGTGTCTCAATTCCACTCTCAGCTTGTCAGAGCTTCATCATTAATTCTCTGATACCATTTAAGTGGAAGGTCCCCTGGCATGTCAGCAATGCTTTCCCATATTACTGACATCTGCTGTCTCTCTTACTTGCATTTGTGTAATTTGTGGTGAATTTTCACCTATTTCTTTCCACTAATGCAATCTTTAACTACGCTGCTTTAGGCAGAACACTTAAAAATGTGGAGGATGTGCCAGTGGGCTGACAGAATCAGGTGTTTGCACAATGTTTTTTTTTATGTTAATCTGAAGTTTGACAAATATTCTATTTATATTCAGCAGTGCCTCAGTGTAATAAAACGTGTCTGCACATATGTGCATATTTTTGACTAAGCAGAATACAGAATAAATGTATGATTTATGGACGGTGCCAGATTTCTTTCATGCCATGTGCAATAATCTACAACTAACAAATATAAACAGTTCCATTATAATGCATTAACTCCTGAATAATCTACCAGGGGGAGAAGCAGGTACATATATGTGTGTTAGATTATAGATACACCCCCTTGTCTCCTCTTTTTCAAGCTAAAAATACAAACCAGCCCTTGAATTTCTGGCATGCAGGCCCACAGCAATTGCTGCACAGAGCCAGCGAATTAAATGACTTATTTAATGTATGTAGGTGGGTGCAGATGCTGGGAGACAGGTATGAACCCCCATAAAGAACAAATTGCCCTGTTACATCATACTGAGAATGGGGAAAGAGCAGACTTTTAGTCAGAAATAACTCCCCTAACTAAAGAGCAAAAGTCCTTCTGTGCCTGTGATAACTTTCACTGTTCACCCTTGGACCTGTGTCTATTTCTAGTCTCTTTAAGGATAAATCAAATGAAGAGAATATTTGTGATGAGGCTACCATTAATATGACACCAATTTACATAGTTTTATTATTATTATTGTTGAATCTGTTCCTCAGTGGTTTCCAGACAGATGAAGGTAACCCTGTGATATTGCACTCTGCAAACTGGGGCCCTGCAAGGATCCAGGTTCAAAGTAAAAAATTAAAACTGCTGTTCAACTGGTTTTTTTTTTACCTTCTATATTTTTTTTCTTTTTTTCTTTTTTTTTTCATCACAATCATTCCTGCTGTTTGACTCACCCTGAAATCCCACAAGCTCCTGGATGGGAAAATGAACAGGAGTGAGTGGCTGGAAGCAGCTGTAGGAAGGGGAGCAGCAAGTGGAAGGAACACCAAGGGAAGGTAGTTAATAAGCTGAAGAAACACTGAAAAGCCCTGCAAACAAGCTTAATTTCTGATTAAAGTTTTCATGAAACTAAATTATTCATCATCGTCAGGGTGATTTTAATTAACAGCAGTTAAAGAAACAGATTACTGTGCACGAGGGGAGGGTGAGAAAGGGAAAGCATCTTGGAAGACACAGGTGGGGCTGGAATTATTGCTGCCTGGGAAGTGCCTGTTCCTTAAGGCTCTTAGGAATGAGAACTTTCCTTCTCTGTGCCAGAGTACATTGGCTGCAATCCCAAATCAATCTCCATCCATTTGAGAGATGCTCAGGCTTAGCTGCTGTCACCTGATCACAGTTTGCTGCCCACACTCAGGACCCCCAGGGTTTAGGCATCTCCAAATTATCCTTCCCAAGGGATGCAGGGTTTGTTACCCCTGCTGTACCTGGACCATGACTCAAATGCACTCAAGGCTGGTGCAGGTAATGGTCCTGGCCTTTAGATCTCTCACCTCCATCATTTGTCAAACACTTTTCATTGGGTCACCTCTTTCAGAAGATCCAGCACCATCTTTGGGCTCTTGGATGAAATCAGTGCATTAAAAATTCCCTTTGATCAATATTTTCACGGAGACTCCACCAGAAGGAGAGGTTTTTCTCCCCTCTGTGCCCTCTCAGTGGTGGTCAGGGTGCTGCTTTCTGCATGCACAATGAAAAAAATTCTCTGGAAGAGGCATTTCTGCACATAAACCCAAGTGTTAAAGATATCTCATCTTTAAAAATACATTTGTGTAGACGGTTTTATTATTTGTTTTTTTCTTTAAAATACCCCAATTCTTGCATAACATAGGGAGAGGAGCTCTGGTCTCTCTGATCATATCTCCTAGCTGTTCAAAAAGGGAATGAGGAGAGGAATGGAATCAAATTTGGAATGGAAAAGAGGTTTGAGTGTGCAATGAGAAGGAAGTGCAATGACTAATGTACAGCTAGGCACAGGAAAGGAAGGCTCTAGCACAGAGTCAGGTCATTGTCACAGGGGAGAGAAGTTCCAGTCTAAACAAAGCCAAAAGTTTCCCCCCTGTGAGAGGGGAAACACATTAAAAATTGATGCTACCGCCCAGCTTCAGTTCCTGGATGATTTTTCTCTACCATCATTGGTAAAGGCATGAGGAAACAGTCTCTAGTACAGACCTGCCCTGATTTTGGTATTGCTCTTGTACATCCTAAATTGGCAGTCATGCATCTGGTCCCCCCTAGTTCTGATCCAGAGACAGCACTCTTCCTTAAATTAGGCTTCCATTTATCTTAGTTATCTTGATTTATGCAGCATTCTGTGGACCATTCATCACACAGCTAATCTTGAGTAACCTTGAGTAATATTTTAATCATTCTGCCCCTAATTTTACCCTTTCTTTCTCAGCGTTAGCCTTGAAGACTTCTCTTTCTATCTTGTAAAAACACCTGTGAAATCTTAGCAGATATCTCATGCTTTCCTGCTAAATTTTTCTCCCCAACTCTCCTTGTTCTCAGAAGATCTCCTTTCCCCACCATGATTAAAGCTGTTGAAATATCTGAGGTGTTTAAAGGGGCACCTCACAGGCAGTGACTTCCTACAAAATCTTCTGGCAAATTGCACAGCACAAAGTGTTTAAAACTTTGGTTCTTGCCAGTCCTCAATATATAGGTTATTCCATTTGGGGTTACAGAGATGTTTTTATTAGGAGATTTTGCTTTTCGAGAAACCTGAAAATGTTTAAAACTTGGTTGAATTGTTTGGCAAACCTTGTGTGCCTCTAGACCAAATTGCTAACGAGGTATCAAACAGTACTGCTTGGCCCTTCTTGTTGGGAGTCCATTCTTCAGGGACTAGGTCTTATTTATTTAAAGTTTAATGCATTTCATTAAACATTCATTCACAGTCATGTCCTCTGTTATCATTTTCCCACACTCCCATAACCTGTGAGATTTGAGGGCATGGGTTTAGCCCAGCTTCTTCCCAGCCAGATCCCATCTAGCCTGTCCTCCCCTTCAGACCCAAATAGGATAAATTAGGATATTTCCATACCTAGGCTCTCTGGGAACAGCTCTGCAGTGATCCCTGGAGGCAGAACTAAGTCTTTCCTCATGGTGATCTCAAGGCTTCTTCTGGTCTGGGCCCACCTGAGCCTGAAATCAAATCTGCCTCCTTCAGAACTTCAGAACTTCATTCAACCTCACTGATTTACAGGAGAGAATTCTCAAATCTATCCACAGTCTTGTACTCTTTACTGTATTTCCTTTCTCCTCCCTGTACACACTTATTTTTATTTAGGAAAAAAAAAACCAGCAACAATAAAAGGAATCACTCCATGTTTTGTTAGCAGGTTTATGCAACCATAGCATGAAAAATTCAGAGGCCGTGATAAAAATTTATTCTGCAGCTCAGTGTAAAGTGTGAGGATGTAAAAGGTCTCCAAACAGCAAGTTATTTCACAAACTGTGCTCTATGCACAGTAATTCAGAGTGTACTAAGGATAGAATTGCAGCCTAAATGAGTTTTGTGCCTCCATTTCTGCACAGTTTAGTGCTTTAATCCGAAAAATTAGCCACAGACATCCAAAATGTGCAGTTCTTACCACCTCTGCAAAGCCATTTGATGAGAGTTTAGAACCAGGCTTGCCTTTGCTTTCTCCAGAGCTCAATTAAGAGCACTCAATCCAACAGGAACTCTGCGGTGGCAGCAGCTTTGCTGCCTCTCCACCTTGGTGAGTCCCTGCTCCTCCTTCTGCTCAAAACAAAAAGGGCAGGGAAGTTTTTACTGAGAGATTTCCCACAGGAGTGTTTTTTGTAGGCTGGGCTGTTTGCCAGCAGCACAACACACAACAAATAACATTCTTTGGTTAAAGGCCTGGATATGAATAGTTTGGATGGGACCCTGAGGAACTCATTTAGCAGAAGGTGCCTCTGTCCATGGTACTGGAGTTGGCCCTGGATGATCTCTAAGGTCCATTCCAACACAAACCATTCTTTGATTCTATGATTTCAAAGGTTCTCCTAGCAGGAAATATTCCTGGAGCCCTCCTGAGAGTCATCAAAACCCCACAGCCCCAAAGTCTTGTTGCTCTAAAAGCAAACCACTGCACTCGATTTCCCTCCACCATGGATACCATGGGAGTGCTTGGAATTCCTTGCTTCCCATTGCATTAGGTAGTCTGAGGTGCCCATTCTTAGCTCTCAAATCAAAGTGGAAATAGTAGCTTGCAGGAATTTTCAAGTTTCTGTTGCAGGATATTCAAGATTTTTCACTTTCTCCCCTCATTTTCCAAATACCTTTCCAAAAAAAGCATTCTGGAGATCCTGAGTTTCTTTTTTTTTTCCTCCTGTTGGACAAGGATGCAAAGTAGATTAAGATACAAGAAAAGCTCCTACACAAACACTACTTGTGTTCCTCCTGGGATAAAGCAACCAACCAACTTTTTTGTAGACCAAATTTTAGCATATTTTTAATCGGAGAATTTCTATTTGGGAAAGGTTATGTATTTAAGAAACATATAGGATTGGCCAAACAGTGTTTTGAACAACAATGTTGTGTCATTTTTTTTGGAAAAGTTCCTCCTTTTGTGTCAGGTAGTTCAGAAAGAGTATTAAATATTAAGAGAATTTAAGTTCCTTTTTAGCAAACACAACCCTGGTGTAGAAAACATTGCCAACCTTATAAATTGGATCAGTTTGAACAAGAAAAAATAGATTTATATTCTTTGCAGAAGAGATGAAAGATATTTGAACTGTCCATCAATAATTAAAGTAGCACTGAATATGATAATACTTTTCTATCTCATTGTGAGGCAGATAGTTGGATAAATCCACCTCATTTTCATTTCCTTTTCATCCAACAAGAGTTCTGCTATTTGTGTCCAGAAAATCCTGCCACTTCCAAGCATCTTTGAATTATTGGTGAATTACTCAGGCTGTGTCACAATGCCAATAGCATGGCATGCCACTAAAAAGCTGTTGAACCTAAATTAATGTATGTCCTTATTGCAAACCTGGAAAATTTAGGTTAGTGTGGAGGCTTTTTTTCAGCCTAAACGACTTTTCCATAAAAAGTGAAATCGCACAAGTGAAAATATAAACGCACAATTTGAGTAAGCTGCAGTAAATTCTGTACATCCTGGAGATGCTGGGGACTGCTCATATGCAGTTGTAGTGGTTTTTCTTAGGGGGTGCTGAATAAGTAACTTCGAGGGGTGGGATCTTGCTGTTTAAGTCTGATTTATTATTCAGAAGCATCAGTCTCCATGTACAACAAAGCATCCATTACAGAGAAATCCCCACATGTGTCCCTACCATGACAGATAAAACTCTCTGGACTGATAGGAAACTGACACATACACTGTTTTTACTCACTGACCTATCACCTTAACCTTATTCTACTGCAATGCAGCAATTCTTAGCCAATGTCTTAAGTTAAACATTTTCACGTATTTTTTACTAACCCTTAACTTATTCTACAAAATCACACCTCTATTTCTGTTTTTTCAACTCTTTACTATCTCACTCAATATGATTACTTACTCACTTAAAAAAGACCCTTTATTCTTAACTTACAAAACTACAAGTCTATAACTTTTTACTTATTGTCTGTATATACTTCTTCTTTCATCCACCCAAGCCCTACCCAGGGCCCCAGGTTAAACCCTCTAGATCCTGCAGAGGCTTCTGCTTTTCGATTTCCCACGTGCAGTGAGTCAGGGAAACTGAGACTCCCTGCTGGCAGTGCCTGTCAGCTGCTGGCAGTGCAGGGAAAGGATGTGCTGGGTGGGTGTCATGTGGGGACAGCCCCACTGAAACAGTTCCCGCTCCAGCTCCATTGATTTTGGCAGCAATCTCCCTGACACACAGCTTGATGTTGAAGGATGCTGACCTCCCTTATTACCCCGGGAGATGGGGGTCTCAGGAGCTTCTCTGGAGACTATTTCCTATTGATTTTGAGTCTGCTTGTTGTGACATGGATCACATTAATCTTGCAGGATGAAGGCAGCAGAGCAGCACCACAGCAGACACGATGGCCTGGGCTGGCTGCTGTTTGTGGTGCCATCCATTTGCAGCTGCTGGGCACAATCCAGGGGGGAAAAGTTGATGGTAATTGACTCAAACAATTGGCAATTTTCAAAAGTAGGGGGTTGATGCCTTAAATGGCTGACTAGGAACAGAGAGCAGACAGGAATAAAGGAATCAAGGAGGGATTGATTGGAAAGGCCTTCAGAGGTACACTCTGGGCTCCAGAGGCTCCTGCCTCAGTGCATCCCAACATGGACAAGGACAGCTCCCGAGTTCTTCCCACTTGGATCTCAGCATCAATTCCCCAAGCAGAAGCCAGGCAAGGATGGAATTTGCCCAAGCTTGCCCCCCTGTCCCCAAGATTGTGGTTTGCAGTTGTTGGGCCTAGGAGGGTCTGGGTGTCCTTGGAGAGCTGGAGAGGCTTTGTTGTGTGTGTGTGAGCATGAGAGAACAGCACTGAACGAGCTCCAGGGAACTGCAGAGTGACACTGGACAGGGCAGGGCTGGGAACACAGAAAAGTTCAAACCTAAGGCATCAGGGTGATTTGCTGAGGTTTGCAGGGAACCCACCACCAGGCACTGCAGACTGGGGTTTGAGCCAGATAAGGGAGAAGGCTGATAAGAAGACAACCCTGTGGAGGTGGCATAGGGCTGTTGCCTGGAATAAAGCACAAAACTTTCTCCAAACAGCGTTAAAATGATAACATACAATCAAATCTTTAATTGCAAGCCTTCAAGGCACACAACATGCACACCTGATACGGTATTTCTACAATTTTATAGGGTTAGTTGATTAGTGTATCTATCAAATATTGTCCAATTAGAAGAGCAGTTAGGTGATTTTCCCCCAGGTTCTGCCCCATTGGAGCCCTCCCTCACAATCTTTTAGCTCTACACTTTATTGTGCCTATGATGTATAGTGCAAAACAAAGTGTCCTTGCCAGAATAAACAGAATTTCAAGAATATATTTGTAAGGGTTCCTTAAACTATGGGAGAGGGCAGGAAAAGTACTAGGAATTATAACTGTGGATTAACAGTCTACAAAGTTACAAATATATGAAAAATATATAAAAAGCTAAAAATCTTTAGGCATCAGTGCTTTTTTTCATGCCAATGCCCTCCCTTTCACAACTGCCTCAGTTCCATGGGTGGTGACATCTTTCTATTCTTATCCTTTCTTTCTCTTTCTTTCTTTTTCCTACACATTTTCTTCAGTGTTATTTTCATGCTTTTATATTGCTGTATTTCTAGAGATAATAACCCAAATGGCTACAAACCTCCTTTCACTTGCAACCAAATTGTCCTAAAATAAATCCCATATATATATATATTTATACACACACACAGAGTCTGGAAAATAATTGAGCATGAAAAGAATTGAGGATTCCTAACTCTCTTTAAACAGACTGCTGCTCTTCTGTGAAAAAAATGAAGAGAAAAAGTCTCTATGACTCCAGCAGGTTGCCATGGGAAGTAATGTTTTGTATCTTCACATCACATTGAATGGCTATAAAAAGTATTCTTAAGGTACCAAAACCTAAAAATAAATCCGGAAACTAGTTGCTAAAATTCAAATAGCAACTTGGAACGACCTGTGGCTTGGAAAAAGACATAGATATATGTGACAAAGAATGTATTTTTGGTTTATATACTTGTACACAACACTTCCATCAGGCCAATCCCAATTGTTTAGCATCCACTTAGGTGATCCAGAATAAGAAAAGTCTTTGCTGAATAAAGTCTTTCTGTAGTTATGCAGCCAAAGATTAATTGATATCATTTTCATTCTGGGATTACTTAGCTATCCCAAGATTTTTTTTTTTTAATATCAGAAGTTTATATTCCTCAGTACAACTGCAGGTTATCTGCCCCACCCACAATAGATCACATCTGTCTTTGTGGTCATGTATCAGTGCTACTCTAACTCTTTAAGGTTGCTTTAGATCTCCAGGTAGTTTTTTAATGTTCCACTACTTTGGGATTCTACTGCAGCTTCCTGCTATCCCAAGATTTAAAATAAAAAAAAAGGAGGAAAAAATAAAAAAAAGGAATTAAAAAAAAAAAAGAGCCAGCCTTTGTCCTGCCAGAGCCTCTCATCAGCCTCTCAGCCTGAATCAAATCAGTTTTTCTCTGACCTGCCTCCCATGACACACCTGTGGACACAGTTGGGTTGGCTCCCACCAAGAGGGGGCTGGAAAAGAAAAGGAAAATGAAAAAACAACTAAAAAATATCTTTTTTTTTTGCTTCCAAACTTGAAAAATAATGTCTTTGGGTGTTAAGCTGATGTGGTTAAGAACCATATGTCTGTTAGAGTAATTTGTTTTGTTGTTCTGAGCTGAACCCAACTGGACCCCCAGGAAAAACAGCCCCAGCAGCCTTTGGTAGTCCTTTGGTAGCCCCTACCCCTTTGGTAGTCTCTTGCTGGGACTAAAATTCCCTTGTAAAGTTCAGGATCTGTAGGGACTTCCTAGTGAGGGCAGCACACAGCACTGAGGAGGCCTCGTGAGCCTTTTAATCAACAGCTGACAAGGGTGAGCAACAGTGCCCCGGAGCCCTCGTCTGCAAAAGGGACAGCAAAATGGGGACAACCCCCTTATTTCCCAGGCAGGAAGAAACAGGGAATGCTCTTTGACAGCTCAGAGCTCTGCCCTGTGGCAGAGTCCCGTGCTCAGTTCTGCCAGGTCCCAATTCAAACACCCAAATTTGTGCTGGACATTACAAATGCTCCACACGCCCTTGGAGCGAAGTTCTTCAACAGAGCAGGTCTGGGGGGAGCTGGTCCTTGGTCACAATCACATCCAACAAGTCTCAAACCACTCATGCTGGAGCCAACTGGAAAAGTTAATCCCCTTCTCCGAAAGAAACACCAGAAATGTCCTGTTTCAGGTGTTCCTGAAGAATCAGCCACTGTGTGATTTGCCACTTTACAATTCAGCTTTCTGCTGCAATCTGTGTCCTACATGGATTTTTTCTTCCAGTGTAAATTTTTGCTAAGAACCAAAAAAAGAAAAAAAAAAATCAGACATTTTCAAATCGTTATTAAATGAAAACAATGTGAAAATAAAAATTTTCTTCCTCATAAAGTTTCAGCCACAATGGATTTTCTGATGAACATTAAGTTATGCATCCACTGCAATGTTTAGAAAACCTTCCTTAACCTCACTTAAAAATATATTTTTTTCTTTATTGAAAAGAAAAGAAAACAAGTTGACCAAAAGTGCAGAGACTAGCATTTTGAGAAAATAAAAATAATTAAAAATTAAAAAGAAATTAAAACCCACAGAGTAAAATAGATATCTGACAGGATATGCTAACCATGGAGGAAAGGAAATATTTGGAGGGGACACCTCTGAACCTCTTCTACTGACAACATTTTTCTGTGTGAGAACAACTGTTAATTAGAGCAAGGAAAAAGCACTGAGTGAGCAATTTCCCCCCCCAGTGTTTGGGACACTCACCTGGGCCACTCTCCAGGGGACACCAAGGGCTGGCAGCACTGACAGGAGGAGCTGAGAGCTCCTGCTCAGCATCAGCTCACCACGGGGGCAGTTCAGGGGAGGGGGGAGAGGCAGGTTTGAAGAATTGACAGAATTAGGATTGCCTGCACCTTGGGGAACACACCCACCTCTGAGATCTCGAGAAAAAAGCTGAGCCCAGTGATGCCATCTGCTAACCCTGCATTCAATCCCCTCCAACACCCAAGGTAATCTGAGTTATCTTCCTGAACATTTTAGGGGCAAATGAACCCACAGAGCTTGGCTAACTATCATAGGGCAAAAATGAAGGTCCATTCCACAGGTCTGATTGGCATAAGTTATTCTTGCTGGGTGTCTGAGGGTTGGATGAGTGCCAATTCCTCTTGAAGATTGTTTACTGATTTGATGTGTTAAAACCTTTTGTCATATTAATTATTTATGCCAGCAGTTGAAGGAAAAAATAATTGTAAGTAAATGCTTGCTGACTATTGAGACAGTTTAAAAAAAGAAAAAAAAAACCCTCAGTAAGCTTGGATCCAGACAAAATAAAAACAAAACCCAATCTATCTTCAAATTCCTCTACACATTTATTAGTGTGCTCAGAAAATTACTTTGTACAAACTGCTGGTGTGCTTCTTTAATTAGATAAAAACCTGTGTCACCAGGAACTTGCACCCTCTCAAGTCCTTCATTCTGCTAACAGAGAACAAAACAACAAATCCATCTGGAATGCTTTTCCCATCACTAATAACATAAACCACGTTTGTTAGCTGACTTCAGTAAAGAAATAAAAAGCAGATTTTACACACAAACACAGCCTTGTGTAAATTCCTGCCTCTAGGCAGTACATCCATGGGAATGTTTGGGAAACAAAAGCCCACTACCTACTATATTCTAATTAATTTGTGACAAATTGAAAACCAAAGGCAGTATCTTTAACAAAAAGAGAAAAGCTTTAATGAATATTAACAAAATTAGAGCTTCATGGCCTTCTATGACTTAAATTATTGAGAAAGAAGAGAATTTTCAAACCTGCTCAATGATTTAAAGGAAGTTTTTTCGTGGTATTCCCATCAAATGATTTTTGAGGGGTTTTTCATTTTTGAAAAAAAAAAAAGATGCATTCATCTGAGATGCTTCAATGTAGATTTGTCTAGCCAGATAAAAAACTGCAAGTCAAGAGAGAACATCATTCTTTAGTGTTTTGACAGGAAAAATACAGTTTCCAATGTAAAATAAATGGCATGAGTAACTTTTTGGTGGAGTGTTGGGATAATAGGGGAAAAGGTCTTCCCAATTAAACACAACAAAACCCATCAGCTGAATCACAATGCCACTGGAAATACAGAGAGTGCATCTCATTACCTGCAAATGCAAACTCAAAGAGGAGCACTCAACACCAGCCAAGGACTGGGTTCCATCTTCTTTCCCACAATGAAAATTCTGCTGAAATACTTTGGACCTTAATTTTTTAGATAAGATTTCAAGCTCAGTGTTGCTGCTCCCAGAGGGAGGGAACCATTTCTTTTGGCAATGCTGTAAATTAACCATAAAAAAATCACTTCCCTAAAAAAAAAAAAAAAAATTAAAATACTAATATATTAAATACAGAATGAATGCCTGCAAGAGAGAAGGCAAGGAATTACGAACAGGAGACTGAGGGGAGAGCTCATTGCAGTCTGCAGCTTTCTCAGCTCTGGGAGCTTCTTTTGCACAGAACAGCAAAAATCTTTGGGTTTAGGACATCAGCTGTTTTCTCCCCTTAGATAAGATTGCTTTAGATGATGAGACAACTTAATTTGTTCCCTCAAATAAGTTTTAGACTCCATATGATCTAAGTAGAAGTTCTATTTTGTCTGTAAGTGAATAATAACCTCACAAAAATCAACAAACCAATGCCAACCCCTCACACCTCAGTTATGAGAAAAGGATGTATCCAAAGTTTTATGCTTTTTAAAAATAATTTTAATTATATTGTTAAGTCTGAGCCCCCTTATTTCTAGGGAATACATAACTTTTCCTCTCTGAGTCTACAGCAACAAATAAGTTTGTCTCTCTACTGATATGAATTAGTAATGCTATTGCACATTAATGCTGTAGAAAAATTAAGCTGTTGACAATCAAAAGCTGACAGTGTTCACAACTTAAAAACTGCAGGGTTAATTTCAGATTAATTCAAAACAAATCCTATTTACCAAACAAAAACTTACGACTTCTAAACCCAATAATTGGGCTTGAGGTTTTGTTTGTTTGTTCTCTGTTTTGTTTGTGTTTTTTTCTCAAAGAACAAACAATGATAGTCTGAATAAGAAATGTTCTAAATAATTCCTAAATAAATATTCAGACTGAAAACTTTCTTCAACCCTGCAGTAAAAAACTACATGGAACAAACTGAAGATAAAATGGGGATATTTCTGCTCTTTGCTGTTTGCTTTTGCCCTATTTCTCCACGGATTTTCAGGGTAGGTTTAAACTTTAGTGAACAAAAAGACAATCCAAACAAAGAATATAATTTTTAATGCTGTTAAGTTATTCTGTAGAGCAGTGCTGAGTGCAGTATCCTAACTTCCCTTAGAGTTGTTCACAAAGGAACTTAGTAGAGGAAAATCTGGTTTGTATGGCATAAAAATCTCTTTATCAATAATCCTGAACACCAGGTTCTTCCAAGCTGTGATGGTCTGAGAGTGACACTATGAACCTTGGAGAGTTTTGCTCTTTCTAAGTGGTTCTTAATAAAAACTCGTGAGTTTTTATTAATGGTGCTGTTTTCTGAAGAAAAACACACAAACTGTTGGTATTGCTGTCCCTAAGTGAATGGTTGGGATGAACAGATAAGGAATGGTCACTGTGTAGGATCCCATCCTTACTCTCTGCTTCCCTTTCCTCCTGGTGAGCATGGCTTTATCTCTTGAGAGCACTGGAATTTGATTTCTTCTACAGCCTCTGACAGCATCAGGGGCCTGGCTCAGATTTCCTGCCAGGCTGCCCCGTTCCAGAATGGGGAATTATGCACCAGGCCATGCTTGCTGAGCTGTTTGGGCTCCTCAGAACTTTTCCTGGACTGTGGATGTGGCAGCAGCATTGGACTGCTGGGAGCTCTGCCGGGAGTTTCTCAGCCTGGGGATCTCCAGGCAGGTTGGAGAGGGCAGAGCCTGGCAATTACTGCTGTGCTGCCCTCTGTGACAGGCTGGGGTGGCTCCTAAGAAGTAATCAGCTCCTTTCAAGCAGGTTTTCCCAAAACCTGGCCCTCAGCTGAGACAAGAACAACTCTAACCAGCTGCTTTGCTCACTCAGAAATTTTCCATGACACCAGCTCAATGCAGGCTGCAGGAAGCCTGAAAGGCCCTGAGGGCACAATAAGAACCACTCAGAAAGAGCAAATTCTCCAAGGTTCGTAGTGTCACTCTCAGACCATCACGGCTTGGAGGATCTGGGGTTCAGGATTATTGATAAAGAGATTTTCATCCCATACAGACCAGATTTTTCTCTACTAAGGTCCTTGGCGAACAGCTGGTGCCAAGCAGCCCTCCTGCAAGCTATGGGAGTTAATCCAAACATTTCCACATCCTGTGGGAGGCTGGCTCAGGCACTGTCCCACTGAGGCAGCTTCTCCCTGCCTCTGCAGCTCCATGTTTGAACACCAAGAGAGGCTGAGCACGGTGGCTCTCGGGTGATGTCTGCTTCACAGTGCCCAAAACCAACATGAAACCAGAAAAAGAACTCCCCAGATGTGCAAAGAGTGCAGAGAAATGCGGAAAGAGAAACGTGTAAAGATAATTTCTACAACCTGTTGATTGCTGTGCTCTTCCTAACATCCTGCCAGCACAGCATTCCCCAGGCTTGGGCTCGCTGCTGTTTTGTCTGTGTGCCCATGGAGAATCCACGCTTCCAGTCAGAATTGTGTGTATTTCCTGCACCCTCTCTTGCTGACCTTGATCTAAGGCTCTTTATTCTCAACACACAGCCAGGCAGCTGTAATTATTGCTTTATGTGCCTGATACATTTCATCTGAGATAACACGTTTCGGCTGGGGGCTGATTTGACAAAGGGAATCTGGAAAAAACAGATTTGTTTACACTGTCAGGCTGGCAGCATGTGGACTGCTTGACTTTTGTTTAAAAAAAAAAAAACCAACACAAAACGAAAGGCACTCTGTGAAGTGGTTTCCAAAGTACTGCTATCAAGATTCACAAAGTTAGTCTTTTTTCACCAGTGAAAAATGTGGCATTTATACCTCGCTTGCTGAAGGATTTTTTTTTTTTTTTCCTTCTGTGTGAGTAGCTCTCGGGACATTGTAAAAGGAAAATTTGAAACACACATTAAAAATAGTTGAAGCTGGGGAAGAAAAATGCGAACAGATAAAATTACTAGCTTTTCACTTCCACAGAAAAAGGCCAAGAAGGACATTGCATAACAAAAGCCAAAGGAAACTTTTTAAGCATAAAACTTCTCGAGAGTTTAGGGCCAATGTCCTGCAGTTCAGCAGACAACGAGATCACATGCACAAACATTTTAGCTTGGAGCAGCTACAGCCACAAATTCTGTCCTCCAAGTCACTTTTCCTCGGGATTTTTATTACTGATCTATATACTAAAATAATATGTAGCACTGAATTATTTCAACTACATAGTTGCATTTGTTGAATATAACAATTAGTTCAATTGCCATGCTGACTCTTTGCCTTCAGATTATTTTACTTCAGATTTTTTCCTGTGTCTGTAAATTCAAGTACCAAGCAATAAACTCTTCTCCAGCACCTCTTTTTTCATTTGTATATGGTGCTGCAGCCCAGTGGGTCGTGTACAATCTTCCTTGTTTCATGCACATAGTCTCACTCCTCTCTTTAAGGGCCAGTGTTGCATTTTTATCAATTTCAGTTGTATTTTTGTCAATTTACTACTCCCAGTAGCTGCTGCAAACTCTGTAGGACAAGAGAGGGCTTAAAATGTGCCAGGTTCAGCTCAGGAAAAGCCTCATAATATGAGAATAATATGAGAATATGAGAATATGGCCAGCAAAGCCCTGGGAGACACTCCTCAAGGAGGCTCAGTTGGAGATGTTCAGGGACAGATCAACGTGGCTCTGTGATGACACTGGATCCCCTCTAGGAGCTCCTGGTGCTTGTTTTGCTCTTCCTGTTCAGTGATTTCCTAGAAAAACTGCCCTGTTCGTGCTGACAGAGCATGGAGTTACCTCAGGACTGACACTGATGCTTTTCTTTGGTCTTAAAATTAAAATTAAAACGCGGTTTATGGGGAAAAGGAGTTTTTACTTTGGTATTTAATTAATCTTTGGGTACAGCATTTTGTCTAGGTGGAATAACCCAAAAATTCATGCACCACTTCTCACACTGAAATACACACAATTATAGGCATTGCAAAATTAACAAATTTATCAAAGATTCCCCAGTGAGAGGTTTGAGTGAACTTTTTGTTATGAGGAACTTTTCTTCTTCATTGGCCTATCTTAGTTTATAAAAATATGTTCTGGAGAGGCCCTTGGTGTCTGGGGCTCCCAGGATGTTTGCTCTCCTGGTTTAACAGTGCCGTGGGGCTGAGCTGAGTTCTCAGCCTTGGGGAGGTACAAGTGTGGGGCTAAAAGCACTGAGAATATATAAAACTATATAAAAGGGTGTGTGAGAGGGGTATAAAAGAAAAGGCAAAAAATCATCCTGGTATCAACACGAGCATGACATCCTCACGCTGCCACCATTCCTCCTGTCCCAAGGAACACTCTTGGGAACACAAGGAACTCCTCCACTCCCCATGATTGGCCTCCAGGGAATTATTTGACCCCCCAGTGCCAACTCTTCCCCATTCCACCCCACACAGATCAATCTCCTTCCATCCACACCTTTCCCCAGGCACATCTGCCCCTGGCTCTGGCAGGCTCTGGCTGTTCCTCCTCCTCAGCTCCATAAAAATTCTCTCAAATGCTCACCCATGGCTCCCCACTGGGCATCTCCATGCTGCTGTTCTTCAGGAAATACTCTTTCTCCTCCATTCTCCTGCTTCCCAGGGCAGGGTGAACATGCAGGAGACTACAGAGGAGGAAAGGAAGGGACAAAAAACATCCCCCAGGTGGAAGTGGTTGTTTTTCTTCAGTTTTCCTGTGAATAGAGTGTCCCTCCTGCAAGTCCAGGTAGTATTTTTATTTCCACTGGACATTTTTCTGAAAGCCCTGTCTCAAAGTTGATTAATTTTTAATTGTTCATGGGATTTTGCTTCCTAATACTTTGCATTTTTATAGCCAGCTCTGTGAAAGGACCTTAAAGCACTTTCCAAATGATAAATTAAGGCTTTCAAAAACCCTGTGTTGTGGCAAACAAAATAACAAGGAAAGGAAAAGGAATTCACTTACCTCTGGCTGAACACTTGGTCTTCAAAATACCCAAGAGGAAGATCCCAGCTTGCACTGCTTACTCTTGTACTCTAACATCACTTAAACTATGCTGGTGGAGAAAACTGCAATCAAACATTTTTCTCCAGTACTTGTGTTGATCATGGTTCCCAATATTATCATGGAGATGGTTTCATGCACCCACCAGAGCAGGTCAATAAACCCTATAAAAATATAAAAATATTTTATAAAAATAAAAGACTTTTCTAGGCTTTTCCCCACTGCTTTATTTCAATACAAGAACCCACAAATGTATCTTACATTTTTGAGATGTGTGTGTAAATAAATAGACATGTATACTATAAATATAAAATAAAATTACATTTCCTACTATTTCAGCAAGAATACATTCTAAAAATGCATAGTTTTCTAAAAATGTGTTCTGCAGGAAAAATTCACAGGAGACATAGTACCAGAAGCCAAATGTGAAACACAAGTTGAGTTGTTTGCTAGGCATTCTAGGCAGCAAATGCAGTCCAGTCAGGTGTGCTTCAGATGTTTCTGTTTGCCTTCCCCCTCTCAGTTAATCTCTTTCACAAATTAAAAGTTGCTTTTTAATGTATTTGAGGGGCTTAGGAAAGCTCAGAAAGAGAAATTAGCCTGAGGACTATTCGAGATGCATTTTGAGTTCTTTTGTATTTAACAAATTGGTAAAGAAAAAAGAGAATCAAACACAATCCTGAGCTTTGGGAAGGAGAGGAAAGAAGCCACACCGAAGGGAAAACGTAACAAATACGAGACAGAGAAGCTAAAATGAGAATGATCCTCATCAGGGTGAATTCTGCCATGAATTCAGTTCAGTTCTAACACCAGCCTTGCTAACTCTGCCCTTGTGGCAACTCGGACAGGCTTGATCATCAAAGGATGCAGAAACTTCCCCAGCACCATGGGAAGCTTGTCAGAGAGCCCTGTCAGGAAAAAACTGGATCCTTAGTCCTTGGCTGCCCCCTCCCTGCTGACAATCCTCTGCAGAGGGAGGCTGCAACAGAGCCAGGGCATCCCTGCTGTGACACCCGAGCAGCTCTGCCTGCCCAGCAATCCAGGCAAGCCTGGTGTTCAATCCTCTGACAGGAGAGATTTTGATTCTCTCAGAGCCCATTCTCCCAGCTCACAGTGTCCTTTAGCTGTTTGTTGGCTCTGGGGAGCCTCTGGCACCCAGCTGCCACTTCAGAGCCCTTTGCTTACCAGGAGCAACCAAAGAGTGATGCTGCTGATCCCCCTGGGGGCTGCTGTTCCTGGGAAAGCTCCTGATCAACAAGTAGCAGCTTGAACACACATCTCTGCAGCTGAAGCACTGATCTGGCAGGACCTGTTGCAAGCTCAGAAGCACAATCTCGAGCTGTCACGAGTTCCTTCTGCTGTTCACAAGGTTTATCCGACAATGTCCTGCAAGGCACTGCTTCATTATCCCACATAAACTGGCATAAAATGCATTAATCTTTTATGGGTTTTATTACCAGCATTGTGCCACAATGAAACCTGTGCCTGGCTAAGGGTGTGAAGCGGAAACATGAGGAAAAGCAGCATGAGAGTGATAGATCCAAGTGATGGGAGTCTGCTGGCAATGGTCAATAACACTCCTGAGAATCACAGTGTTGAATTTCTGATCAGAAAATCCAGGTATTTTATCGGTAGGTTTTCATTTTTTAAGCATCTGGGGGTTTCTGTTGTGCCATAATTAGGTAAAAGTCTTCCTCTCAGAGGTGCCCCTTCAGCACACAGCAGAGCAGATCCTCAGGCTGTGTGAATTGCTGCCAGCCCCCAGAGCTGGGTGTGCTCTGCTGCACATCACCTGCCATCAGCACTTAACAGGAGCTCATTAACAGGGTAATCTCACTGCCAAAGCATGAGCCAGAAACAGAACTGCTCATCCATAAATATCCCTTTTCTCTTATTTTGGTGATAGAGCAATATGGGTTTCCTTCAGAAGCAGCTGGAGGGTTTGTTTGCTCCATGCATGGCTTACAACTGAACTGAAGTGGAGAGTGTTTGCTAGTTACTAAGTCATCTTCAGCATCTGCTGCCAATCTGACCTTCCTGGGAAGGTGTTCTGCAGGAAATTAGAAGCAGAAGTGGCACGGAGTGAAAAGAAATAAACACAATCAGGCAAGCAAAAAAAAAAAAGGCAGATGCTGCACATGTTCCTCCTGTCTTCTGGAGTAATGTGGGCAAGTGCCATGGACGTAGGGAGGGCCAGAAACCATCAGCAGAAGTTACCATAATAAATATAATATAATATAATATAATANCAGGATTAATATATAATATATATAATATAATATAACACTGCCCTCCAATACTGAGACCTCTATTTCGAAATATTTTTCTAAAATAGCATCTTCTGCTCTAAAAGAACTGACAAAACTGAGCTTCAACAAGGAGTTTTGGGGGACTTAGAGGGAGCTCTGCCACAGAGGTGCTCAGCAGCTCCTTGAGCAAGGGCTTCCTTCCTTGTCTGATTTTGCTCCCTTGAGCTTTACCCTGGCAGGGACTCTCCTTTACCATGTAATATAAAGACAGGTTTGGCAGAACAATCCCTTCCCTCCCCACTCTCTCCCCCTTTACCAGTCTTTAACCTATTCTTTGTACCAACAATTCTGTTTGCTGGGGGTTTTTAGGCTCCTCTTGGGTTACTGCAGTGCCTCCTCCTCAGCTCCTCTGAAAGAAACAAGGATTCTAAATGTGAATTACTGAAAAAAACCCAGCCAGGAGTCTTTACCAAGACATATCTGTGTGGATTTGTGCTGGCAGAAGGATGCACCTGAAAGAGTGCTGATGGGAATTTGGCTCACAGGATGGATAGAAAGCCAGAGGAGGTTTGTTTTAGCAGTGAGTAGCTCACCCTGTTGAAAGGCTGCAGTCTGTATGAGGGTGTACACATATATATTTATCACTCTTTTTTATGCACTGGCATAAAGATACTGCTCCAGCAGCTGTTTCAATAAAAAAGCCTCTGTAACTGGCATGTTCATAAAGAGCATTTGTAGGAAAAGATCTTTCTGCACTTTGTCCTATGGAGAACATTTGTCTTAGCTACAGCACTTCTGGATTGCAAAGTAGAGAAAATAAAGTATCAAAACTTTTTAAAGGTTTGGTTTTGTTTTATTGTTTTTTTTTTTTTTTGCTTTTGGGGGGTTTGTTTACTTGTGGTTTTTTGGAATAACTGAGCCAAACTGTTTAGAACTAAATAAATGAATTCTGGAAACTGGAGCCTTTGATCAGAAACTCTTGATCCTGAAGGCAGAACAGGCCTGGGTTTAGATCCCAGATGTGAACTTGGTTTTGCATGTTTTGTTGAAGAGTATTTTTAGCACAGACACAGGCCAAAAACCAATGACATAGCTTCACTGAAATTTCATAAAATCAATTTCTAAGCCTTCTCAGACCCCAAAGTCAGAAAAATTCAATTTGCTCTAAGCCACAAACTGTATTCCTTAATGTGCTTTGCTGGGCAGTTCGCATTTCACGAAGGCTTTTGTTCTGTGTGCATTTTCTGAGCTTCTGGCATTCCCTGGGGGAGCCTTTTTCCTCTCCTCTGGATTATTTGAAGGAGTTGCAGACTCCTGTCCCAGTGCTGAAGTTCCAAATGCGTGGAGGCTTCTCCTTGCTCACACAGACATGGTGGAAGGGGACAGAAAATTTCTCATTCTGCTGTGGGGCTGTTGACTTCTTCAGCCTTCCTGAGCTGAAACAGTTCAGAGTCCACAGACTTTTGATTAATCACATGATGACTTGGGAAAATTATGCTGCTGTGACAGTGAATATTTAACGAAACAAGCAGGATTTTCTTCATAATCTGCTTTAAAAAGCATCTGGCAGGAGGCAATTCCTGTCCAAGCTACATCAAGTGTCCTGGCTGCGATCATGTTAAAAAGAGAGGCTCTTTCTCTTGCATCACAAAATGGGAAATGCAGCAAATCCACTGTTACAGCACTCCAAAGAGTTTCAATGGAGTTACTCTGCAGTCACCATGGTTTGACTCAAAGCAGAAACAGGGACAGGAGTTGACTTCCAATTATTGTCGGAATATTCACGATGACTGAAATACGCAGAAAAATCCCACATAGCTGTGATGAGCAAAAACCCTGGCAGCCTGTGCTGCATCTAGAACTGTAAACATGTCCTGGCAGAGAGACAAAACCACTTTGATTAGCATAGGTCACCGCTCATTTCCCCCGAATAATTTCATTTTTCAGAGTCCCATTGTGCACATTCAACCCACTTCACTGCTTCTGTGGGAGCAGAGACAGATTCTGAGAGAATTTTCTTCTTTTTCAAAACCCTGGGTGTGGGTTGAGGTGCTGTTTTCAAGTTTGTCAGCAGGCTGTTCTGAAAAGGATGAATGATGAAGCAGGCTCCGATTCCAAGGATGCATTTTGAGGTGCGATGAGTGTAGGGAATGTGGGACTGACTGAAAATCTTGGAGTCGGGGGAAAAGAGGACATGGGGGAAATGTTTAATCCTTCAAGGTATTTCAAACGATGTTTGCCATGATTTTGAGAGGTCCATCATGCACAGCAGGTGTGGATTTATTGCAGAGATGTGCCCTTCATTGACTCAGGGTGCAGGTCTTGTGTCCGTGTTGTTCTACACACTCCCAAAGTTTTAGAGCTTCACTGATTTCTGCAGAGCTTGGATGGCTTAGAAAGCAGAAAACACTGAATATAACTCATAATTTACCCAAAGATTTAAAAAAAAAAGATGGGTGAGAGAGAGAAATATCTTGGCTTTGGGGCTACAAGCTAAGACCTGTTTTCATTTTTCTCTGAGGTGCAGAAATGTTCATCTCAACCCTCATTTATTTTTGTCACATATTACAAATGTTGTTGCAAACTGCAACATACAAGTCCACCAGATGTGAATCTTTCACTAAGGACTGGTAAAAGCTGAGATGTAATCATTGTCTTGAAACAAACAGTGGCAGAGTGCGATAGAGGTTTGACTGAAGATAATAAAAATTACAAAAGTGTGGAAAATGGTGCTATGAATAGGCATAGACTGCTTTTCCTAGAATTTATTCCATGATGTTTTCCTTCTTACAATGAATTTCTGCATGCAAATAAGACATATTTTTGTTCCATTATGTTTCAGAGGGAAGCTCCTTTCTGTTGTCTCACTGCTGCCAAGCGATAAAACAAGCTGGGTGATTGGTGAAGAATAGGCTATGTTGAAGAGCATACAATGAAATACAAAAAAAACCCCAAATAAACAAAAAAAAACTGAAAGAAAGAAAAATAAACTTAAAGAGACTGCATCAGCTCCTGCTGTGAAGTGAAACACTGTCCCCTTGGTGCTTTACCTCCACAAGCTGGCCAGCTCTCTTTGTGTTTTAGTTCACAGGGTGATGTTCCAGGCAGTCTCCCTAAAACCTGGGACAGGCTGAAAGACAGCATACTGACAGACAGTTCACAAATGCACATTCTGCTCTCTCTATAAATGTGTTTGATATTTGCAGTGGTCACTGACTCCAAAGCAAGTCTAAAAGCAAGCTCTATTAGCACGAGAAGTTTAGAGTAAGAATGCCTTTTCAGCCACAGTAAAGGGCATATCATAATTTATATCAGAAATACTTGCAGTTGCTGATTGCACAAGCATTTTCATTAACATAAGACCTTTAATAAACCTATCTTAATAATAAGAAAACATGCAGAGTACATGGAAAGCTTTTCTCTGCCTCTCTAGCCTAAATATTTTTCCTCCTTTTGTCTCCTGCTTCCCCAGAGGTGTCAGAACAGGAAATCTTGACTAGAACACCTGCCTAGAGGCAGATCTCAGCCCTGCTGTCTTCTCTCTGAAATACGTGGCAATTCTAGTTAAGAACTGGCAGGAGAGTTGGTGAAGCTGGAGAATTAAATCCAAATTAAATACCTTTCTAGCAGTAAAATCAGCAGCAGCTCTGCCTGCACCCTCGTGCTGGCTTCCAGCAGCTCCTGGTCAGGCTCTGGTGGTGCAAAAAGTTCTTTTCTTGTGATACCACAAGGATATCACAGCAATTTTTCTCCCATTTGAACACAACCAAGAAAACACACTGACCCTAAAACATGCAAACCCTCCTTTGCAGAAGCTTCCACGCTATCTAGAGGTCTGGAGAAATGAAAAACCAGTGCTCATGGAATGAAAACAGCTAACTCAAACAAGGAGAAAGGAAGGGAAAGTCTGTCTAGTCCAGTCTGGCTGGTTGGAGCACTGGGGCAGGACTTGCACCCCTCAGCTGCTGCTGGTGCAGGGTTGAGAGACCTCTGGGTTTAGCTTTAGCTTCATGGCTACTCTTGGTTTCCTCTTCCATTTCAGGAGCAAAACTGCTCCTCTCTTCCTATTTGTTTTTTGCCACAGATCCTATAATATCTCACTAACAGCGTGTGCAAGTTTTAGATAAGGCAGCACCTAGCAAAAGGATGTGAAATACATGGAAAGGATGCGAAATCAGATGAAAAGGGTTAGGAGTTTAATGGAGGCCTATTTAAAATGCAGGATGAGAGTGATTCTTAGACAAATGATGGCTGTTGTCTGAATTTCCAATTCTCCTGAGAGACATGAGAAGCCTCCAGAAAATGGAAGACCAAAATAAAATCAAAATTCTAAGAGAGGAACCAAGACTTTATCCTCGAAACAGATTTATTTCCCTTCAGAGCAGGTGACAAATACTGTTTGAGCCTTTCCTAGCTGTTCCCATAAAAACTCAGTATTTCTCTGCAGGATTCTGAATTTATTTTCAGTTATAGCATCTTGATCTTCAAGGATGAGAAGGGAGACCACCAAACCTGCCTTAAGGCTGTGTTTTTCACCAGAGTGCATTGCCTGGCTCTATTTATTACCTTTTAGGTGTTTGGCTACAAATCCCATTGCCAGCATTACAATTCCTGCTTTCCACTGCTAAAACCCTACCCCAAATTGCCTTTTTTTTTCCTACATTTTTTACAGTCCTTCTATAAATCTTCATAATTTTGTGATCCCTTCCTCCACACCTCTCCCTTATGCCAGGAGCTTCAGCTCATGACCCCCAGCTCATTGGGAGTGTTTTGTTTCATCTCTTTCAGGGCCCAAAGGGAGTCTGGTAGCTCCCTGAGCTGTGTGTAATTTATAGTCTGTAACTAGAAGGGAAAAGAAAGAAACTGGACCTATCCCCTGCAAAGTTCACTCTTTTCAACAAGGAATGAAAAGAACAATTTTGTACTCCTGGACTAGAAATTTTAAGATTTTTTTTCAAATTTCTGCAAGTTTTTTAAAATAATTTTTTTTCCAATGCAGAAAAATCATCCCAACCAGGTGTAATATCTTAGTCTACTTTTTTTCCTTTTTTTTTCCTCACCAGCCTAGTTAGCAATGAAGATTTGTGTGGTAAGGTTCTATTTTTGGCTTTGAGCAGAGGGAATGGGGATGTTGCTCTTGATATACACTTTATTTAAAGTTTAAAGAGGTCATAATTTCAGCTGGGCTTAATTACAAACAACTCCTATGACTGGCATGATTAAATCTCCTAGGAAAAATCTCCATTTCATTTTAAGAACCATGATGTATTAGTGTTGTCCAATTCAGAGACTGAAGAAGAAACAACTCTAACCATCTTTTCCAGAAAGAGAAACCATAAAAAACTGAGAGCATACAATGGTTTTTTACTGTCACTAATCCTCAGGATGTTTCTGAAAATTAGGAAAGGTACCTGCCCGAAGTGCAGAAAATTATCAGTCACATCCAAACTGGAGAACTAAAAATAGTGTTTGCCAAAGCTGAATGGCTCAGCAAGGTCCTTGAAGCTGGTAAAGAATGATGAAGAAAACTGAGAGATGGAGATAAGAACTACTTAAAAAATATGGGATTTGATGGCAGGCAGCAAAACCAGGCAATTACATGAGGAGTGCCTTTCATCAGTAAATAACTGCAAACATGAAATAAAAAACTGCTTATCAAAGAAAGCACAAAACTTTATTCTAGAGCAGAAATAATGTTAATGTTGTACATTTCCTAACCTTGAGTGATCTCCAAAACACACAGGGACTGCTGCTGCAAACTGAGGCCTTGAATTGGTGATACCTTGGTTTAAACATGAAGGCTCTGGTGCTAAAGGCCTGAGTAAATAGCAATCAGTTTAGGCTGTGCTTTTCAGTGTCTGTATCCCACGGGGACTGGGTACTGCAGGTTTCAGAGCAGGTCTATTATCTCATCCCCAAGATGATTTTTCATTAGTGCTTTTATTAATTTAAATCAGATATGGGCTGTGGAGGAAGCTTTTATAATCCCCCTGCTCTCATAAAGCTGGTTATATTACAATCTAAAGAGAGTGCTCAGTTTACAGCCTTGTTAACATGCTAACAAGAGAGATCTTACATTCTACAAGCCCCTTAAATAGAGTGATAAATTAATTTTCTTGCCTGGACAATAAAGGTCCAAGACAATCAACTAATATGAATTTAATTTTCCTTGTGTTTCAAACATGGGCACTGACATCCCCACAGCAAAGCTTTCAAGGTCAGGTCAGTGGCTGTCAGGACTGAGTTTCTACTTGGTCTCTCTTCAGAAAAGTAGAATCTGTCCTGTATCTCTTTCTCTGACAGTCACAAGCAGAAATCCCAGCCACCACTGGAGTCCTTTGCTGCTATAAGCACAACAGTAAGAACTATTCTTCTGCAGGAAAGAAGGTTCCTGTAAGTATTTTTCTCTCAGTACTCAGTGACTTTATTAATATTTTACCTACTTTCACTCTTTATGTGCCATTGGAGAGAAAGTTGCCCATCTCTAATGAATGAAGCACAGGATCAATCTGCATCTCCTATTCCTGCCTGGAACTCCAAAAGTCTCTCCTTGCTCTGCTTTGCCCATATCTATTACTAGAATTTCTTGTGCATCCTCTGAAGGAAAATATTTTTTGCCCTGCTCTTCTGCCTCTATCCTCACACTCCTTTTCCTACCCTTCCTCACCCAATCTTTTATTTATTCATCTCTGCATTATTCATTTATTTTTAATCTGCTGTTAAGAGCATAAAACTCAGAGCTCAGCCCGAACCTTGGGCTTGCAAACCAAGTCTGTTCATTTTCCCCCTGGAAACAAATATTTTGCAGGCATGCAGGGAAAGCAGAGATGCAGCCCAAGCTGGGAATGGGACCCAGCTGGATTATTGGCAATTGGCAAAGAGAGAAGTGAAGGATTACAGAGGTTCAATCCACTCTGTGTGAAATAGAGGCGTGAAATATTATAACCTCCCAGCATTAGCAGCAGCGATAAAGCTGGGAAAACTTATTGGGATCCTGCTGGTTTAAAATTTAATGTTGTTTTCCTGCATTGCAGACATGGCATGGCCAGATCGTAGTGAAACACATTATAGGATTCTAAGCTGTAGCCATTGGTGGGAACAGGCACTGAAATCCAGAAGGGGGTATCATTTTCTAAATGAGGATAAGAGGTAATCAATCCACATCTTTCAAAAATCTCATTAGAAAGTCTAAATACTTTATGGAGAAGAGATTCAGATAATTCCCAAGCTGTTCAGCAACTGGAAACACAGCTCAGGTGATGGCTCTGCTAATGGGTTTTCAGCTGCAAACAGTCCAATTGTTGCTCCAAAGTTCTAGAACTTTGGTTTGTTTGTTTATTCTATGTTTGTTTCTTCAAGAACAGAAATAGTGGGGCAAGGTTTTATTTGTTGTTTGGGTTTTTTGTGGTTTGTTTTTTTTTTTTTCCTAGAGATCTTAAGGCAGCAGATGAAAATTTCTTCATCTTTAAGGCAGGCAAATAAATAAGAAGACTTTTATAAATAAGAAGCCTCGAATATCTTTGCTAAGATTACCATGAATTCTAAGAAGTGTGTGCCCAGAAGGATCTGCAGCGAGCAGCCTCTGTTTGGGTGACACAGAAATCTCACAGATCTCTGCAGAGTCCCATAAATCAGAGGAACAGATGTCACTGAAGGCTGAGTTTTAAATTTCTTGTAACACATTACCCTTAAATTCTTTCTAAAAACTAAGTAAATAATCAGTGAAGACATGAGAACTATGCTGGAAACCCAAATGTTCAAATAGCTGCCATGTTGCATCTGAGTGAGAAAGAGTTTATGTCGATGGTTCTGTTTGTTAGACAAGGTTCAAAACCAGATTTTTGCTCTATAAGAGGGAGAAAATTATAGAAGGAGTGGGTGGGAGTGGAAAGGTTTGGTTTGTGTAAGGAAATAAACACATTTAAACCTTGGATTATGAAAAGACAGCAAGAGCACGTGACTGAAAGATAACACTTGTCCAACAAATCATTTAGAGGTAGGCTACAAAAGGTTGGGAGAATATATCAACATGATTGTAACTCTTAGGAAAAGAGGTTCAAGATTAGATTAGTCTTTTAAGAAAGAAATATCCTGCTTTTAAAGGATGAATTAGCAGTGAAACACTGCACAAGGGAAAAATGAGAAACCAGGGTCATGTCAAATTCTTTCAGTCAGTGCATGTTAACAAAGCAAGCCATTCTTATACATTTTTCAAATCCATCTGTTTTTGTCCTTCAGTGTCAAATTAAGCACTTATGGTGAGAGTGGCAAGAACTAAAACCCAGTGTGCCAACAGAGAGCCTTTCAGCTTGAGTGCACCCTGCTCTGTGACCAGGCCCTCTCAGTGAGAGCACAGGTTTCTCTGTGATGCTGTGCACACCTCCTGACACCTCCTGGGTGAAATACAACCCCCTGAGGTCAAGGAGGCCATTTCTGCAGGAGTGTGTACCCAACCCAAGCTCCTCAGCAGAGCTGGGGCTCTGTATTCTACTGGCATGGGTGTCTGTCCTGCAGGAATGGGTGCAGGCACAGCTCTGACACTGCAGGCTGATGACAGAAAGTGTTGTGGGCAGGAAGGGAGCAAAGAGCAGCTGCCATCAGAGCAGAATTTATAAGAGATCTGAACTGATCTTTTCTCATTCTGTCTGAGATGCCCTTTAATATCAACAGCAATAAGGTGTAATTTGTAAAGTCTTTGCCTTGTTGGCAACCTTTCCAGTGGGACAGCACTGTTTTCGGTGCCTAGTCAGTCTAAACCAGAATAAATTGGTTTTGTTCAAGATTTCTGGTGAGCTTTACGTTCCCACACTTTGGGTGTCTCATTAAAACTCTGCTGCAGTTGTCAGGAATGGAGGATCCACTTCCCCCAAAGTGCCAGACCCCCACTGCCTTTGGCCCAGGCCACTCTGGGGCTGCCAGGGGTCCCCAGTGGGGACAGAAACTTGGGAAAAAGCTCAGACCTCGGCTCTGGATTTGGGGAATGCTTGTCAAACATTAGCCATTCCAAATCAAGTGTTTTGGCATTGGAGAATTTATGGTTTTCCATAAACAGAACCACCAAGAGTGCATGAAACACAAGGGCACAAGGAACTGGAATTACTTCAGAAGAAATGATGGATTTTAATCCTGTTTCAATATATTATAGGTATGATCTGAAAAATCATATTGACCTATCCCAGAGAATCAACTTATTATATTTAAGGAGAAATCACCACCAAGGCCAATGTAATTTACTTGATTGCAGCTCTACAGAAAAGGTTCATAAACAATCCTACAGCTAAAAATGTCACACTCCTGGGAAAAGGAAAAAGAAGCCATCCTGGAAAATATACCCTAAATAAAACACAGACCAGTTCTCTGTTCTGCTCAGCCCTCGTGAGACCTTGGTTGGATTAATGTCTCTGTGTAATATGGGATAATTAAGCAAACACAACAACCACTTCATGTTCACAGAAAGACAGAGGTGGTGATCCAAGCTCTAGAAAAGAAGATCTGTGAGGCAAGACCAAAGAATTGGCTTTGTTCAGTTAGAAGAGGCAGAAGAAGGCTGGGTCTTCTCTTGGGGTGCACCAAGAGCTGCTCCTGAGAGGCAGGAGGCAGTCTGTTCTCCATAAAGGCACGAGGAAAACAGTTTTTATTTGAGCTAGATTTGGGCTAGAGTAGAGTAGGGGAAGGGAAGAGTAACACAGTGGCAGGACAGACTGAAGGAGATGTTATAGACATTTCACTGCATGAGCTCAAAACAGCAAGGCTGGGCAAAAACCTGTTAGGAATTGATATTTCTCACCAGGCCCTGGGAGGGAGTTTAAGAGTTCCTGCCATCCTGTGCCTCATCCTTCCCAGCCTCTGATTCCCCCCCCAGCTCTCTGTGTGAGAGAAACAAATTTATGTAAGGCTTCTGCAGGAAATATTATTGCCCTTGACTGGAAGAGGCAAGGCAAGTCACCTGCAGTGTCACAGAGAGCACCCCAAGAGAAAGGAGAAGGCAGGGGAGCTCTGTGCAGCCTGGCTGGCTGGGGCAAGGCACGAGCTGCATCTCCTCACCCTTCCCCAGGGCTTTGTTTGCCTCCCTCTCCTCCCCCTCCCCTCGTCTAAAAAAAGCAGTCTAGACGCTAAGGTTTAGATTTTTCTGGAAAATATTTGTTCTGTTTTATCAGCCCACAGTAATGTAGAAGATTCAATGTGTTAAAATAGAAAAAGTAATTGATGTTTTATCTAGGGATAATTATCTGTCTTGCACGTTGCTTTTTCCCCACACAGGAGCTCAGCTAAAAACACTTTTCAGTTATATTTCTTCTGGAAGACTTTTGCTTGCTGAAGCTTCTGAAGAAGGAGATCTACACAGTAGGGCTAATAATAAAAAGACTCCATTAATCACAATCATAAATTGTGATCGAGTCCACTACAGGTATAATTTCTCTCTCTCAAAAGATGATAAAAGATAGGATCAATCATCTAATATGCTAGTCACTGCAGTATTTTTCTTTTAGACACCTTCTCTTAACTGGATATACTGAATATGCTGAGTATGAAAAAAAATTATTTGAGAGAAAAAAAAAATATTTATTTGATGGAAATGACTGTAAAGAAGCCTGGCAGTTCTGTTTTTCTCCTTAACTTATATCACAATTTAGCCTAGAAAAGTCATAACCTCCAAATCTGCCTGTTGAAGTTCCCAACTTACAGATGTTGTGATGTTAGATGGGGATCCTTAATATTATAATAATTATGTGTGTTATATATAAATATATATAAACATATATAAATATATATAAAATAATAATCAGATGTGTTCATGTACAAATGTCATGAGGACATAAATCAAAATCAGGGTTTTCTGAAAAGCTCCTGTCTCTGTAAGACATGGAATCAAAGTCCAAGATTTACTGTAGATTTTTTTAATCTGTGGCTAAAGATCAGCAGGTTTGTAGCTTCCTCATTAAATTCTAATTTTATATCCATGATGGGCAAGAATCAAGTAAAGGCACCCAGGTTTCTACCTGATTGGGCTGCCTAGAAGATGAACATGGTTGTAAGAGGATTTCATCTGTGCTGCTAAGTTTGCTATTAAAACTATGAATTACAACTTGTCCTTTTAAAACAAAACCCCAGAGGCTGAATAATCTAATCCACATCTCCACTGAGCTCCATCATTAGTGTGTTCTGGGATCTTGCTAACTTCTGTGTCAGCAGTTTTGCTGGCCCCAAGACCTTTGAGCCTCCTTTAAATAGAAACTTAACAATTTACACCGATCAGTCAGAGAATAAATTTTAAAATTCCTTGATTTGGGAGAAGAATTTAATAGCAAACCCATCTGGATATTCAGTGGAAGTTCTTTTAATTTAGAAATAGAAATGTTGAGGAAAAAAGAAGATGAAGGAATCACTCAGTTCTCTGCAGCATTAAAGTCATACCAGGAATTTTTTGTTCAGTTTTGATCTTCCCAGGTTTGATAGAGACCTTGGAAAAATTGCTGATGCAATATCCTAGAGGGATTTCATGAGATTCTCAAGGGGAAAAATCCTCATCTCTATCTATCCTATTTACAATTTTATAATAGGTTTTTATAGGCATCTATTAGTTTATCTACCTGTTTAATTTCATGCCTTGTTCAGTTTAAAGGCTTCCAATTTAATTGCTGATTTCAAAGTTAAGCTCCTTAATTTTTTTCAGGACTGTGACCTCAGTTGTCAAATTGTGTGCCTCTCTTCCAACTCTTCTACAGGTAACTTAAAAGAAGCAGTCCAAAAAAACCACCCTGTAAACATATTTTTTTAAGAATTCAGGCCTAGAAATGTATGAACTTATGAAGATGAACTCATATGATTTCATACCTGACTCTCTATACAACAGCCTAGACACTGTCTTTAATTTTTTTTTTCTGCTTGGATGTTTTGGGGTTTTTTTTGTACCAGGTGTCATTTTGTCCTCTGTTATTTTATGTCCTACTTCACACAAAAATTGTCACACAAATGTGAGTGAATGTTTAAATCAGCAATCTCTATCCATTGTTCAATGTGAACTCTATTTATACATATTTGTGCTGACAGAATTCTACAGTAGGACTCCATCACCTGCAGAACTCTTTGCCACTGGAGATGAAAATGTGATTTTTGCCTTCTTTTTAGTTAAAGCCACTGCTAACCATGGATGGGTTCTCTTCAATCCTGTCTTTTCACACATCTTTGGTGTCTGATAACATCCTGACCTGAAGATGTTGAGAAAAGTATGGAAAGTATTATCTTAGCAAATTGAATTAATTTCAATGAGCTGATAACTGCAAAGGCTGGAGAAATTTGTGTAGCATTACTTTTTTCAGTTAATCAAAGAGAAGAGTTGGTGGCAGTTTCATGGGGTTCAAATAAAAAAATAAGCATCTCCTGTTGAGCCAGCTCCTAGGATAAGGTAGATGCTACAGATTTTTCTGTCTTACCTCTTGTAAAATGCCCAGGCACTGTGAGAAGACATGGGTTGAAATTAAGCATACAAATAAAGCAAATGAAATGATCTTTTTTCAGGGTTTGGAGAGTTCTTTTCCTTAATTAGTAGGTACAAACCACCAAGTTTATAAAACAATAAAACAGATGAAAGCCACTCCTTTCTCACATTGCCCACCTAGAACCTCTCCCTGACACATGGCCCTACTGTCAGCATTAAGGCTGATTTTTATTTTTCTTTTCAGGCATGCTGATGAATATTAAGGCCTTGTAAAAAAACAATGAGCATGTGGGTAAAATCCACTACTGGTTGTATTAATTGCCTGAAAGGCCTGATTAAAAATTTAGGATTTTTAAGGAATGGTTGCTGCTCCAAATTGGAAGGAGCAGGAGCAGTGTTCTAGGCATTGTTTCAGAGTAGTTCATTGAGCCAATTAAATCTGTACATGCTTTAAGCTGCACAATAATTTGCTTTGCAACTGGCAAATCATTATGTATTTAAGGAAAATGCAGCTTCTGGGTCTCAGCATAAACACAAAGAAAAGGGTGAGGCAGTGATTGCAAATACTTTACCAAAACATTTCACTTTGAATTCTGTGCTTGTTTTGGGGAGGCTTTTATAATTTTCTTTTTCTTCTTTTCTCTGTCTTATTTAAGCAAATAGTTATGGAATATCCAGACAGATTATAAAACAGACTCCAAATTAAACTTAACTTTACTATATCTTGAGAAGGCAAGTCAAGCACAGGCAGCCTTCCAAAATACCTCAGTCCAGCTCTTCCAGGGTCAGCAGCCAACACAAATCCTCAGGCTCTGACTTTATCAGGAGAGGAGATAGTTATAAAGGAGAAGCAGCATTTTCCCTCAAGTAATGCGATTATTTTTATGCTCCCTCCACCAAAGGTGTCAGATGACATCTTTACAAACAGAGAAATAGATTTTCTTTCTTAACAGCCCTAGAAATGGGAAGAATTGGTTGCTATCTCAAGTTTGTAGCTGGGTACCAACATGGAGAAAAGTCAGAGGATCTGACCTGTGGTAGAACCCCAGCAGAAACATCTGCACGAGCAGCAGAGCCCAGTCCCCTCTGCTGCAGTGAGCACCACTGCTTTCAAACCTACACATTTCTCACACTGCCACTGCTGCTGCTTCCTCCAGCACAGCCAGGAGATCTGTTCTTGCTCCTTGCCTGACTGTGCCATCCTTGCAGGGACCCAGACAGGTGACATGTGATGATTATAAATGTTAACTCAGCAAATTGCGCCCAAGAAGCCACACTAGGAAGTGATGCCAGAATGATTTTTTGCTTTTTCCTTTACACCCCTCTCACACACTCTTTTATAATTTGATGTATTCTTAGTGCTTTTAGCCCCACACTTGTACCTTCCCAAGGCTGAGAACTCAGCTCAGCCCCACGGCACTGTTAAACCAGGAGAGCAAACATCCTGGGAGCCCCAGACACCAAGGGCCCCTCCAGAAGACATTTTTCCAAACTGATATAAGCCCATCAAGGGAAAAAAGTTCCTCAGAATAGGGGGTTCACTCGAGTGTCTCATTAAGAAATCTTTGATAACTATGCTAATTTTGCAAAGCCTATAATTGTGTGTATTTCAGTGTGAGGTGTGCATGCATTTTCAGGGCATTCCAGCTGGACCAAGTGCTGCACCCAAAGATCCTGAAATAAATACCAAAAGAAAAACCCCTTTTCCCCACAAATCGTGTTTTGGTTTGAATTTTAAGACCAGGGAAAGGCATCAGTAGGAAGTTCAAAGTATTGTCTTCTCTTTCAACAGGAAGCACCCACCCACACCAAGTGTCTCAGTGTGAGCTCTCCAGCACAAGGCAGACACCTGAGGGGCACACTCTTTCCCTGGAGAAATCAAAATTTATAGTATTTCACATTACATACTTCTGGCTTCAAAACTGGCACTCCCTGTGCGTTGATTTTTGGGTGGAGTGCAGCTCTGCCATTCCTTATGTAACCAATGCTCCTCAGAGCATCACCTGTGGTGGTTTTGTGCAAAAAACACCTCTTAGAAATTCCTTAACTAACTCTGCTCAGTAATTCATCTTCTGAATGAAAAATGCATGGGTAACTTCGACACTTTCCTTCTATTTTGACTTTTTTTTTTTGCCAGTGTTCCACTGGTGCTTGTAAATACAAGTGCAGGGAATCTCTCCCAAATCAATAAATCCTGTCAAAATATGGGGTAAAAAACCTCTTAACTTATTCACTGTCCTGGATATACAGAAATAACCCACAGAGCTAATGAGATCACCAGGTGAGAAACCTTAAATTGAAAAGGCAGATAACAAGTCTGTCAGCTGGGATCAGAGATATAGTTCCTTTTTCTCTCTTACTCTACTTTAGCCATTCTTCGACACAGACAGGTTGAGTCTCAGTCTCTGACCTCTCATCTGCTGCAATAAGGCAGTAAGTGCCTCTTCATGAATGAATCCACTAAAATTTAACTAAATATAAGGAATTATACTCAACAGAGAGGCTAGAATGTGTTGTGGTATATGTGCAGTTATAATTATCCACACAGGATATTCTCATGGTTGGTGAAAATGAGCAATAAAGATTAATGTTGGCACCCTAAAGACATTTTGTTTCATGCATATGTGAGTTCTTATAAAGTCTCATTATGCTTTTATCCAGACAGAAGTGCAATGAATTATTCTTTCATGCTGCTTCACCTTCCTGTCCCCAGCCTCCTCTTTCCTCCATGCACGATACAGTCACAGGCAACTCTGCAAGGTCAGATAAAAATGAATATATGTAAAAATATATCAAATAGATGACTTAAATATTTACTCAACATCTGTCAGGGCGGGTTGAGCACTCCCTGTAGGCAATCTGCAGTAAAACCCTGAGCAGGTGAATCTTTAGAAGCTTCCCAAAACCTTGCTGGCCTGCTCCCCAGCTCTGTCAGCACAAATAACAACAGCTGTCCTCTCAAAACACGGGACAAGGGCTGTCCCACCACACTGACACTCATTTCACCCTTATTTACAGCCACATCCCCTCCTAGCACGGTTCTCACCCAAAAGCAATGCACTGAGATCCAGAAAATCAGCTTTTCACCAACCGTGATGGTTCCTCTGCTCAAGTCTTCCTCAAACTTCACGCAATCTATAAACTGCAGTGGCAACTCGTGGGATCTGGCTGTATAGAAATCACAGCCCTTAATATTTTTTGAAACATATTTCCTGCCTGGTTTTCTCTATGAAATTCTAATTTTCCACCCAGTGACATTAGAGAAGGGTCTGCAGGGAGGCTGTCAGGGTGCTCTGGAGACAGTGAGATTTGATGGACAACATGATGATGGAAATTACCAATGCCTTGGGAACATCAGTAACATAAGATTGTCTCTTCAATAAAACATATCTTCGCAGAACCAATCCTAAAATAGTTTTAAAACATTCTCGCAGTATTAAACTTGATGTTTCATAAAAACTCTGAGGAAATGTCAGTGTCTTTAGACATTACTGGAAACGGGGTTGTTCCTCGAGTCTAATTACCCACTTTTAGTTCAGAACAGCTATTTCATTTGTGGGCTCACCCCTCTCTCAGATATTTCAGAACTTTCAACTTCATGATGCTGTCCCTGAATTATCTCCAGCAGCTTTTAACATTTTGGCATTTAATTTTTCTTAAGTTCATGACATTAGGAGTGGAAGTTGCATCCACGAGAAAACTTGTTGGGCCTTCCTGGCAGAGGGGAGATTTCAGGGATGGTGACAAGTTATCTCTGGGCTGTTATCAATTCTTACATTTGCCTCTGAAATTGTCCTACTGCTGGTCTGCAGATCCCTACAGGGACACCTAAAATTAAATGTGTGCCCATCAGGCCATCTCTTTCCAGGACTAAAAGAAACCTAACAGCTCATACATTCAAAACCTCAGCACACAAACCTAATCCCTTATTGGATATTCAGGCAAACAGGATTCATGGAGCTCATGGGAAGCAGTGCTGGTGAAAACATCAGGGAATTGAGTGACAAGTGGGTAAGTCAGTTTTGAACTGCTGGAGAGAATCAGACATCAATATATCTTAGTTGCAAATTACTGCCTGTCAGTGTTTGTTTTGTGACTGTGATGTTTCAGTCGCTGCTGACAACTGCTTGTTCCTTGAAATGGCAGAGAAGTCTTTACATAAAATATGATATAGCCATTTTTTCAAATAATCCTTTCTTTCTCTAGTAATAAATTTATTCAAAGTTATATAGAATATAATAATACACTGTATTTTCACTGACAATATAAGAAGCCCATTTTAGCATTGCCCTGCTTGTCCCTTTTAGCTATTTTTCCCTCTTTTAGGAGGAGTTTAGGTTTAGCAGAATAACCCTAGCACACATTAAACTACAAAATATTTTCCCTTTTGCTTTTCCTGTCACACATTTCCTGAAGAAACAATATGTTATGAACTGGTTAAATTAGGTGCCTTTATAATAAGATAAATTTTTCTCTTTAACAGAGCATATCTTTGCAAAAACCATCTTAAAATAGTTTTAAAACCTGTGTAATCCAGCATGGCAAGGCAACACCTAATCAGCAGGGTCTATTTTCAAATTTACTTCCTTCTTTATGTTTTTTTGTCCCATAAGCTGCAAGGTGTGGGGAACTCCTCCTCTTCCATTGAACCAGGAGGCAGCAGGTGCAGCCTTCTCATGCCCTGACAGATGAAAAACCCAAAATTTGGCAGCAGGTAAGACCATCAGTGCCTCGAAATCAAACAGTGGTTGTCGAGGAAAACAGGTTAGGGTTTTTTCTGAACAGCTGCTCCTCTGCCCTGTCTCTGAGCCCTGCCTTGCAGCCCCTGCAGGGGATGAGGCTGCAGAGCAGCTGCTTTCATCATGTTTGGCTGTCTACCTGAGCTACCTGTGATCATCAGCAAGTTCCACAGCACAGAAATAAAAGGGGAATGGGAAGGCTGAGCCCTGGTACCACACGAGGTGGCACCTGGTATAAATCTGATGTAAGGTGCTCATGGCTGTCTCACTCCCAGGTAATTGATAACAGCCTCAAGTTCTGGTTTAAAAAGCACATAGCTGCAGGGATACACATCAGCTTTCCTTACTCTGGCTGTCATCCCCTTGGAAACATAACAATTAAGATGTCTGGTGTAACTGCTTCTGTCAGAAATATTTTTAGGTTTCAACCCATTTCAAGAAACTCAGAATGTAAGGGGGGAAACTACTGTGTTCTGAATGACAAACACCTGAACAGATACACAGGCAAAACTCCTTGCCAATAATGTGAAAACTCTCTTTTCCAGAAAATATACCAAGGACAAAAAAATAAATTAACAACAGCAGAAAAGATGAGCATTAGTGGGACAAGGAACAGAAGTGAAATGGTTGTTAGGGATATGAAAGATCTCCACCTGGTTAGATATGGAGCTGTCCAAGTTTCCCACATCTGGAGGTGCTGGTGTGAGGCAGCAGCTGCCTCTGCAGGGCCCTGGGAGGGTGTGAGATGCAGCTCAGGAGCTGTGCTCTCACACCTGGGCTCTCTGAGGCTCTCACCCACCTGGGAACAGCCCACAGGAGATGGAACAAACACACTGAGACAGTGCCACAGTACGTAGGGGGCTGCTGGGCTGTCAGAAACTGTTAAATCTCTTTTAGCACTAATCAGTGAAATGAGACCCAATTAAACAAGATGCAACCAGGACTAACAAGTGACATTAATTTGCCAGTTAGGAAAGGGAGATTTTTCTGCCCAGTTGCACACTTTTCACGTAGGTTTCCATCTGTGGAGCTATTTAAAGGGAGATAAGTCTGCTTGTGTTGTGTTGCCAGGCTTTTCTCTGTAAATATTGCCACTGAAAGGCTACTCAATTGTTTTAAGGCCTATATTCTAACATACATTAAAAGCCAGGGAAAAGCTCTGACTGCTCAGCACGGAGGAGAGAGCAAGTGCTCAAGCATCAGCAGCTCCTGAAGCTGATCAGAGTAAGGATCAAGCAAGGATCAGGCAGGAACCACATTTTGGAGGCAATGAGGCTGCATTTGAGGAATTGCTCTGTGCTGGCACCCATGAGGTTTGGGGGCTGGAGGAGACAAAGAGACAAGCATGGCCATGATTAAGTAGTAGGCCAGGGAAATAAAATAACAAAAGTTAGAGAACTAAAGGTTAAGAAAGGAGGAAGGAGAGGAAAACTGGCCATGATTTCAGCTGGAACAATCCCAACTCCACATCTTCACAGCAAGGTGGACACTGACCTCCAGCTGGGGCTAAGGATGTAGAAACAAGTGAAGCAAAAGGATTATTTTTGTGCCCACTTAGGTAGATCATTATACTGTCTGTTCTTGCAGGAACATGATGTTGCTAACTCATGTTCACCTGATAATTGTGCCCTTTTTTCCTGCAAAATTGGCATTTTCCAATATATTGTTGCAGGTAATTGTTTCCTAGGACTTCTATCTTGCTCTTATTGGACTGTGGAGTTTTGGTCCCTTCCTTTACCTCAGCAAAGTCACCATGAATCTGAAATGTGCTCTCCAACGTGTTTGAAGCCTCCCTAGTTACATCTCACCACAAATTCCATAAATACATTCCATATTCTGCTATACCCAAGTCACTCATGAGGATTTTAAGGCATATTGAGATCTCTTGGACCTCGTTTTGGGCACCTCTCCATTTTGACAGCAAGCCTCAATGATTGTCTCATTCTGGAATTCCAAATACATTCTCACAGAGCTTACATTTTTCCTGTTTTATTTAGGTTTCCCTATGTTGTGGATAAGAATGTCATCTGAGAAAATGCCAAAAACCTTATCAGGTTTCTGACATCTATTTCTTCTCCCTTTTCCAGTGAGTTATGATTCTGTCTTAGAATGAAATTAAGTCTCAAGTGACTTTTTTCTTGATAAATGAATATGGGTTCTTATCTCCTTCTTGTCTTCTGGATGCAAAAAAATATTTTGTTGAACCATGAATTTCAGCATATTTCCAGGAAAGAGAGGTCAATCAAGTTAACCTTTATGCTTTAACTTATTTTTCTTCTCCCTTATGAAAAATAGCTGCCTTTTTTTTTTTTCACTGATTTTTAGTGGAAGAATTGCCTGTACACCTCCAACCTGTCTGTATTTTTTAAATAAGTATTTCAGGTTTTAAGTGGATATGTGAAATTTCCTGTACTTTACTTGCATTCAGTGCCCTAATTTTTTTTTTCTATGAAAAGATCTTTATTTTCCAATGAAAAGTATAGGTCTGGGTGATGATAAAAGTAGCATAAAATTCTCTAAACTAATTGTAAACTTGGTCTTAAAGGTATCAGTTTCATTTTGAAAATATGGTGATTCGCTTATTTTCATGCCTTTTTTTTCAGCAAGTTTTTCTCTGTTAAAGATTCACAACACAGGTGATTTACTGTATTAAGGACCCAAAAGCTTTTTTCCCCACATCAGAAGAAAACCTTGCAGAAGTGAATGATTGGAGATCACAGACTACTGAAAAATTCCCTGTCTTTAAAACCTGAAGCTTGAACCTGAAGTTTGGATCAGAGTTGTAGAGACCTATGGAATTACAGCTGGACACACACACAGAAGTCCTTAACAGAAGTAACCTGAAATGCTTCTAAGGTCTGGAGACCTTTGAATGAGGTGGTAATAAAATCTCCCTCCCACAACATGGGTTGCAAAGAGCTCTGCCTCTTGCAAGACAGAAGAAGAAAGAATTTCAGTATGCAGGTACCAAATTTTATCAGATTGATACAATATTATCACACCTTCTCCAGTCAGGGATCTCCATAATTAAAGCATCCTTTGGAAGTGACTGATGCAGAGAGTTTATTTTTGTCCTCAATCTCTCCATCCACAATTTTTTTTTTTTCCAATTTAACCTTCTGTACTCCCATCTGCCTTTATATGATTATTCCAACTCAAAAATTCAATTCCCTAAGCTGTCCATAAAAAAATTATTGTGTTGGCTCTATTTTACATCTGCCACAAGCTACTGAACAACAGAGATTAATCTTGTAGATGTACTGATTCCATCCCCAACAATCTTTCCATTAATCTGTTCAGTTTTAACTACTGAAAGGAATTCCCCAAACTTTGTAATTTAAAACTAAATATGCACTAAATTGTATTTATCTACAGCTTTATTTCCACCATATATTCTGACACACTTTTCTCACAGTTCTCAAGGTTGCTCAGTTTGTTGGTGATCTGACCTTGTCTCTTGAAGTTCACGTCCAAAATTGGAGTAATTCCCACAGTATCCTGCATTTTTTCCCCCCTATGAATCCTCCTGGCTACATCAGAGATTCCCAGTCCTCTGAATAATGAATGAATAATTTAAGATTCAATTTCTTAATCTGTTGCATTCATTCATTTTGCAATGACTTTGATGAGAAATGAAGGCACTAACCATCCTGCAGGAATGAACATATCAGACATGGTTTTTTTTTTTTTAGAGCAGGTTCTCAGGAAAAAAAAAACCAACCTAGATAGAATTTAAAGGAGTAATTGAAAGTGAAAGCCATGGGCATAGAGACATTAATTAACCCCCCTTTCTTCCCAGCCCCAGCAGATGAAGCCTGTACTTGCAGTTTAATGGATAAATTTCACTCTCACCACCTCAGCAGTCAAATACTGTGGGGTGCAAGGACAGCATCAATGTAAACAATTTTCCACTCCTTTCCACTCTTTGAGGAAATAAATATATTACAAAGAGATATTTTTAAAACCTCCTAAGAGATATATATATATATATCTTAGAATTGTCTAGCTTTATTTGAAATAACCACCTGTATAATATCTTCAGCTGCAGAGGCACTTCTTTGTTCTGTCTTGATGATTAAAGTAATTTTAATAGAAAGCATAGGAATTTTAATGTGTCATTAATAATTAATATTTCAAGGATAAAATCTCTTAGAAGTTCTTGTTTTAATTCTGTTCTTTGGAGTTTCACAGAAAATCTAAAAGAAGGCAATTTAGGGTAGTTAATATGCATAAATGCCAGAGGTGAGACTCACTGGAATCCAACGTTTTTGAATGCTTCAATTAAAACAGTGTCTGCTTATTAACAAATTTATTTTAATTCCTACCTTTGTCTCCACAGGCCTGAATTTAGGTAAGAAAAGTTAGAGAGAGCAAAGGAATTGTGATGGAAGGAAATAGATGAGCAAAGCAAAATTGAAACTTAAAGGTGTGGTTGTTTTTAACCCATGAGATACCTGTAAGTGCTAAGAGCTGATGGAAGCACTGGTCTCTGCTGGGAGACAACACAAGGAAAAACAGTCTTGAGGGTACCCAAACAATTCTTATCAACAAGAGACTTCATATTTAGTGCTGGCTTTGTTGATGCCTCTCATTTATGTGCCCTCATGTGCCCAGCACACCTCGAATGTCCCTTGCTTTGACAGACAAATCATACAATCAGCAATGCTTGCAGAGACTGAGTCAGGTGCTGAGTGTTCTTACACAGGAGAGAGCCTGGGTTGCCTTTTATTAGTTAGAGGAGGCTCTCCTTTTTGGAGTGCTGACTCCTAGGGAGAGTTCACTTTAGGCTGCAAGCATAAAGTGAACATGGAGCTGAAGGCTGTTACTGATAGTAAAACTGGCACAGAAAATTAAAGAGAGCACTGAGACCCCTGCACACGAGGTGATGAGGACAACACCCCATACCTATTTATCTTTTTGTTCCCCAAAATCGCTGTAAATACATATCATAATATTGGCTTTTTGCAAATATTAGAATGGGTGCTACATGTGTAATGTTAAAGTAGCTTTGCTATAAAGGTATAGTTTTTATTTCTGTTATTAACTGAATCTAGACATAGTAGTGAAATAACTAATAAGAATTTTTGTGGTAAAATTGAGCTGCCTGCTTGGTTGGATAACATCCAAAGGATGTATGATGGAGACCTCTGCTACTGACATGCCAACTATCAGCTCCACCTACTGTGGAGCCAAGCTCCAGCTGGAAGTGATAATAAAAACTGACTAAAACCACAGCCAGGGAATGTGCATGCTCTAAAAAAGTGGACCCAAGGAGGGGCCGTGCTAAAGAGTTATGGAACATGGAAATTACCTTGGAGAAACGTTTGAGTGTGCATAATTGTTTATGAATATGCAATAGGCTGATGCAACAGGAAAGGTGTGTAAAGGGTGTCCCTGCAACAGCAGGGGTGCTCTTGGCTGAGTGACAAGCACCCAGTGCTGTCAATTTTCCTTTATTGCCTTTGTCTCCTATTGTCCTTCATTAAACTTTTAAATTTTACCAGACATTTCTCACAAAATGTGCCTTTTGCTGCACATAAACATGATCCAAAGGCGTTAGGCATCAGTCTCTCGGCCAGCAGATTTGGATAGGCACAAAGGGCTGAATTAGGAGAACAAGGGTGCTGTGGCACTGTTCACTCAATTCCCACTGACATTTTGGCTACCCCAGCTCATGCTAAGGACTGATGTGTGCTGGGAGAAGCAGCATCAGATCAAAGCAGAGCTTGGCAGGCAGGACAGGAGGTCAGGAAGAGCTAAAGGGCTTTTATGCAGCCATGGTCACCTGCAAATTGCTGTCTCCTGTCATGTTTGTTTATTTTAATTCTTAATGAGCTCGTGAAATAAAGTTTAAGTCAGGGTATATGGTGTCCTGCCAATATGAGAGATCCAAATGGCCCTTGACATGCTGTCAGATTTACATTCCTTAAGTAGTGTTCCTTTCAGGGACTGCCAAAAGGAGAAAAAAAAAGAACCTGAACTGAAAAAAAATCGAATGCTACTGCTCTGAGGTATCCTCTTTCTACAAGCAGCACATCTTGAGCTTTGCTGAGCAAAGCTCTGAGTGATTTTCTTGTCGCAGTGTTTGGAGAGAGCAAACATTCGTTGTTACTCAAGTTTCACCCAATTAACCCAACACACATACCACGCTCTAAACCAGCCTTCCAAAAATTGAAAGGTTTCCAACTTAGCCTTGGCATTTGTGTCCAAATAAAATCCATCCCTTCAACAGCATGTCCTTAAAATGTAAGAAAGGCATTCTTCTTGCCAGTGCCAAAGCTCCAGTGATTTTACTCCTCCTCTCATTAAGAAAAATGCTGTGTTTAGCAGGGGTATTTGTACACCTGACAGCCCAGAGCTCTCCATAACTGATTTAAAACATAACCCTAGGAAATAAAAAAAGGTTTATGAACACGTGATCCTTATTTACTCATTAGACTTAACCAGTTCCTTTTTCACTGCCCTACTTACAGCAGATTATTTTTTGTCTGAGCATTGCAAAAAATGCCTCAAAAAAAAAAGATTTTAAGTGGCATAATTGATGTCTCTGCTGTGTGGAATCAGGTGTTTGAGAGTACAAAGGGTTTGAGCTCAGTGTGGCTTTTCCAGACTTTAGATATTCACAAAATACACTTCTTCTTAAGAAGAAAAGACATATTTGATTCATTTACAACGAGTTCCTCCCGAATTTTGCCCACTTTGCAAAAGAAAACATCAGCAACCTGCATGAAAAAAACCCCAGATAACAAAGGTTTTGCCAAATTGAAGTTACAACTTCTGCTAGGATGCAAAACATCAAAGGCAGATGCAAATCAGCAGAGATTCCTTTCAGGCTCATCATCATTTCCCTGCAAATTCTCAGATCTGCCCAACTGTTGCAAATCTGCTTTCAAAAGACCCATTGCATGAAATTATTTTTCTTTTAACATCTCTCATGGCCTACTAAACCTCACACACCATCAACTCATCCTCTCTCTCTGATACTATTTTGCCAATTCTTCAAAAATCTTTCCTATTAACCTGGAATGTGGCAGCTTGAGAGAATCCACATTTACTCTCCTTCATGCAACTAATCTCTGTTAAATCATAAAAAATCTCTCCACTTTAGTAAGACTATTCCTCATATTCTTACCTAAAATAAAGCACCTGAAAAAAAAAGCATGCCATGTTTCAAAAACCTTACCCTAAACTTTAAATGTGTTTGGGAGAAAAGAATTTGTGAGGGGTTTTTATTTCCAGCATCCATGTTCTTCTCAGTATTAACGACTCCAACAGTAAAATAAATGATTCACATGCTACTACACCCAGCAAAAAGAATGCAAAATCTCTACTTGTGTCTAATCCAGATATATGCTCAAGGCAGAAAAGACACCAAATTTTGCAGATAGAGTTGCACCTCTCTACCTCTTTCAGTGTCTATTTCTCCTAAAAATTAACAGGTATTATGGATTTCAAACCAAGGAATTGTCTCACATAAATTACTTTTCAGAAGAAAAATGAAAATATTGAACTTGCTTGAACTCTTGAATTAAATGTTTTTTCATATATATATTTAAAAGCAGAAAGGGAAAGATTTTCTAGAAGGCTAATGATATACCCACATGTTTTTATTGACTTAATTTCATACTTTTCAGTTGCTAGAATAAAAAATAACCTTGAGAGTTTATTCTAACAAGTTTTGCTTCTGCAACATCAGGCTTTGCAATCAACCCATACTCCAACTTTCCAAGTTATGCAAATTTGTATTTGCTCAGCTAATGCTTGGTTACAGAAAGTACAGACATTTATTTGCATTTCAGAGCTAATAAAAAATCATGAAGTTCCAATTTTAATCGATTTAACTCAGTCCCCCATGGTAATCCTGAAGGAAATATGAGGGGAAACAGGGTGTTTTGTTCCTGTTAAAAATAGATTGATTGATGGATAAATAGATAGATAAATAGACGATGTGTCACTCACAAGAGAAGATCAGAGGCCTCCACAATAATGACAATACCCTTCAAGGCAATAGTTCCAAATGTGAGATAAAGTGCTGTGAGAAAAGCAGAGGCAGTGTCAATATATCTTCAAAAGAATCCTGAGCAGTTCTCCCTCAGTGTTTTACACTGCCCTGCTTGGATCGATTCCCTCCCCCCTGCAGAGGTCTCTTGCTGATAGATTTTATTACTTAAATTCAACAATGGGGTAACAATTTGTCTGTTTTGAGCAGATGGATTTGCAGCATGGCAGTAAATAGAAACCCTGAAAAGGCAAGTGCCAGGCAGATGTTGGCTTTGCCTAATGAATTTTTGCCTTCATTTTTCTGGAGGGTTTAGAAAAGGAAAACGAGCATTGTCAAATCCAAGGACAGAGCTGGAATAAACCCACCTGCTCAGAACTAATTGGTATTCAAATTAATAATTACCAGCTTTGTCAGATAGATCTATTCTGATTATTTTCCTGTATTAGGACTGTCACTCCTTCTAAATTCGAGCACTGTGTTTACATCAACCTGTCCTTAGCAATTTGCCAGAGCTACACAATTGCACAGGTAGCAATTAGAGAGGCCTGGGCATCAAAAACAACTCCTAACAGAATGTGGATCAGTGCCTTCATTCCTTAGGTGATCATCACTGATAACCTAATGACAAATGGACACATTAATTAAGGGGTTTCTTTTCTAGATAATGATTGTGTTCAAAACTCTATAAGGAGATATTCCCATTTAGGCCTTCTTCAATAGGAGAAAGACCTATATGGGAAAAAAAATAGATAAGTCACTTGTAAATCTGCCAAATTTTCTAATATTCACGTGAATTATTTAGACAACTTGGGTTCAGCTGTGTACACAGCACATGTATTTTCCCCCATTATGCCATTTTGTGTGATTTTACCTTTCCAATGCGAGATCTAAATTCGCTCCCTAAATTATACACAGAAGCAGAGACTTCCACAAATATTTCTGGAACCTCTGGTGCAGCACAGGTTAACCTATGGCAGATGTGGGACCAAGCAAGCAGAGAGAGCTTGGTTCAAGACAGTGACAGCCCAGAACTCTCAGCTCTGCCCTCGCCCTGCCTCAGTTTCCCCCCTCCCAGCCCTCAAAGGGGGTGCAACAACAGGCAGAGGTTCCTCCTGTGGTTAAAGCATCATCCATGCAGCCCACAGCCTGCTCTGCCTGGGTGACAAGAGCACAGCTATAAAACAATTCTGTTTTGAAAAGCAGGTTACAAACCCAGATCTCATTAATAGGTGTGAAAATTTCCCAGACTGGTTTGGGATAGGAACCTTATGCTGCTGAGGCTTTGTGCAACTTGAACTAGAGACTGCAGATATCAACAACATGCCCAGAGATACCACAAGATTTACTCCTTTTTCCCCAGCTGATTGTTCTCCTCAAGAGTAGTTTTTTTGTTATAAACCCACCAGTCTCTCTGGAAAACTTCTCTCTCAGGAATATTCAAGGGCTCTCTGTTTTTCCTGGCCTATTTCCCACCTACACATGCAAGGAAGATGACTGCACATAACTCCTGGGGCTCTCTAGAAGACAATTTTGAGGATACAACAAGTCTCTGAGCACGAGCCCTAAAAGCCTTGCTGGAATGCCAGCTCCCCCTGGGCTGGGCTCTGGGAGCCCAGAGATGGTCAGAACATGGGGATGGAGCTAAAGCCAGTGAAGAAGCTGGGCCACACAAACATGCAATAGAAGTATAAACTTTAGATCTTAGTAGAAATACATTTTAAGTGCCTTGAACACTGAAAAACTGCATTAGTTGAGTTAAAAAAGTCCTCAGAGATACTTTTTAGTATAGCAGTGCTACCTTTTGCAGAGTTCCTTGCCTTACACAAAATATAAACATTGTTACATTGCTGGTGTTTTTTAGATAAGTTATGTACCCAAACAAAAAAGCAGATAGAGATCATATGAATGGAATCTATGTAGAATTGGTGTAAGAGTTACAACCATTTTTGTAAATCAGAATAAAGTTTTGATAGGTTAAGAAAAGTAGAGTTAGCTTCATGTTTTGTATTGATTGGTGAATTTATGAATATAATGTATATCCTGGTGGAATGGAATGGAAATAGAAATAGAAATAGAATAGAATAGAATAGAACAGAACAGAAATGCTGTTGCTGTCGAGGATATGCTGCTGGGGCTGCTTTTCCTTCTGCCTTTGCTCAAACTTTTTGCCCTCAGAACTTTTGCCTGCAGATGAAATAAAACAACTGAAGAGCAAAGCAGCCTCCTCTCCTTCTCTCTCTAGCTCTGTGGAATCCCTGCCATCTACTTCAACAGCCTCTTACTTTCAGGCCTTACAGGAGAATTTATATCCTTGACTTGGACACAGAGCGTGAGATTCAGCTCCTCTGATTTCATGTGTCAGGAGTTGAATAGATGAACCACACACAATCTGGTTCCTGTTAATCCCTTTTATAATTTATTTACAGTGCCTTCCAGAATGACAGAAACATGACTTATTCCTGCAAGGTGTCAAAGATTCTCGAACTCTGAGGATTCTCTTTGAGTGCTCACAGCAGAAGAACATGGGCCAACATGCTCTTGGAATCAGGGATTCCTCATGGCAAACACATCTCCTACTTCCCTGGAATTCACCACGGACAAGTACCAAAGCAGAAGAGCAGAGTAAGAGCTGTGTATCAATGTAGGGCTTAGATGTGAACTCAGTGCCAGACTGCTCAGCCCAATGAATGCAAATGGGATTTCAAGTGGGCCCAGGAGATGAAGATCCTTATAGGACAAGACTGGAGATTTTCTGCTTCTCTCACCTGATTTTGCACTCAGCTTGGGCCCAGCAGAACAGTGGAGCTGCAAATTTGGGATATTTTTATTGGTAACTCAGACAGATTTCAGCTGAACAACCTTATTTCTTTAGCCCTGAAATTGGCAGTGCTGGTGAAGTTACCTCTCCGAGCTTGGAAACCCAAAGTAACACTCACTTGTGTAATTTCAGTAAAATCACACCTCCTACACAAAACCCCTCCTTCAGTCACAGAAGGTGAGGTCTATCAAACCCCTAGACAAGCGAAATCTATTCCCATTTGCACAATTTGGACATATTTTATAGAGTGTTTTACAACAGTAGCTTGATTTAAAACAACCAGGCACTCCCACCTGAGAAAAAGGGCTGGTGTTGTATAGAAAATCCATAGAATGTTCATGTTGATAGATCAATAGTTACTGAGCAGAAAGAAGTACAAAAGACAAAATGATATGACAGGTTCATTTGTAGACAAAGCATGGTGTTTTGTATTAATAAAAAACATTCTCACTCTAAGGCTAGTATTAATGAGAAACTTATTGATTCATTCAAACTTCTTTAGTTTTTCTCTAATCCATATTGAACTGAATTTAAACCTCACTGACTTGTCTATAAATATTTTGCATAGGAATAGCAATGTGCTGATCTGTGAAATATGTGGGCTTTTCTGCATAAAATGTTGCTTTTTATTTTGCTTGAGTGTAGAATGTGTGGGTACACACATCTTTTAAATTGCTTTGTTTTTATTAATGCTTAGATCTGGAATAGCTTAATTTTTTTTAGTGCTGGCCATTTCACAGAGGATATAATTCTTCAAGTTGCCATCAATAACAATTAATAACAACAAAAAAAACCTCCAAACCAACAAAACAAAACCCCATTGCAGCAAAGAAAACAATATATTTAAGATCATCTAACAGAGAAGCACTTCTTCAACTCAATGCTAAGACCAACTGTGCCACCTGCCCTGCTGGTGACAATCCAGTGGAGACAGAAAAATCAGGATATGTTGGAAAAAGATGTCTGCAAAATAGGTGAGAAAAACATTTTTTGCTTTGTTCCTTTTTGTTGTTGTGGGGGATTTTTTTGGGTTGTTTTTTTGTTTTTTAGTTTATTTGGTGTTTTCTTGTGAAGAAAGCTCACCATTTAAAAGCTACAGACATATGGAAAAATGTCCTCCTAAAAAGGAAACGCCTCGAGTTCACTCTGAATCCACTGCCAGCACACAGCCCATGTGTTCCCCAGCTCCAAGCCAATCTGTTCTCCTGGCTCTGTGCAGGAGCAGGGCACCTACATGCCTTGCCTGGGAATCAGAATCTTCCATAAATAAATAAAGTGGCTTCGCTTCATGATTTTCCTCCCCACTCCCCCACCACTATCGTGAAGAAAAATTGGAATACTTGTGGGCACAAGGCCACCAAAGTGTTTCACTTTGGGAATTTATTTCTGCAAACAAAAAGTGCAAGTGTGCATCTCTATTTTCCTTCGATTTGTGCTGTGCTGTTAGCTCTAAATCAGTCTTCAGTTACACCCCTGGTCACTTATGCAGAGATAAAACTAAGTATTATTTGTGATTTATTTGTTATATTTGGGATATATTGTTACTTGTTTACCTGTAAATACACATTTTTTGGTGTTGCTTTGTTTCCCAAGCACAGTTGCTTTCTTGCAGACCACTTCAAACCCAACATACTGTGAAATGCACCACCAGTGCTTTTAAGTACACAAAGAAAAGCACAAAAAATTGTGGGGGGACACAGACCTTCACTGACCTTCTCCACACCCTAAGGGTATAAAAATAAATATTCGCAAAAAGCTTGAAAATTTTCAGGTTATTCCAGGACTGGTACTAATTGCTTACATCATCCCAGCACCCAGGAGAAACATTTTAAAATGGAGAAATAAAGAGGTCATGCTTCTCTGATTTTCACAATCCCTGGGTATAGCCAAGTGCCTGACTCTGTTCTGGTCCAAATAATACCAAATTTGGGGAATTCACAGGGCCAAGTGTGGTGAGGGAGGACCACTGGAAGATTTCCTCCCAAAGGAATCCCCCTTCTGATCTGAAATGGAAGTGTTAATGTGTGTTTGCAAACACCAACAAATCTCAGCTTCTCAACATCTGTACAGCACAACAGCCACAGGGACACAAGTTTGGAAGACTCTGGGTGCTCATCAGTGAGAAAAGACCTCTGGAAAGCAAAACCAGATTTGTTTAGGAGATACCTATTTTCCTTCTTCTGCTGCTCACCCAACAGCTTCTATCTTGCAGTGGAATCAGCAAATTCAGCATGAAAATCACACTGGCAGCTGCTCAGCTTGAGTCAGCAGGCAGCACATTGAGCCTGTGACTTCCCTAGATCAGGAAGATAATACACAAGTACTGCAAATGAGTTACTATCAAACCCTCTGTTCACACAGTAAGCACCTGATCAAAATTTCCTGGTCAAGAAAGGGTCAGCAGAGTAAAGTAGTGAATTTCCTCAACATCTGCTGTGATGGAGATGGAGCAATGGTTCACAGGCAGGAGCTGGAGCTCTCAATCAGGCTGGGGAAGTTATGGGAATAATCACTGTGGGCAGGAGTGTTTCAGGGAAAACAGAGCTCTGCATTAACAAATTGCCTGTGAATCATTAAGGGATAGGGCATGAAATGATATTAAGCCATGGCAACAAAGGACTTCCAATTATTTATGAAAAAAGTCAACCGAGACAAACTGCTGTAGCATTCATTAAACTAATGAGGGGAAGCACCATGGATTCAGTTTGAGGATAATACCTTGAGGTCAGAGCACAGTTTGATGCAAGCCTGGTTTGATCTCTCTGCTGAGAACTATGACACTGTTTAAAAATTAAATTTCATAAAGATCTGAAAGAGTAGATGTGACTGCCCTTCCTTCAGAGAACAAAAATGGAAAAAAAAACCATAGGAAAAGTGCTTCTATGTGGTAACAAATGTTGAAATCTGAAGGACTGCACTTGGGTTTGATGTTAATATACTTGAGGAATAAAAGATGGGGAAAGGATGAAGAGGCAGAACTGACCTGAGTTTGCATCTGTCCCTCAGCACAAGCAAAGTCCCCTCAGACTTCTACAATACCCTGGCTAAGTTCTGGCATGGGCAGAAGGACTTCCAAAGTCAAAATGACAGCATGCTGCTCACAATTCTTTGTCTTATTGTTGATTTTAAAGAAGAAATTATTAAGGCAGAACCCTAAAATATTTATTGGGGTTGTGTAAATTCGGGCATGAAGTATTCAAAAGCTGGGGAGGAGGGTCTAGGTGCCATCCACCCTGTCTGAGCAATGACAAGCCTGGAAACCCTGCTTCACATTCTGGATTTTATCCAAGAGATGAGCAAGTAGGAAACTTCCTCACTGCCTGCAACTGCTTATTCAGGAAGTCATTTTCTAATATCAGAAATACTAATTTTCAATACTGTCATGACTGACACAACCAGATACAACAAGGTCAGAGATTGATCTAAGCAAAACTAGACAAAAAATTTTGAGCAATTCTAAGATTATAAGCAGTGGAATGAAAATGGTAGGAGGGAGACAGGCTTGGAAAAGAAAAAGTATGTTTTCCAGGGATTACTTTCTTTCTGAAAAACAGACAGAAATAAAATTCAAAAAAGCACCTTTAAGTTGCAAACAAAATTACGTTGTTGTTATTGAAAGCAGGAGCTTCTGTTTTAAAGGTTGTGCCATCCAGGAGATCAGAGCAGGCAAATCTCAGTAACCCAGTTTGGATATTAAAATCTTTACACATGCAGGACAGGAAAATTATCATCACACCTGGGCAAGCCTAGAGCAGGAGTTTGCTGAGACATTATGCATGCCAGCTCTGAAATCACCAGGCCTGCTGTCTAACAATCACTGCAGCACTGGGATCCCAGCAACGAGGGCTTTTCATTCAGCCCCGTGTCACAATCACTTCTGATTTTCTAAAAGTAACAAAGCTGTTATTATTTCAGACGAGTGAGAAGGAGACAAGATAATTAACTTTTAAAACTCCTGCCGAAGCAAAGCAATCCTCCTGGATTCAGGTGGAACAATTTTATTCTAACACCGAGACACTGCATCCCTCAAATTTCTGTTGAGCCACTTTGATGCCCTAAATGCCTCCCTAGAAACAGAGAGCAGACAGGAATAAAGGAATCAAGGAGGGATTGATTGGAAAGGCCTTCAGAGGTACACTCTGGGCTCCAGAGGCTCCTGCCTCAGTGCATCCCAACATGGACAAGGACAGCTCCCGAGTTCTTCCCACTTGGATCTCAGCATCAATTCCCCAAGCAGAAGCCAGGCAAGGATGGAATTTGCCCAAGCTTGCCCCCCTGTCCCCAAGATTGTGGTTTGCAGTTGTTGTGCCTAGGAGGGTCTGGGTGTCCTTGGAGAGCTGGAGAGGCTTTGTTGTGTGTGTGTGAGCATGAGAGAACAGCACTGAACGAGCTCCAGGGAACTGCAGAGTGACACTGGGCAGGGCAGGGTCAGGAAAATATAAAAGTTAAAACCTAAGGCATCAGCTTTAACAGAAGTTTGAAATAGATATATGTGCTTGATCTGTTTTGGGTATAATACACAACTATTTGAAGCTTTAAATTAAACATTGTAAATAATACTTATTAAGCACTCAAGAACTGCATAAGTAATATTTCGACAAAGAAAACATCATCATAAGCAATTAAAGGCTTCTGAGGTTGTAAGCAACTATAAATTGCTGGAAATAGAGTATTAATAAGAATAAAGAAAGAATGTGGTTTCCACACTGGTTCAGAACGTGCATCAGACAAGTCTGGTGTCCTGTCTCTGTCCTCTAGCACACACCTCACAAAATGAAAGTCCTTCAACACACCTGCTAAGCTGCAGGAAGAAATATTCCCCTCATATGCTTAAAAATAAGAAACCAACCTTGACAAATGAGATTTGATTACTTCTGTTTCAGCCTGAAAAACACCAAAATGTCATCACAAGATTATCCACACACACTGTCAATTCGGAAATTATATTTGGACCAATTTTCACTACTGATGTACGTTTTATTATCTCCACATGTTATGGTAGTTTTGGATCAGAATTGAGTTTGTCCCTTAAACCTTTAATTTTCTCCTTCATGAGCTCACAGTAATAATCTGGCCATGCTTTAAATTATTCAGTCATAATTTGCAAGTAAGCCGTGTTTTCTGTGCATCCGCTGGTATCAGTGAAAGATTAAAATAAACTGTGTTGTGCTGCAGCTGAAATGTGCTGCAGTGTGCTTCGACAGAGTTGCTTGAGGGAGCAAAAAAATAGTATTAAAAATGAATATAACTGCTGGCTATTGACTGACAGGACCAGCACTGCAGAAAAATCATACGGAATGGGATCGTGCTCCAAAGAGAAATGAAGGGAAGGAATCAAGACCTTCCAAACGAGGACAAACTGAGAGCAAAAGGAAACATGCTCATGCTTTCCAGAAATCATGATTTTTAGCAAACACTGGGAAGTAAAACAAAACAAAACCCTCAGCAGAATCCTTACACCATTTCCCCTTAAAAGCCCAAGGTACTGCTACAACTTGGATTAGGATCTCAAATATTCCTGAGCAGCTCTCCCTTCCCATTCCAGGCTCACAGTCCTCAGTGATTCATTGAAGGGGAGAGCTGCTGAAAATGCAGGGAGACCACTGGAAATCTGGCCATTAGATATGTTTTTTATTTCTTTGCACTTTCAGCAGCCCAAGAAGAAAACCCCTCATGCATCACTTTGATAGAAGTCCACAGAGCATCCATTTATTCTCTCCCAAACATGATTCAGTGAGTCCAGATCTTTACTTATGTTCCTTCAATGCTCAGATGTTGCATTTTCTTGGCCATTATCTGAGCATCACTTTTTATTTTTAGTCCACAATGGAGATTCCATTGTAGTGAACTGACATATTTCATGTTTGCTGGTTATCCCAGATTTATTGCAATTACTCTGGAAAGGGATGGAGTAATTTACAGAAATCTCACTGTGGGAAAAGGAACTCCTGCAGGAGGTTCTCACTGAATTCTCTATGAAGCTGTGCTAAGATCTTCTGTTCCAAGAGCCTGAATGATTGCCAGTCAGCCTAAGGCTCGTGCTTTGCAGAATGCAAAATTTTAATTAAAAATGAGCAATAAGTCCATTATAGATTTGTTTCATATCAATAGAAAGACCACGCAGTTCTAGTATTTTTTTTTTTAAGATAAGCCGTGTGTTAAAATGAAATTCCAAGAAAGAAAATGAGGGAAAGGCTTTAAAATAAAACCTTTCTTATGAAACCAGGCTGTCTATGGAGATGCTTGGTTTCCAAGGAGGTGCTTGGCTTTGAGAGGCTCAGCTGCTTTTTGGATATCTCTGGGAATTTCTCCATGCAGCCTTTAACAAGCCTCACCCATGAAGCTGAGGTGTAGCCCTGAGGTCAGCAAGGTGTGTGACATGAATATGCTGACACAGATTTGCAGTAGATTGTCTCTTTTTCCCAGAGCTTTTGGACAAATATTGCAAGATTTCATGTCATTAGGAAAGGTGCTTGAAAATTAAAAAATGTTGTCAATCAAAATGATCAGACAGACACTTTGCAGTGGTGTAGGCAGTTTTCTTCATTCATTACTGTTATATTATTGATTTTTTTGATGTTGCACTTGGGATGAATTAGGCTGCTTCTTCCTAAAAAAAAAACCCTTTTGAAGTCTTATTGATAGTAACCAAGTGAGCATCTCATTATATTATCCCCTAGATTCTTAACAATAGGAGGGAATAACCACCAGGGAAGGAGGAAAAGGCTAATCCATAAATTTCTCATTAGCTGAAAGAGAGAGAAACATTTGCTTGAATAATGGAATATGTTTAGCACCACAGCCTGCAGTTAATCATGTTTACTTGCCCTTACTTTTCCAATATTCACAGAATGGTACTGCATGGATTTCAGCACAAAATTACCAGTACATAAACTGACTGCTCAAAGGTACCTCTAAAGATGCACATTCTTAAGGCAATGAGAGAATACCTCTGTTCAGAGTGATAATAAAAACAATTTAATTTGCATATTGCACCATTATTCTGTTTGAGCATCAATAATAAGCAAAACATAAAGTGAATAATTCGCAGGAAATAATTTACCCAATTAATTTTCTATGGTTTTTCTGTTTAGGAAGGTTAGGATTTTTCTTAATCCACTCATTGAATTTTTTTTTTTTTACATAGACTATTAGATCCACCAAAATCCAAGTTCTGTCCTTTATTTCTACTGTTTTATAAACTATTTTTATTCAGAAAAAAAACTCCCCCCAAAAAAAACCCTTTGACAAGAGAAATCCAAGAGATCACTGGAAATAATTGGTCACATGAGAACAGCTTGGGAACAAGAGAGCTAAGGGTAATTACAGCACTGAACAATTTTAGGAAAACTTTTGTTAAAACCTGCCCTTGTCCTTTTCACCATGTATAGGGAGAGCAGGTTGTTCTCTTGGTCTTCATGGAGGAGCTTATTTCAATATTGAATTTCCTTTCAGGATTGATGTTGGCTCAAGCTTTCCTTGCTGCCATTGCTTTCTAGGTTTTCTGGGTTTGCCAGGTTGTTTTCCTTGCCCCATTAGTGGTGATGATTTACATCCATTTCATGATATAGCAAAGAGAATTGGTACAAAGTCTGTTTCTCACCCTGTATTTGTGCTTATCAGCACTTACACCTCAGCAAAACCTCCCTTTCAAAGTCCCCATCTCCTCTGTGTCCAGATCACCTGAACTCCTAATGCCATCTGCAAACTTTCTTATGCTCTCTCACCCACCTGAAGGCATAAGTAAATTTTAGTCAGCAAATTTTCACTTAAAAGTAACAAAACCACACTGGATACTCCTAGGTCCAAGAGAAACCTTCAGCTGTGTTCTATACATTTTTTCATTTCCACGTCTGCACAAATGAGAAGTCACTTGCACTCGATTTTCTTTTTTCCTTCTGTCCTATTTGATATCATACTAAACTGTCATAAAGTCTTCTTCACACAAACTGGAGCTCTATGGAAAGGTTCATGTAATTTCTCTGACTAGATTTGATTTTTTTGTACTTTTTTTTTTTGCATTTCCCCAGCAGAAATACCAAAGCTTAAATTCTGAGCCTACAGAAACGTGACTGTGGAAATACCTGCTGCAAACTTAGAATCTCTTCAGCATTTTCATTTGGCAAACAGCCTCATATTTCCTTCTAAACACCTTAATTCCTACTAGAGAACCACTTTTCTAAGGCACAGCTCCTATTGCAAGAGAGAGAAGTTGGCAAAAACTTTCCTTATCAGGGCTCTAAGCAAACTGAAAGTGGCAGTCTGACATTTAACCCCTCCACCAAACAGTGCCTCAAGATGCCAAGGAAATTCCAGTGGCTTCACCCTTCCCTGTAAATGCTGCATACAACTTCATTCAAACACTGGGTTTAAATGCCTTAAAATTCCAACTCCGTGGCTGGCAGCAGGAGGATCAGAAGTAGCAAGTCATACAGATGTACTGATAATGAGAATCCTGGGAGTGTTCCACCACAGAGAGGTGTGGCACATCTCTCTGACAGATCTGCACAATCTCTGAGCCAAAACACCAAGCAGGTGCTCACAACAGCACAGGGCTAAAACCAAACCAGGACTTTAAAACACAGTCAGGACAGTGCTGGCAGCACAATCCATCTTCTCAGAACTGCAACAAGGGAGCTGCTTGCCAAAACCAAGATGCAGGATGAGAATACACCCAAAAACCATAAATAACCATAAATACCCCAAGCAACAGTGGTTCTCTGGGTCTTCAAAAGCATGCCATCATTTTTGTGTATTTGTTTAACTTAAATGTAATGAACAGGCAATGTATTGACAAGTGGTGGCTCCTAAAATACAATAAATGCATTTATTGGTTTAATGCATCTTTAAATTGTTTTTTACCAAAATGGTGTTATTGGCATGATCTAAGGAGCTGCTCACCTTGCATGAAACCTGCTATACCAGTCTTTCACCATGGAAATGTGACTAAACAACACAGCTTCTTGTTTCACAGAAAAACCAAGACCTTCAGTCCTTTGAATGTGTGTGTGACACACAGAGAGTATCTGTACACCTTGAGCATGGATATTTTCTGTTGATTTAGCAAGTATTGTGCATTATTGAGCCTAGTAACTAACAGGGTGGGTACACTAGAAACCAGGCTTTTGGTTTGACATACTAGTCATGGATAATTGGTGAAAACAATTCATTTTCACTGCCATGCAGGCCAAAGTTAGCTCCACTTATGTTTTAAAATCTAACCAGAAACCCTCATCACTCCTTCTGTGCCTTCAGAGCTGCATTTCAAACCAGGAATGTATTATCTTTAAAAAGTTTTTAAGCAGCCCTTCAGTATTTTTCCTAGCAGAGCTGAGCAGTTTGCTAAAGACAACCTGTTCACGAGAACAGAGACCTGGAATGTGCCTCCTGCCTCAGCAGTCTCCCTGCTCTGCTATTTTAGTGGGTTTACCCTCTTTATATAATCCCACTTATCAAGCTATCAAACTCTATTTGAGAACTGTCAGCTTTCTTACCTCCTCCAATATCCCCACATCCTCACACTTCTATTGAAAAAAAAAACCTTGCAAAGATGATCCTTTCAGTTCTTGCCACAGCTGAGCAGATCAGGGCTTCTCTGTCCCTCTGGGCAAGAGAATCTCACTGTTCCACTGCTCTCCCCTGAATCCAGGTCAGTTTGAAAGCTGTCCTGGAGCAAATCTGCTCAGAGCTGGACACACACTTCTACGTGTCAAGATGACCCAGAAAACGCTGGTATACCTAAAAATCTCAGTTTATCCTGCTGCACAAGGAAAAACTCACATTTTAGTTGGCCAACTCAGCTGGGAACTTCCAGAGCAGCTGAGAAATCTGTTTGCTTGTGCTGAATCACTGGCCTACATTTCTGCTGTGCAGGAGGGCAGCAGACAGCGATCACAAGCTTCACAAACACATGAAGAGCTCTGTGTGGGATGCATTTGTCCATCACACCGAATTGACTTTGTTAGATCTGTGTTCAGGACAGTTTTTCAAAGCTGGTCTAGCGGTGCTGGAGATGCAAATGAGGCAGCAGGCACAAATAGAACAGCATTTATCTAGTATTTCAGAATAATTGCTTTTAAAACCATCAGTGTTGTTTAGTTTACATTTCAGTGATTTTTAACAAATTCCCTGCTTTGAATCCTGAAGCTGGTAAAGCTCCATATTTATTTTCCATAAAAACCAAAACAAGCAGTCCTAGAATCTGTGATTTTCTTACAGTCTGGCTTTCCACTGTAGTCTGAGCTACAGAGCAATATTCCTGAAAAGAAAGCAAGCCTTTAGAGATCACAAATAACCAATTTCACAGTACAAGCAGTTGTAAATAGAGCTAAATTCCCTTTAGTAATAAACTATTCATCTTTGTGCTTCATTGAGCTCAAAGAAAAGCATTTTTCAGAGTTTAAGCAATTAAGTTTACATTTTATTTTCTCGTCTTGAAAGGAAGTTAGCACAAAAGCATGGGATTGAGAAGCCACTGTGGTATTGCAGGTATTCTCTGCAAATGAAATTTCAATTTAGCAAAGCATGTAAAACTCTACAGGCAGCTAAGGTTCAATACACGAAACCTACTTTGTTTTCACACCGTGTTTATTTTGAATTGTCACTGACCCAGATGATTAGCTGCTGAATTAGGATGTCTGAACATTAGAATCATAGAATTGTTTAGGTTGTCAAAAGACCTGCAAGCATCAAGCATTGCCAAGTCCACCTCTAAGCCATGTCCCTAAGGACCATGCCTACAAGTTTATAAAACACCTTCAGGGATGGCAACTCCACAATTTCCCTGGGCAGCTCCCAAAGCTCAGATTCAGCCCACAAAAAACCTTGCACTAAGGTGGCAATTGTGGGTGCTCAGCTGCTGTTGTGCCAGTGGGGATGATGCCTTAGGTTTGAACTTTTCTATGTTCCCAACCCTGCCCTGCCCAGTGTCACTCTGCAGTTCCCTGGAGCTCGTTCAGTGCTGTTCTCTCATGCTCACACACACACAACAAAGCCTCTCCAGCTCTCCAAGGACACCCAGACCCTCCTAGGCACAACAACTGCAAACCACAATCTTGGGGACAGGGGGGCAAGCTTGGGCAAATTCCATCCTTGCCTGGCTTCTGCTTGGGGAATTGATGCTGAGATCCAAGTGGGAAGAACTCGGGAGCTGTCCTTGTCCATGTTGGGATGCACTGAGGCAGGAGCCTCTGGAGCCCAGAGTGTACCTCTGAAGGCCTTTCCAATCAATCTCTCCTTTATTCCCTTATTCCTGCCATTTAAGGCATCAGGGATATAACAATATCTCCCTGTGAAGAAACACAAGATGTAAAACCGAGATCCCAGCCACCCATGAATGCTGTTAAGGTTGCCATGGCTCCCCTGGTAAGTGCAGAATTGTTAATCTCAGTGTCTTGGCCAGATTCGACCTCAGGTAATTACAGTTTGTCAGCCTAAATTTCCCATGCAGATCAGAGTGGGTTTCTGTGCAGCTAAGCAGTCCCTTTGTTTCACAGCTTTTCAGCAGAGCATGAAATGATCTCTGCACAAGGTTTGACTACCTTTAAAGTTTGCCTTGAGCTGCACAGAGGTAAAACCATCATTATTAACACCATATAGTTGCATGCTAGATTCCATGACTTCACTTTTTCACTGGTTCCAGGGTCTTAGAGCTGTATTGACTGCCCATCCCACAGAAAACATCTTTGCTTGCATTGAAAAACAAGTTTAAATTGTATCTTGCAGGGGCCACTTAAAATCCCTTCAGAGACCTTTTGTCATGTCATGGTAATAGTTTTCTTTTGCACCACGGTAGATGAAATGCAGCTGAGCCAGTTGCTTTGCATAGACTCATCTGTCTAATTCTGCCCTTTTATTCCAGGTAGCTGGAACATGTGTGGCACCACCATGATTGTTTATTTGCACATTGATTCAGCAATAAACTGAACCAGTAGAATGGAGAAGTTACTGGAGCGAAGGAGCAATCTCCTCATGAAAAGGTGAATGGAGACAAGGTAGTGTGATACAGATGCAGCCCACTGAAAATCCTTATTTTAAAATGAGCCAGAAATTTGGAAATAAATAAGGAAAGAACTGGGAAGCACTTGGTGCTGTAAGATCTGACGTGGGAGCCCAGCAGCAATTGAAAGAGAGGCTTCTGTCAGGGAGAAGCCAGTGGAAAAACAAAGCTCCCAATGAGCTTTTTCCATGAGGAAATATGAAATCTAAATACTCTCATGCCAGAATCCTGGCAAGGAACATGGGAGCAGCTGAACTGGATCAAAAATTAAAAACTTAGGTACCAGCCTTGAAAAGAGAAGAGAAGAGACAAGAGAAAGAGGCAAAGATAGAGACAAGAGAAATGTGGAAGGCTAGAAAGGCTGAGGCAAAAGGCAGCCAGCAGAATGACAGGCAGAAGGCACCACTGAAGTGTTCACACACATGGGCTTGCTGCTGGGACTCTGAGATGTAGGGACTGGGGTGCAGAGCTGGGAAAGTCTGAAAGGGCTGCCAAACCTGCAAATCAGCTGCATTTTGGTACAGCAGCCTATGGGAAATGGGAGACTGAGATGGGTGTGCACCCAGAGTGTGCACACCAGAAAAAATGGTGTTTGTGGGAGCAGTTTGGGGATACAGGTGTTGTGACATGTTTCAATCTATTCTGCCTTATGGCTCTGGCTTGTCTAGGATACTTATCTTGAATCAAAGTAACTTTTTTAGCTCCAAATAAATAATGAATTTATTAAAGTAGTTCTGCAACTCTTGAAAACAGAAGAGCAAGTTACCTCAGGAGTATTATCTCTTGAAGCAGAACTCAAACAGATATCATTCAGTAATTTATTTCATCTTCTCCTTTCCACATTTGATGACAGATAACACATGAATGAGAGTTCTGCCAATTAAAGGTTGGATTTCAGTAAATCTACTCTTTACTCAAGCCAAACCAGTTGCTCAATCCCAAAAAGCACTGAAAAAAAATCTACATTGCTTATGTAGTATTTTTTTGGATTCAAAAGATTATAAAATTTAAGAAGCCAAATATTTCATGCAAGTATAGCATGTATCTTTGGGATAAATATCCTGGCATCATGACTAAGATGATTTACTGCAGTCAAAGAATAGCAACAGCAGTTGTGAATGCCATTCACAGCATTTCTTTATGAGGTGCCAGCAATACACAGCCCATCTTTTCACCAGTGCTGTACTAAGCACATTTAAGACTGGTATAAATCCCAGATTAAGAAACTCAGAGCAGTCATTGTTCATTTATCCAGGGAGGGGTGGATAAGAGCAGCACTATTTCCTCTCTCCTTTTCCTCACTCCTCAGCACTGCCCATCTCAAACCAGACACTGCTTTAGATTTTGGGTTTAAACTATTTGAAATAATGCATAGCAGCCTAAAGGATCAGAAACAGTAAATATATTTAGCTCACTATGTCCTTTCCCATCTGAACAACTCAAAACAGTTCAGTTAAATATCATAATTTCCATTTTTACAAAGGAAAGACACAGTTCGGCTTGCCCAGAGCCATGGGGGTGTTTGGGTCATTGTGGTGACCCGAACAGCTGGATTTCTAGAAATTGGAAATTATACCAACTGAAATGGCAGAGTGACACAAAACTCATTCTGAGGCAGCTGGAAAGTGGAGTTCCTCCAGTCTTTACCTCTTGTTTTCTCTCCACACACACTGTGGTGTGGCAAAGAGGAAAGACTGAGGGCAATTTTCTGGTCACAATGAGGTTTTCAAATAATAAGTAGTAAAATTCTGCCAAACACATGCCAGCAAAAGCTTTATACTGCAATTTCAATTCCCACATAATTCTACACTGAAGTTAAAGGCCTTACTGCTGTAACATGCACCCCAAAATCTGAATGTGTCATTCACAAGCGCTGAAATCCATGCCTACCCCTATTAGATGAACACTCTCAGCACCTGAATAGATGCTCCATATTGCCACAGGCTCTTGTTTAGATGCACTTATGGCACTGTCAGAGTGCTCCTACTGACCCCAGACATTGCTAGAGCAGGTACCATTTCCCCCCTGATCACCAAAATGCTCCCAAAGCAGTTATGCAGCAAACTTGACTGGGATTTTTACTAAGGTGAGCCTGAAGGATTTGTGACCTTTCCTTTCCTGTTTGTTTGATCCTCCCAGAGGGATAACCTCAGAGATTCTGGTCATCCTTAATAGACTTTCAATTTCACTTTTCACCCCTTCCATCAGCTAGGTGTGAACAGTTATTGTGGCAGCACAAATTTGTCTCTCTTGTTGAAAGACATTTACAAGGGAAAAAGTTTTATTCTATGCTGTACATATACAAGACAGCAGATAGACAAAAGCCTTAGGGCTTTCTGCAAGCTAGAATCACCAAAAATCTACCAACCTCCCAAACTAATAATTTTTTCTTTTTCTAAATGTAATTTGTGCCTTTGGATACATTTGTCAAAATCCTATGGCACTTGCATGTGCATAACTGAGCACAAACTTAGTGACAAGTGCTTCCCTTTCCCAACACACTGCAATGTTGCAATAACTTCTGTATTTTTCATTCTTTTTTTTATCACACCTGAATATTGGGGGACACTATAAAAAGAAGGGCAGCACATTCCATTTGTTGACAGTTTCATTTTTGTAAGAGAAGATTCAATAACTCTGTACCCGTGCTGGCCACTGGCAGGTGTAAATGGGGTCAGTGCTATCCCTCAGACACATTCCATTTCTATCCTCATTGTGCCCAAAGATAAATGGCAGAAAAATAAAAAATAAATGGCAGAAAAAGGCAGAAAAATAAAAAAAAAGAGGAAAGGAATGCAAGCTACCCCTACCAAGCTCCTGAAAATACAATGCTCTACCACAATGTAAACACAGGACAAAAACATCAAAAGCCAAAAATATTACACAATACGACAATTTTCTCTTACACATAAATATTATAACCCTCAGGGTCCAGCTCTTCTCCTCCCACTCCATCTGACTCAACACACCTCCTCAAGAATTATTAAAGAAATAATAAACATCCACATTATCAGCTCCATGCTTGTGGATCAGCACTGACCACAAACAGAGACATACCTTTAAATTACTGAGTTCAATCAAAGTGAATCTACATCCAAACCTTAACATCTGGTTTTGACTTACGACCTAATTCAGTTGAGAATGAATAGTCTAATGTTTCTTTCACAACAACCAGGTTCAATTTGCTTTTTTAAGAGGGTATTTTTTGAAAAAAGGTGAAAATTTCATTGCTTAAGTCATATTAATTTCAGCAATTTCAAGAAAAATCAGTGATGGGATTGTTGTCCCTTCTACCAAAGCAGTGTTTTATAGGCCCAGGGTCCAGTTTCTGGGAAATGAACAAAAAGTTTGTTATTTGCTTTCCATAAGAAGAAAACAAGTATCCAACCAATCAATTGCTCTGCAATAAACTAAACTTTGGATTTATTAGGCAATGGTTGACAAATGGTATGCATAATGCTTTCTAATATTATTTATACTGAATATCATGAATGCTGAAGAGCTTCCTGCAATGGGTTCAAGCCAGGTACCTTAAGGAATCAAAGACTTTCTATTTTGCAGACTCTAACTCTGGATATTTAATGATTCTATGAAATCCCTGACCATCCTTAAGAACCCAACAGTGTCCTCCAAAGCTGTCTTGCCCTGAAAAAAATTTCTTCCTTTAATACCTTGAGTAGAGGGTGCCTAAAAACCTGACAGCATTGCAAATAATTTTAAAGCTCAGCCCACCTAACCAAACACTCCTGTACAAAAGAAAATCCCTGTTTAAAGTCAATAAGAAAAATTACAAATTAAAAGAAAAATAAAACAAAACTGCAATGGTATGCAAAGGAATTTGACCTGTAATATTTGCCTCAGATTCAATAGACTTCAACTAATCTAAACTTTTATATCCTAATGTCCTACTTACAACCCAAAATCAGAGAGACTGGACATTCCTACAGCAATAAGGGAGGCTGTTTCTGGGGGTGAATTTACCAGGCTCCTTTACCTGAGTGTTTCATACACTTGCCTTGAGTTGTCTTTCCCCCACACACACACCCTTTCCTTTAAAAAAGGAAGCTACAATCCTTTTAGCAATTTATTTATCTGCAGTAAACCTTCCATGACCAGATTACAACCACCACCCCAGCCTAAGCTTTTAATTGAAATAGATTACCATAGCTTTTTCCACCTTCTTTCTTCTCCATCTCAAATCCTCCAAATCCAAGCTTTCTGTTTTCAGACCATTTAAAACTGTTAGAGCTTTGAATCACCATACTGTCATTAGTGGCCTAGCTGCCACTCAGAGATTGTTGTGCCATGTTTTGAATGGCCTAAGATTTCTTGTCAGCTCTCTGAAAGCACAATTTTTCATTTGAACTCAGTTTCTCAGACAATTGTGTTCAGTCCCAGTGTAAAAAATAAATACAGGGAAATGCTGGAAGTAAATTGCTGTAGGAACAGCGACAGCAAGCGTGGCCTTTTGAAAAGAAGAAAAGAAATCTGGATATGGTAGTTACTGTCAGCATTGCCCTTCCTCTAGGAGAGGAATTCAAAAGCAGACACACAGTTACACCATTTATAGCAAAACCCACGAGTCCATGAAATCAGAAGCTGTAAGAAAAGAATGGGTTTTTATTATTGTGTCAAAACAGCAGAGAATGGAGCTTGGCTGTTGCAGCTCACAGAGAGCCTTGAGTCATGAATCTGTTTAATAAGCAGCTCTAATTTGTCTTGCAGCAAGACAAAACCTCCTTGGATGGGTTTGGAACCTCCTGATGCTGCCTGTGGTAGCTGCAAAGGTCTTCCTCCAAACAGACTTGCCTCTGCTTCCCATGTTCTGCACATCAGGAAGAGCAGCTTCAAGTAGAAATTCAATAAATAAAAGGTCTACGACATGGAGACAAATTGAAATCTGTGCACTAATTTTACCCATTCTCATTTTTTTATATGAAATTTACTCTCTCAGCACAAGAATGGGAAATGATAGAATCAAATCATTCAAACCTCTCTTCCCACCCAGTCCAAACAGACTAAAAACCCACTGCACTTCTTTTTTACCAAGTGAATAACAAGCAAAAGTTATTGTCAGACCCAGTCTTTGGAGGTTGCAATTTCAGACCAAAACAAACTCTTTGTGCCTTTAAAAGATTTGTCCAATATTTAGTTCCACGTGATTAGCTCTCAGAAGTGAAAGAAACAAGTAAGTTATTTCTGAAGTTAAAAGTACAGTCAATATTTTCATATGCTCTTAAGCACAAACCATCTGGTTATATTTAGACATGAAACAATACTTTATCTCAAGAATATTTGCCCAGTGACTGGGGAAGGACTACAGCAAACATTTGGAAAACTACAAATTAGAGGGAATTTGAGCTTTTTCATTTTTCTTATCCCCATGGAAATGAATTTTAACTAGAGTTTAAAAAAAAAGGGGGGGGGAGAGAAAAGAAGATAAAGTACATATTGAAAAGCAGCTTCACCATATTCATTAATTACACACAGCTACTGTGATATTGTGTGCATACAAACATGCAAAGACTGATTTAATAGAATTGTAAATGAACCACTGCTCTCTGCAAGCTGCATTGTTTCCAAATTTCACAAGAGCAGGGCTGGAATAGCAAAACAAGTTCCATTTGAAATGCCTTTTTTTTTCTGTACCCTAATTGGGAATAGTGGAGAGAATTAAATGAAAAATACATAAGATGATCTATTGTAGCAGCTTTGGGCTCTATTTGCTGTACTCTGTCTTCTTTAGGTATAAATTCTGGCTCTGTGGTAGAGAAGATGCTCAGAATCTAAATCCGTTTCAAGTTTGAAGAAATGCTTCTACTAATCAGTGCCCCTCAAAAGGTGATTTTAATCATAGCCTGCTCTCTGTTTAATGGTGTCTTTAATAAACAACCCAAAAATTGAAAAGTCAGGACTTGCCACATGTGTTTCCTTTCAGAGTTAGCTTCATTTTCATGCACTGCATTTAAAGAAATACTGGATTAAATCCATATTTCCCTCATAAAAGTCACCTGGAACACTGCTGGTACTTGAGAAGCTGCAAAAACCCATTAATCATGTTTGTCTTTTGCTTTTACCACCTAAAATAATTTTTTAATCCAGATACTTGCCAACAGCTTTCTAACAGACAAGACTAAGATATTTTGAAGATACTATTTTAGAAAAAGAGAATTAAATAAAATATTTTTTTAGCAGTAGAGATGCATATTCTTCTTAAAACAGCACTTGTTAAATATAATTGCACAACAAAAGGCACAATAAATGTATTTTACTCATCTTGTTGCAAGTGGTAAACACCAAAGAGGCACAGAAAGCTGTTATTACTCCTTAAAAACTCCCTGGATTTTGTCAGTGATGCTTTGGAGTTGTTATGGAGTCCCAAGATCTGCACGAGACCCACATGGATAAACCTCAACCCACAGAAATGTTTGGAAGTGTGGGAGAACACTCCTAAGGATTAAGAATGTTTATCGACTTTTGATGACAAATTGGGTCTCAGAAGGCCTGGGTTTGATCCATTAAGCCTCTCTTAGTTTACAGAGCATTTTACAGGAATATAGTTTGCATATTGAAGGTTTTCTGTAAATATAAACATTCATAAATGCTCATTAAAATTTATTCGTATTTGTAAAAATAAATAAATTATAATGTACAATCCAATGCCTGCTTGCAAACAAGAAAAACCCAGGGACCTGTCTTAGAACTAGAAATAATATTTTATTTGCACAATTCTATGCAGAATCATGCATGGAGACTGTACTGAAATACAGCAAGTGGAGACAACTGCTTTTTCCTTATTCCATGTAACAAAAATTTCCATATTTAGTGCATATTTGACTTTTCTAGACTCATGAGGGTTAAAAGCTTCTCATTTTGCTCAGAATGCTTTGTATTACTTTCCATCAAAAAAAAAATCTGTCCTCTGGTGGAAATACAGGATGCTTGGGTATTGTGTGTGTGCTTCCCATCCTTCTAGAACTACCTCATCCATCCAGCAAAAATGAAATACCCACCCACAAAAAACACTTTGAAAAATACATTTTAGAAGGTTCTCATCACCAGCTTGCCAGAGTGGTTTGTATGATGTTGAAAGATAATCTTAAAACCAGCTGTTAATCGAGGTGATATTAGGTACTAAGCAGGTTTGTAGGTTTGCAACCTTGAGCAGCTCCTTCCCCAGGCAGAGTTTGAACAAAGCCCTGCACCAAAGTCCAGATTTTGCTCAGCTCTCCATCACATCCCAAGGCAGAGTCCCAGTCCCCCTGGAGCAACATCTGCCTCTTAGGTCTGAAGATTCTGACTTAACGTGCAGAAAGGAATTTAAATCTGACATTTACTGAAGTTGCTGAACACACAACTTGGTGCTTTTCATCTTCTCCCCACAGATGCTGTCCCCAGCACAGCAGCTGCTGCTACTCTGAGGTGATGCCTGATGCTTTGGAAGGAGGAACAGGAATCTCAGGAACAAAGAAGAGGAAAAATAAACCAGGGAATGACTTCTAACGTGCTAACATTTACAAAACAGAATTCCAGTGGATCTGAAGGCAAAATAGAAACAAGACCTTTAAGATGAACTTTGTATTTTTCAGCATATGGCATTTTATGTGCAAAAACCTCTAAGTCTTTTCTGCTGACACAAATGTAATTTAATGAGAAGTAAGATGGTTTTGCTATTGGGCAAATTATTAAGGCTTGTACAAACCAGTGATGCTAAGGAATTAGGATATTCTGATCCTTCTCACTTTAGTGGGACACTGGCATTTGCATCCCCTAGGCAGCTCCACAAGTCTTTGTTTCAAAGCTCATGCTGATGACTCAGAAATGCATTTCAACCTCTGAACTTGCTCTGCCATACAGGCACAACAGTAATTTTGGTGCTAGGTAAGCACAAAAATAAAAAACCCCTATGACTATATTTCTAAAAATTCTCTAATGAACTCACTCCCTGAGTCCTGAGGGAACTGCCTGGGGATGTGGCTTAGCCATCACCCAGCACATTTGAGAAGTCATGGCAACCCAGGGAAGTTCCCACCCACTGGAAATGTTGATCAGAGGAACACCTCTCCTATAAAAACAGGCTGAGAGAGTTGGGATCCATCAGCCTGGAGAAGAGAAGGCTCTGGAGAGACCTCACAGCAGTCTTCCAGTGCCTCAAGGGGGCTGCAGGAAAGATGGAATTCTTACAAGGGCATCACTGGGAGGAAAGTGTTAAAAGCAGAAGATTTGGTGAAGAGGGAATACTTTTGCTCAAAATTACCTTGCAGCTGAGAATGCTAACAACAGTTTCTGTGGGAAACCTTCTCTCATTATACCTATTGTTGTTCATCCTCTGCCTGCTTTGAGAGGAGGAATTCCTGTGTGGAGATAACACATTCTGAAACACAAGCTTGAGCTACCTGCTGGGAGAGAGAAGCTGTAAAGGCACAGCCTTGTGACAAACCCTGTGTGCACAAAGCTCTCTGAGCATTGGGGAAGGCTCAGTCCGTGGATGGATGGAGCCTAACAGTGCCCCCAGTCCCTGAGAGTCTCTGCTGCCCAGCGTTGTTAGAGGGGCTATAGAATAAATCTCCTCTTTGCCCTCCAGCTAGGGTTTGGTGGTCACCTGGCTACCCACACGTGTCCCTTCACAATGGCATGTAGTGAGTGATAGGACAAGGGGGAAATGGCTTTGGATGAAGTGTTGCCTTTTCCTGGTCTTAAAATTAAAACCAAAACATGGTTTATGGGGAAAAGGGGTTTTTATTTCAGTATTTATTTCAGCATCCTTGGGTACAGCACTTGGTGCAGGTGGAATGTCCTGAAATGTGTGCACCACCCCTTACACACTGAAATACACACAATTAGAGTGTGTATATACACAATGTATATGTGCATACAATTATGTACACTATATGTGCATATATATGGTGTGTATAGCTGTATATATACAATTACAGTGTGTATTATATAATTTGCTAATTATATAATACACATCTATCAAAGGTTCCCCAGTGAGAGGCTGGAGTGAAGCCCTCGTTGTGAGGAACCTTCCCCCTGGCTGGGCCTGGCTGAGGTTCCCAAATGTGTTCTGGAGAGGCCCTTGGTGTCTGGGGCTCCCAGGATGTTTGCTCTCCTGGTTTAACGGTGCCGTGGGGCTGAGCTGAGTTCTCAGCCTTGGGGAGTGACAAGTGTGGGGCTAAAAGCACTGAGAATACATCAAACTGTATAAAAGAGTGTGTGAGAGGGGTATGAAAGAAAAGGCAAAAAATCATCCTGGCATCAGAAGGAGGGGAGGGTTAGATGAGATTTTAGGAAGAAGTTCTTTACCATGAAGGTGGAGAGGCTCTGGAAGGGCTGCCCAAGACAAGAAGTGGATGCTCCATTCCTGGCAGTGTTCCAGGCTTTGAGCAACTTGGGAGAGTGGAACAAATCCATGTCTATGGTGGAACAAGATGATCTTGATCTTTAAGGTGCCTTCAAACCCAAACCCTTCTATGAAATACTAACTCAATAAGCAGCTTATTAGTTTATACACCCAAGAAATTTGCTGACATGTGCAGACCATTTAGGGTTTGCAGCCCTATTAGTTTTGTAGCTAACAATCTTACCCCTGACCCACACTTCAGGAGAAGAGTGTGGTACATGCTTACACAGCTAAATTAACTTCAGAGTTAACAATCCCACCCACTGAACTGAAGATAAAAAAAGTAATAAAGGAGAAACCATATTGCTAGAAGAAATAAAAAGTCATCTTTAGTGTGAAACAAAAATTAAACCTGTCAAGACACATGTGACAGCAAAATCTTACTTATTAAATGATATTTGAATAGACACACAGGTTCACATCAAATAACTTATAATAATAATAATCAAATAATTTATAATGAAATTAAAATAATGAAAATAATGTATATCAGGAGTGGAAGAGGAAGCAAGGAAATAACCAGATATTATATACTGCCACCAAAAAAAGTAATGAAATTACAGGTTTTTTTTCCCCCCCATGTCTATGTATTCTCATAGCACTTCAGTGCAGGCTACACTATTTTACAAGTGCTTCATTATCAAAACAATTTGCTGTTGAGGAAACAGCTTTGAAGATATTTTTCATTTAGTGCATGCCAAGAAAATCAAGTTAGTGTGGGTGAAGGTAGAGAGGAAGTTTAAAGCTTGCAGCCACTCCTCATTATTATCCAGTGTACAGGTTCCCATTCTCCACCAAGTGTTACTCACTGCAAATTAAGTTAAGCCATTTTTATTATTAACTATTATTAACTAAAATTGATATTTTTTTAAATTGTATTATTTTCATTGACTCTAAATCAGTCACCAACTGCAACATCAAATAAAAAAAAAAAAGAAAAACACCTTTCATGTTTCTTTCTCTGGTATTTTTCTTTTGCATATTGCTGCCTCATTATATTATATACAGAAATGGTTGTTTGATCAATCTGTAATACAGTCTGAGGAGCACATACTCTTTTCTTTTTTTGGCATAAAGATGACTCAATTAACATGATCTAGAGAACAACATCATCTTATGCCCTAGGAGCACTCAATAATGCTTCCTTCAAAAGAAAGTTCATTTTTAGGCCTTACTGCTTTAACCTGTCCAGAGGCAGTAAAAATGCAAAGGGGAAAAAAAGTCAATTCTGAGCAGCAGAATTTTTTATAAGCACTGGTTTTTGGAGTTTGAGAGCTAAAAAAACACCTTAACTTTCAGGTATTTTGCCAAAAAGGTTTATTAATTCACAAGTCCTGCAGAATTATAGTCAAGAGTTCACACAGAGATGGAGAGGAAAGAAAAAGATAATGGTGAAGGAGAAGCATATGCATCTCATAATGCATATAACCACATGAATTTACATATTTTCAGCAGAACTTTATGCTCTTGATACTTTCAGCATTATGGGTAGGCTGAAAAAAAAATAAAAGCTGCTTATTTTCAGAATTATATTTAAGGTAACTTACTTCCCCTTCCACCCTGTTTTTAAATATTTTATTGCCTGTAGTAAATTTAGAAGACGTGGTTGAGTTACACAGCAAGCTGTCTGATATGGCATCAAACAGAGAAAGTTAGTTTTACTAAAAAACATTTACAAAAAAAATCCTGAAGAAATTATAGAAAAACAAATGGATGCAAAGGAACACTGCAAAAAAAAAAAAAAAGGCATTAAAAAAAGCATGGCCTTTCCAAGAGATAGGAAAGATTTGATTTAAGGATGCTGTTATGTAAAATAAAGTGAGTTTGTTTACCCTGAAAAGTTTCCAAAGGTCTGCTGGTCACTGTGATCAGGGTGGCAGGGCCTTGATGTCATAGTCATAAAAAACACTCTGATCATCTGATCTGATGGTTTGGCTTTTGCCCCATGATCTAATTTAAAGAATAATAAATAGGTCTAACTTAAAGATTATTTTTTTTTCTTCCTGTTAAAGTTTTCAATATTCCAACAGAGATCTCATTCTTAGAACCTATGAGGGCAATTAGTGGTTTTGAACTAAATCAAGCTCAGTTGCAGGATTCTTCATTTTAATTTCAAGGTTTTTTTAACCTAAATTCAAGCACTGGCCACTGAGCTTTCTTGCAATTCTGTGTGAAATACCCAAATCTAGCAACATAATTACATTTCATTTCAAGTTCTGATGTCCTTTAATAAGTTGAATAGAACACATTTCTGAAGGTTCATCGTGAAAAGCTCAAATTCTGTCTCCTTAAGTGCAATATTAGATTGTTTTTAGTGGCTTGACTTTTTACACTGCCCAGTATTTTCCCCCCACCTCATTAACTGGGTTACAAGGAAGTTTTTCTAGCAATGATTCATCCACACTATGATAAGTAAAAACATAGGAAATGCAAAAAAAAATCAATTTATGGGGCATTTTCCCCCTTCTCTCCCATTGACTTCACATGGAAAACACTTGATTATTTCAGAGAAATTACACAAGAAGTAAATTCAAAACTTATTTTCATTCTGCCCCAGGCTAACCCTGTCAAAATTGTAAGTGATTACAAAATATGCCCAGAACTGGAATGTTCTGCTTTCACTCTACAAATTAGGGCTCTTTTCAGCATACACAGCAGTTTTGTTAAGAACCAGGAATAGTCATATAACTACTTTTGTACTCTCATACAGCATACCATTAGTGAAATCATGAAATGGGGATTTTCAATGAGTATTGGCATATTTATATTAACCCTTCTTGTTGGATTTCCCCAAAACACCTCTCAGCACAAAGCATAAAAACACAGAATTGGATACTCTTGGATTTTGTTCTATCTTCAAGTCCTTTTCCTGCAGGAACATATTTTTGTGTGCCCCCTTTTCATTTTTAGCATGTGATTCCACGTGCACAGCTCTGACACTCACCCCCTAATACTGAGATTATTTATTTCATGGTAAGAGTGATAGAGAAATAAACTCAGTTCATAATACATTAGAAGTATGTAGGAGAGACATCCTTATTGTTGTGTGCAGCTCCCATAACAAAAGACTTAGAGAAGCCCAAAGACAAAAATATTCAACAAAACCTCATTTTCTATTCTGCTTCTTGACTCCTGGTTGACTTACATTGAATAATATTCGAATGTAGAACTGATTTTAAAACTTGTTTTGTCATTTTGGGTTTGTTTTTAGAAGCATGTCCTTCAAATCCAAGGTACAATAGACCAAACAAAATCTCTGGTTCCCCACTGTTATGCAGGCAGGCAGATTGCAAAGTGACCTGAAGTTAATGAAATTCCCCAAAGGCAAAAAATTCTGTACCTGTATAGGTTTGGGGTGCTGGAGTAAGGGGAAAACCTGAAAGCTCCTATACATCATGTGTGAGCAGTAGAGATACAGATCTTTATCTTACTGGGAGATATTTCACCTGTGGTGATGAGATCACACCACAAAGAAAGCTCTTGGTACCCCCAATTTAAAGACAAGGAAGATGGAGGTAATAAGAAAAAAGATAAATGAAAAATACCCAATCCAGTGCTCCTCCTGTCAGGAAATTATCCTCCACAGAGAAGGGAGAGAGCTCAGCAAGGGTTGGCTCCCCCTGTGCCCCACAAGGTGGAGAAACCTGCACCATTTTGTCTGTAGTTGATAATAAACAGCCTGAGAGGCTTCTCCTTGGTTCTCCTTTGATCAACCACCACTGAGCTCCACAGGTTCCCCCCAGACCCCACAGGATTTCCCTCAGCTCATCTGAGCTGCCCCCACGATCTCCTCACCACAGCATTCAAACATTTAAACATTTTTAAACATCTGCCCTTTGCTTTCTCCCCCCTCTAAATCCCACCCGGTCTGGAAAAAAAAATTTCAGCAGCCCTGGCTGCTAAAAGTGAGCTCAAAAGGTGGCAACTATTGCAGGAAGCATTTCAGGACCATCTTGGACTAGTTTTATACCATGAGAACTTTGCCTTAAGCACCTGCAGTGACCTCAGTTGGGGCAGGAGAGCAAAGACAAACTCCTGGAGAGGAGACTGAAACCTCTCATTCCTTCAGGAGAATAAACACAGAGAGGGAAGACCTTACAGAAGATGTAACAGACAAGCCAAAAATTGGTTAGGTCAGACTCCAAATACATTCTGTACCACTCCTTCCCTGTCAAGGGTGCCATATCTTGCAGCTTCACTAAGCATCATGTGTTAATGTTCACTGTTCGAGTTCCACCACTCAGAGCCAAAAAACCAAAAAAATCAAAATCAGCATAGGATTTTCTTTCATGTTTTCCTTAAAAAAAAAATTAAATTTTGTATAAAAAATTATGCATAAAAATCCCAAATTTCATGCAGCCAGTTATAGATAAAGATCCCAGTTTTAAATGTCTCACTACATTTAAACTCAATATTTAGATCTAGGCGTGCTGGAACAGATGCTAAATAAATTTGAAATGGATTTATGTGCAAAATGATTCATATTGGTCTTGACTGGAATGGCAGGGAGTTATATTCAAGCTGAACAGGCACAAACAGTGCTAAAACTGCCCTCCAAGCAACCAGATGTTCCTGCAATTAGCCAACAAGCACGGGTGGATCACTGGGTGACCCAAGTGGTCATGTAATGAACCTCAGTGCCAGCAAACATCCCCGGAGGTGTCAGGGACATAAAAATTGCATGGAAGGGAGTGTGGAGTGGACACATTCTGTACAAAAGCAAAGCTATTTTCATTTTAGATGTCAGCAGTATCTTGCCTGGCATTTATCTGGCTGAAACAAGTCATATTTTAAACTGTATTGACATGCCCACAGCAAGCCTTGCTTTAGCCTGAATCGATCAGAGCTCAGAGCAACATTACCCTTCATCAAACCATAGACAGGTGAAGTTTGTTTATGGACCCAGGACTGCTCACAGGCAACAGAAGGACTTTTCCCTGCTTGTTTCAGCACCCAGGAAAATTCTTATGATCCAAGATTTGTCTTATACACAGAAAGAGGGAGATTTGGTCTGCAAGCCTTGATTTACAAAGTCAGCGTAATGCAAGTCTGAAATAGCAGATTCAGAAAGTTGTGTATACAAAACCCTACCAACCACTTTCCATTCTGTATCCTTCACACCTGAATACTGATGGAAATACATGTTCCTTCCTCTATTTTTCTGCAAAACAGGTAAAGAGTGACTTACTACCACTTGGACAACATCTTTCAACCAACTTCTCAAAATATTCTCTAGAACATCAGGCTATTAATGACTCTTCAAAAATGGAGAAACTGAGCTTTCAGGTGCTGGAAATCTGAGCACTCCAAATGAAAATATAATTCAGGACAGGTCAGGCAAAAGCCTCCTTAGCTATGATCATAGTGAGAGAACATTTGAACAGCATTTCCCCTCCATTCCTCTGTTCTCTGCCAAGTGATTTCAAAGACCCAACCCATACAGTTACAGAAGGCAAGAAACAACTCAACAAGCAAGAAAAACAGCACAGGCACAAAGAAGAACAACACTTCTTAAAAAGGCAAACAGTAACTCCTGTGACACCGTGAGATGGCTCTTGTTTGAGTCTGTGGGAGGGGCACACTAAGATTATCACAGTGATCTAATCTAATTATCACACGGTGTTATCTTAGTGCAGTAGTGGGCAGCTGCAAACAATCACTAACTCAGCTCGTAGGTTAAATGAATGCTCCTTTATTTAGCATAAACTTGTCAGCCAGGCCTCTCAGATCTCAGATATTAATAATTTTACCCCCACCTGAGGCAAGCAGAATAAACCAGTGAGTGTGAAAAATGACACCCAAGTCTCCCAAGCACTCTCCTGTTTGCCATAATAGTTCTCCCACGAAAAAAAAAAGGTGATAAAAGGGGGACAGAGGCAGAAAACCTTTCATGGATAGGAACAGGAGAGCTGGAAGTAAGAACATGAAAGGGTGAAAATGTTCTTCCCTTTTCTGAAACATGAAAACTTGCCAGAGATTATTTGGAAAACCCTAGAAACGAGAGAAAGCAAGAATATTCTGTGAAAACCTGAGTTGGAGGGGACCAGCAAGGGTGGTCAAGTCCAAATCTTAAGTGAATAGCCCACAAAGGGACTGAACCCACAGTCTCAGCCTTATTAGCACCATGCTCTGATCAACTGAGCTCTGCCCTGTAGTCTTAGGTTTTCTGTCCAAAAAAAAAAGCTTTCTAAGATGTGTGAAAACATTCAGTTTATTCAGGAGGAAATTTTGAGAAAGTCCAGAGAAGAACATTGCTACCTGGCTGACACCAATGTTTGGCATCAGTCAGATTCCTGACTCCAAACATTTTAGTGGAAATCAAGCCCCTTAACCAAGGGCATTTATGGCATTTGGGACAGAAATAGAAATTCACAAAAATCACAGTGTTGGTATAAAAGCAGAGTCTGAGAAACAACATTCAGCAAATATTTAGGACACAGGATTTTGCTAAGAGTTCTCCTCCACTCAGGGCTTCTCTCTGAAGTATTATAGAGGAAAATCCAGCTAATAATGTTCTCCTCCATTCAGAGTTTCACTCTGGAGTATTATAGAGGAAAATCCAAATAATAACACTTTCTCAATATACAAATATGAGTGAGGCTACACTTCTCTCACCTGGCATTGAATTCCTGGACACAGTTAGCAAATCTAAGCCCACATCACTGCAGTTTTAAGTCCCACTGGCACGGAGTGTTTGTGGAAAGAGCTGCCTGCAGCAGCCAAAGGGAAGCGAGCCAGGACTTTGAGAAGGCACAGCCATGGAAATGGGATCACACACACCTCTCTCCTAGGAAAATGTGCTTGAGGGAGGGCGAAGGAAGCATCAGCTGATCAAAGCCTGCACGGAGCAGGGATCACTTGGTGCATCAGCAGTCACACAGCTCTCCCTGAGAAGTGAGGGAGAAGTTTCCCTCCCACTCGTCAGCTTCGAGAGCACCTTCCCACTGGGAACAGCTCCTTGGAGCACAGCACCACACAGCTCTCTAAAAGCCCAGGTCTAAGGAATTCTCAGAAAGAGCTAAGGAAAATCAATGCATTTTTAACAGAACTCTTCCAGTTTCTGCTCAGTTTTATCATCTGCATGGCACTTCCAGTGAGTAAATAATTTCAAATGGGAAATCGCAGGTGGATCAGTGTGAGCTCATCGATTGTCAAGGTAAAAATTCTGCAGCACAGAAATCTGAGACCTCTTGACCAGAAAGGGAACAGAACACACATCTTTATGAAAAGATAATTTAGAGGCTTCAAGGCAATAAAGACAAGTTAGAGAGCAGTTACAATCCACATTTAGACTACATTACCTCTCTATCTTTTTTTCCTGGAATAACCTGCTTCTCCACCTCCCTGTACCACAATCTTCCTTCTTTCCTTGCCTTTCTTCAGAGCAGCAAGGGAACGAACATTATGAATTATTGATGTGAGAAATACAGAAATCTCATCAGGAGAGGGGTTGTTTTTCTTTTTTCCCCTGAAAAAGCTCAGGAGAAATTTTGGCCAGGAGCAGAAAGCCTACTCAGCAGAGGAAGGCATGTGCACAACCATCTGTAGCAGCTCTACACTTCCTACTGCCTTTCAGAAATCACTGAGACAAGTGACATAAGTAGACAAATTCCACCAGAAAAACAAACAAACAAACAAAAAAAAATCCCATAAGATCTGGAAAACACAACACCAACACCCCACACCAAAAAAACCCCCTAAACTATCACGAAAAACACCAGCCCTCCACCCTATCCAGAATATTCATCACAGGCATTTGTGTGATTGCTACACTGATTCAGACTTTTTGAGACCTAGTCAGTCCCAGCTGAGAGTGCCAGTGAAATAACTTCTTTGAAATTCTTTCAAGTCTTATATCACTACCAGAGACATCCTTACCAGTCTTTCTTTGGAGTTTTATATTAGCAGGGGAACCTCCTCCTTGGATTCTGACAAAAGGAAGGAGTTTTTTCTCACTTTTTTTCCCTTCAGTGACCCTGCCTGCATCAAACATCCAAGGCTTCCTGCCTCAAGGCTTTTTCACTTTTCATTTCTGCCTCACAAGGTGACAATTACAAATGGCCACGTGTGTGAGCTGAGGCCATGTCTTACCAAAAGGACCTTCAGGAGGCCAGGGTAATGTAAAGGAGCAATGTAAAGGAGCTTGTAAGACTCACATACAACCTTGTCAGATACCTGTAAGCTTTCACAGACATCATGGCTAGAGACTGGTTACCAGTCTGCCCTGGAAGATTTTACAGACAGAATTTTTCCTTTGATCCTTCTGGTGTTGCCTTTTCCTGGTCTTAAAATTAAAACCAAAACTCAGTTTATGGGGGAAATGGGTTTTTATTTCAGTAGATCTTTCAGGATCCTTGGGTGCAGCACTTGGTCCAGGTGGAATGCCCCAAAATGCATGCAATTGTTAATAGCATTGTTAATTAGCACATCTATCAAAGGTTCCCCAGTGAGAGGCTGGAGTGAAGCCCTCGTTGTGAGGAACCTTCCCCCTGGCTGGGCCTGGCTGAGGTTCCCAAATGTGTTCTGGAGAGGCCCTTGGTGTCTGCGGCTCCCAGGATGTTTGCTCTCCTGGTTTAACAGTGCCGTGGGGCTGAGCTGAGTTCTCAGCCTTGGGAAGGTACAAGTGTGGGGCTAAAAGCACTGAGAGTACATCAAACTGTATAAAAGGTAAGAATGGTATGAAAGAAAAGGCAAAAAATCATCCTGGCATCACTGGGGATGATTTCACAGATGGAAGAATGTGGAAACATGTTTACTGTTCTCTTTATCCCAAAATTCTCATGCACAACAGAGCAAGATAGGGTCAAATGTGGTTTTCAGTCTCTCTCTCTCTGTTTGTTGCTTTGAATATACATTAATGGGATTTTAGGAATCACTCCAAGTTCTTTGAACATAAATGCATCCCTTCAGTCTTTCCTGACTTTCCTCTTACTCCACTAAAAAAGGGCCAATTGTGCCAAATGTGAACAGCCAAAGCAGGTATCAATAACCTGAATCTAACTCCATGTCCACCTTGAACAAGAAAGAGAGAAACACCACTGATAGAGCTCAAAAAAGCAAAAGGCATCAAGTATGCAAATGGCAGTCTGCAGACTGACTGCTCAAACTGCTCAGGCTGATTTGTTGTTATAGCTTCAGTACCACTCAGTTTTCCTTCTCACTTTGGCAGACATGTCTGCATCAACCAAATGTCTTTGCTTCCTTTCCCCAAAGACTAGGGGAAAGTGTATCCTCATCTCTTACCTTTCTCTCTTCTTTTCTCCCACATGTTTCATTGAGGTTTTTATGTGAGTTTATTATGTCAGGTTTGGTCTCATCATCCTCAAGAGTTTTTTTTCACCTCCACTTTCCTAAACTATGGATAGAAACCCCAGGCTGTTGTCTGGAGGATCCATTGATTGTTTCATCTTTATTCTTACACATTCTGCTCTTGGTGGTTATTCCTTCTCCATAACTCCTCTTTCACTTCAAGAAAAAAAAACTTTTTTATACTTTCTTTTTCCTCACCATCTCCTGTTCTCCTTCCCTGGATTGTTTTCTATGCCAAGACTGTGTCTGTGCTTTGCAGTTAAGCCTCAGTGCTGTTTCAGGCTAACTCCTGCTTTACATTTGCATGAGCTCTGTAACTCTGCAGCCATATCACTTATTTTTAGTGCTAAAAACAATTATTAGCATCCTCCATTTTACAAGGCTATAAACTGGTTTCCACTTAAAATGGAAATGAGTAAAATCTTCAACGTATATCAATAGAACTTGTTTGTAAAGTTTCATGCTCTGGTAACCTTCATCTTTATTAAGGCTGAAGAAGTCAGTCCCATGTGCCACATTTAGAGAAACACTGGCAGAAATGGCCCTGAAGACATAACAACCCACTAGCCCAAATAATTTGCACTTTAAATGTAAATGTCTGTCTTTCCAACCCCTGAAGCTTCATCTCCCAAAAACACCTCTAGAGGTTTATCATCTGTATTCAAACATAGAGAAATATCTTGCATAATTTAATAAAAATAAATAAAAAGAAGAGAAAAAACACCAGGGAAGGAGAGGTAGGATAGGAAGCATGAAACACTGATTAAGTTGCTGTGGTTAATCTATTTGTGGACAAATTGAACAACTAAAGCACTTGAAATAACCATTGGTAAATTCTAGAAAATTATACCTTGCTCAGCTTCTCCTTAATTCTATTTATAAATTGTCATTGCTTTAATAACAAACATTTATTAATTGATTACTTCAGACTTTTCAGCCCTATAGAGTTACAGGAGGAGGTGAGGTGAAGTTATTGTTATAAATCCTATCTATTTTATATTTCAAATAGAGTGTTCTATAGAGCCTGCAAAATTCAACAGGTTAGAAATGCAAAATAATATTGCACATGCAGAGTAAGAAAGAGTAATCGAGAGACCACTGGGAGACACACATTTCAGCAAATTCCTGGAAATTGCCATGCTTTGACAGTAAAGTTTACAAAGCTTACAAAGATTTCTTGATTTGGGAGCTATGGTTGAACAATTTGTTTTAAATAAATAGGAGGAGATGAAGCCTACTATACAAAAACCCAGTTGGAAATTATGAGTGAATTGAAACACTGAAGTCCTGCAGAGCTTTGATGACTTCAAATAATTAACAACTCGAAGGAACAGACAAACAATATAAGATTATCTATATATACAAACTCTATATATGGAGTTTTAAAGTGAAAATCCTTTAGTCATTACAATATGAAGTTCTCCTACATACCTGTAATTAACAGAAAATTACTAAAATTTTCCATAAAAAGAACCAGTGCAATGACATTAGTGGTTGGATTTAGAATGTGAAACTTCCTATGCTCACACCTACACAATTTTCCCACTTCATTTACATAACAAATGAATTCCCCTCAGATTAAAATTCTTCAGGCTCTCTGTTCTTACTGCATTTGAGGATGAAGAATTACCTGGCACACTGAAATTTCAGAGAAAAATCAGGTTTTTGTACTTCTCATAGGCTATTTCCTTTCATAATATTTTAAACCAAGAAATATTAGCAGAATATCCATATATGCTCATAAATGTCCACTCAATACCTATGAGGCATTAAGAGCAAGCAAGGCAGGCATCACTCAACACCTTCCCTGCCTTAATACTGTTTGAAATATTGGGGGAAAGAGCCATCATGTTCAGTCATTTCATATTTATAACAAAAATGCAAATTGGGAGGAAAAAAAAAGATAAAATAGTTCCCAAGCTGTCACGCACCCACTGAAAAACAAATAATGAGATTCTTTTGTCATGTTTCTGTGCTTTACTCCTTTAATGCAGAATGGGGATTATGACATCAAAAAAAAAGGAAGAGGAGGGGAAGATGAAATATTAACACACACACTCAAAAACCCAAGAAGTTCTTTCAAGGGCCAAAGTTCTGGCACAGTCCTGGTCATGCAAGACTGGCAACACAGAGGGAAGGCAGCCAATCATGGAAAACACACCTATTATCACCAGGGGATTGGGAAAAAAGTTGTTTTCTTGGGCAGAATGATAGGTGGAGCCAAGAAGATTGGATATCCAGTCAAGCCAATTTCCTGAAATACAAGAAGAGTTTGCACAAGGTGCTGAAGGAGATCATGCTGGCATCAGGCAGCATGGCTGGCATGCCAGCCATGGGGGTTTGGGTTTCTTCCTGTGTACTGCAAGAGGTTTTCTGTTGTTTTTAAAGAAGAGTCCCAGAAAGACTCTTTTGTCCCTGGCAATAAATGTGTAAAAGTCCTGAGGCCATGAAAAAACTAAAACAGGCTTCAAAAAGAAAGCTCCTAGCAGAGCCTCTAGCCTGATCCCAGGTCTCCCTGGGTGTGCCCAAGAGGTCACCTTCCTTGTAGGATCACTACAAACTAAGCACAATCCCAAACTACCTTCAAAGTCTGCTCTCTTGGAATTATTTCCCATTATTCCACAGGAGGAGCTTAGCACATGACCTCTTCAGGCCTCTCTTTATTATTTTATTGTCAGTCACAACCTGATCATGAGTCTTGAAGAGGTTTCATGAACCCTCTGCACCACAAGAGCACAGACCCTCCCATCATCACCTGGAATTATCAGGTATATTTAATATTAATCACCTTTATTAGCCTTGCAGTTTCAAGAAAAAAAGCACCACCATCTTCAGAAAAATTATTTTTTGTTCCAACACTCCCTCACAGCAGGGAATGAAACAAAAAACCACTACAATAAGCAGTTAAGAAGTTATATTGGGACACATTTTCACAGAAAAAGGAAAAAAAAAATAGACTGCCAGTATAAAAGATTCCACAGCAGAAAAACAATGGAACAGCACTTGGACAAAAAAAAGTAGGAAACAAGTAATTAACTGAAAAAATAGCTGCTTAAGAGGCATTCAGTCATAGAGACACAGAAGCAAAGTTTGTGTTGCATTTGTTCAAGTCTGTCTTTGCAGAGATTCCTGTGACAAGGGGGCTCTCACTGAATGGGTAAAGGCACAGTGGCATCTGTAGGTACAGAAGGCTGCAGGGACAAGCTCATGCCAGCATTTGTAACCAAATGCTCTTGTGAGGAGCTGAACTGCTATTTAACATAACGTTTAGATTTTCATCTGAAAAAGGAGATCCATTCGATGCTACCACACCAACAGGGTGACAGAAAAGGTGAGTGTTCTCTGACCCATCAAAAACAGCTTTTAAACCAGACAAGAGCTACAGAGAAGGTGAGAGACCTGGAAGATGCCCAGGAATGATGCTAGACCCTTCCCACCAGTGGGGTCCCATGCAGTCTCTGCACTTTCACAATCCACAGTATGGCTGGAAAACGTGGCAAAAACAGACTCTGCCCTCAGTTCCACAGCATGGCAGTGCCACAACAGAGAACGTGGCCAAATGTTGTGTGAAACACAGTTTGTGCTGTGGGCTTATCTAGACCCAAACTGCATCCTCAGGTTGCGAGGAGCTGTGAAGGGAACTCCAGCCTGAGACACCTGTTTATTTATCCCAGCGAGGATCTGCTGGCCAAAGCACTTGAGGATCAGTCAGACACCACATATTGAGGTGGTTTTGGCTCACAGATATTGCAAACTTAAGGAAGGCTATGAAAAACATTGCCAGCTGGGTGTGTATTACCAAAACCAGGCTGAGAAGTGCAGCACAAGGCACTGGGACACCTCCAGCCAATTTCTTGCTGTCATAACACCAAAAAATGTGAGTGCTATGACATTTAGCTACTGGTGCCAGCAGTTTAGAACCTTGTCTGTACTTCACCCAAAGTAGGAAGGTCACTCCAGGCCACAGTTAAATTTCACAGAAGACATCCTGCCCCATAATACTGAGAAAAAGGGAAAGCAAGTTGAAAATTCAAAGTTATCAGGAAGCTCACTGCAATACGGAATCCATCTTGAGCAAATCTTGCTCTGTCAAAGCCAATTGTGGTCAACCAAAAAAAGCAAGCAGAAGTTTAATCTTTTTCTTTCTCTTTAGATTAACTGGTATTCCTTTTTCCTCAAAAGATGCAGATTTCATGGTCTGACCCTTGATTTTAAAAGGCAGGAGCTGACAGTCCTATTGAAAACTCATGTTGGTGGCAGGATTATGCACATTCTATTTCTCCTGAAAGAAAGGGGACAAAAAGCTCTGGCACACATGTGTATGGTGTACAGGGTGGGAAAAGAGAGAGGGGAAGTAGCTCAAGTTTAATATTTTGTGCTTCATGTTCACATATTCCCAGCAGAAGACAGAATTTGCAAGTGTCTACCCAACAGATTTATATTTTAATACCACACCCAGATTTAAAGCTGAGATCCAAACAACTGAAAATAAGTCAGGCATTTTGTAGTGCAAACCAAATTGCCTCACAGAGAAAGCTCTGAAATATGTACAAGTTTATCAACCCTGTCAGGTATCAGCCAGTGGGAAAAAATTTTATGCATAGCAAGACATATGCAGGTTACATAAGCAGGGAGGGCGATCAGAATGTTGGGGATGAGAAAGAAAGTAAAGAACCCAATTTCCATGAAAAATCAGCAACATCTCAGCAGAGTTTAACAACCAAATCAGTTGCATGGTGTTCATGCCTTCCCTTCCAAAAGGGCTATCTGAAAATGAAAGTCATGCTGAGGCGAAATGCATTTCTCCACGCTCTTAGGTCAAGGAAAGAGTCAACCCTGCCTCACCACAGTGGAATTCCAGAATGTACACAACCACTGACCACACCTTTCCAGTTTTGGGGCTCTGTTGGACAAGAATTATACTTGAGGGGTGATGGAATTATGGCATGAAACTATTCTATTTACAGTAACCTTAGCATGAATAGACTACAAAGCGTCTTCAGTCGTTTCATTATTTGCTTATGAGTTCAGGTTAATGAGGGAGGGAAAAAAAGGGAAGGCTGTCCTGAAATTATCAGTAGATTTAATGCTCCTTCCCACAGTCTGCTCCCTCTCATTCAGGGAGACTCTCTGGTAATTGTAGCTTTTAAGTGCATTGTTGCACCAAGTCAGAACCAGCAAGCAAGTGCTTAAGATGACTTCACAGGAAAAAGCCACACTTCGAAATCAGAGTTGGAATTTAAAGACAAACATCCCTGTCTAGCAGACTTTGCATGGTAAGACTGCCTACTCTAAGAACTCTCCACACGTGACCCTCCCAGATAATTTTAATACTTTCAAGCCCAGAACATAACATTTAAAATAGGAGGTATACTGCTATTCTCTAATTTATGTCAAACCTTTGGCATGTATTGCATTAAAAAGCTGCCCCACAATTACCTGGCTCCGTGCCCAAGGCAACATTGCTTTCCCTGCTGTCCTGACTCGCTCCCAACAGGAGGCAAAGGAGGCATTTCCCTCAGACAAGGCTGCTAATGAAAACTGTCAGAGGCCTTTCAACACCCCTGATTTTGCTATGCTCAACACCTCAATTGTGTGGCTTGCTAGACTTGTGCTCTCAGCAATGTATTTCTTAGCAGAGTGCTCGTGCCTCACCAGTAACACACACATTTTCTTTCCCTTTCGTTGAAAGCACTCTGAATTAAAGAGGCTTCATCTTCAGTTTCAAAAAAATGGTATAAAAACAGCAACCAAATATCTCCAAACCAAAACTCCCCACACTCACCACCAAGACAATAATGAAAAACAATTCTTCCTCCAGTTTTTACGATCTATATCTCTCTCCCACACAGCAAAGTTCAGCCTGGGAAGGCTATGGCAAGGGAGCTGTGTTGATGAGGTGTGGCCCTAGTTTCTCAGGGCTTTGTCAACAAAAACTCAGAATTCATGGATTGAAGACCAGATAGATAGATAGATATTAATAAAAAGGAAAAAAGAGAGAGAGATTCCTCCAGCCTGGTTCAGCTAGAAGAATCCTCTGTGTCTGTGTGAACAGACAGTCCCTGTGTGTGTACAACATAAACCATGAAAATACATCTCAAAATGGAAATTTTTGTTGGTCAAGGAGAGCACATTCCCAAAACAACAGTAATATTTACATTTTTCTCAACCTGAGAACAATTCTGACGGACCTAGTGCTACAAGAGCTAGTAAAACATAAACTGCCTAAAAGAAATCTTTTTCTAGGTTACCAACAGAGTTGGAGCTCTTGCATTCCTCTCTCTCCTGCTGCACAGATGTGTGGCTGAAAATGCCTCTCTTCAGGTGGGAGCATTTCCTGAGAACCTCACCATGTGAACATTACAAAAGTCATTTGAATAAGAGCAGTTATCTACAGCTTCCCCCACAACGAGGAAGTATTTGGCCTTAGCCTGATGGCAAACATTTCTGAATCAGCTGAAAGAAATATCAGATGACATCTGTAGCCTCTGCTTCCCTGGAGGAATGAGATATGGCACAGTTCAGGTGCACTGTGAGGAAGTCATCACCTCTCCTGACATCTGGATAAAAAGACAACTCTGTTTACCAGAGCAACCAAGTGCACCATCCACACAAAGAGTGTTTGTCAGACTGTCTCGAGGAGAGAAAGCATTGCTGTGCTCATATTCAATCAAATTGGAGGCATGAAAGCCACAGGAGGATGGTGGCTGGAGGCTGAGCATCTGTCTCACACATAATCTGAACACTATGGAAGGAAGAGAGGGAGGGAAAGGGAAGGAAAGCAGAACAAAAACATCCTTCTGACTTGAAAACTCTATCAGAAACAGAGGCTACTGCAACCACTGCCTCCCAACCCATCCTGTCACCATCACACATTCCCACTTTACCTTTCCCCAGGCCTGCAGGAAGAACCAAGCACAGCAATTCCGTGCTGCTTTTGGTACCCAAGCTTCCCAAAATCTCACATCTGCTCACAAAGCACACGAACAAGAGGGCTGAGAACAAATCCACCTCCACAGAGGCCTCCCTTCAACTCACCAGGGTTTCTTGTCAAGTCTCTGCCAGTTTCCCTGGCAGGAGCCCTGGAAATACCAGCTATGATGACTCTATTGATAAATGGAAAACATTTGGGGTGTTTTAAACAAGCCAGCTGATTTCAGAGCTACCTACCATACAAGGCAGGCTGTGGCTGCTGACAAGAATTAAAAAAATTATATTTGGAACAGGACAGTTGAAAAAAAAAATAATAGAACTGCTGGAACATATTCAGATCATTATTGGATAAGATTCTGGTTTACATTTAATATAAGACACCCCATCAAATAATAAAAATTAAGAACAGAGATGAATAAATTTTTCTTCCTGTGGCCTCACAGAATCTCACTAAAATGTGAATTGAGAACATTTTGTATGCTTAAACCATTGAAAGAAGCAAAGAATGATTTGGGATAAGTTAAGAAATACAAAATTTTGAGTTGGTTTTTTTTCCCAATTCCATTAAAAAAAAAAAAAATCAATACAGAGCAGAAATAGATGATGTTAAGAAGCCTCACAAATTTTAGAGAGGTGCTACATAGAGAACAAGATCACATCAAGCTAAGAGACACAGGCTGCCCAGTGAGGTGCAAATTGCCCTTCAACCCTCACCATGCACAAAGTTAACTCCTTTCTCCAGGAAAACAAAGTTAGCATTGGAAGAAATCTTATTTTGCCACGAGTGACTGAAAGAAAGTAAGATGATATAACCAAGGCAATCATTTGCATATCACAGTGCTGCTCCACCTCAACCTACTCACCACATTTCCTCACTTCGCTTCCAAATCCTCGGTCTAGAAAAGCAAAAAGAAATAGCATCACTATTTCTGTTTCTACATTAGTGAAAAAGCCATGAAAAGTGTAAAAACCATCAAAATGTGAATCAATTTTCCATTCTTTTTCTTAGGGTGTCAGGGGGCACTCATTTTTCCTGTTAATTTATACTTTGCTGTTTCTCTCCTCAGATGCATCCCAACATTTTGTTGGGTGCAATTTGCCAATTTAAAAAAGTGGAATTTGTACAGCCTGACACTGTGTGATGCCACAGAAGGGTTAGAAAAAATTAAAAGCTTTCCAAGCAGCCCAGAACTGAAAGAGGAAAGGAATTCCTGAGTGGTCCATTTACTGCTTTTGTGATATCTTCAAAACCAAAAGGGAAGTGAGAGAAGCAGAGGCTGCAACTTCCTCTCTCTGCTTTTTTTTTTGTGTATTCCTTGACTTGCCACCCTCTGTCTGAAGAAAGAAGACAACCTCCCACCACCAAAAAATAAAGATATACTCAAACATTTAAACCTTTTTTATCAAGACCTTCACAAAACTACCTTTGTTATATTATGTATTATGATGGCAAGACACTTAAAAATTAAGAGAATAGAGTCACCGAGTTGGTTATCAACATCCAACCCTTGTCTACCCCCATCCTACATAACCAGAATTTATTACCATTTTCCAATGTCACTTAAATTATTTGTAGTACACACCTTTACACTCCCAAGTATCAGCACATTTAGTTTTCTAGATATCACACACACAAACAGATCTCTTGTAACCTCTTTCTGGAATTATTCTGTTATTATTCTTCAACAAGAAGGCCAAGTCACATCTTCCTTTACAGCACCCTGTAGAGAGCCCTAGATTCCCCCTTAATTCACATGTAGAAAGATTTAATTTTCAATTCCATGAGCTAAACACTGAACTTGCATAGAAAAAAAAACAATCCATAGGTATTGAATGCTTACCATGCAAAATTTCATCTTTTTACACCCTCACGTTCACTTTTAACTTCCTTTTTTTTATGTTTTCTGATAGTTCTTCATTTAAAACAGCCCAATCCCAGCCCAGCTGCTTACAGATACCTTCATGCCCAAACTCAGAGCTCTTTCTGCAGCTTGCTTAGATTCATCACAGAGATCAAATCCAGCTGAGAAGTCAAATAACTTCAGATAGCAGCCACCTGTTTGGGGTTTTTAAATTTATTTTGGCAGCACGAGCCCATGTGTCAGCAATCTCAGTTCATTATCTTGTTCCAGCAGTTATCCTGATTGTCCCATACCTACCTCAGGCTAAAATATCTGTGGGGAAGGAGGAGTGAAGATTTGGTCATGATCTGCAAATGGCACAAGACTTTCTCTGGGTGAAGGGAGGGAATTGTTATCACAGGCAAGGTTCCCCCTCCAGTGCTTGCTGCTCCCAGTGATGTCCAGGATTTGTTGCTTTTCCTAGGAAAGTTTTATTGGATTACCTCTCTTGGTGAGAGGGTTTATTGCTATAAAGTTGGGGGGATCAGTCCTCCATCACAAGCACCAGATAGGGGTAAGTTTATCAGATTAGTTCCCATTTCTGCATTTTCTTCAATTCTTAATCAACAGAAACATTTATAAGGAAATTTGGGATTTGGGCATCTCCACACCAAAATTTCCTATTGTAGAAAGATATGGAGACTACTCCCATTTTCTAGGAATAAAGAAATACTCCCATTATCCATAAGAAAATTTAGATGCTTCTTCTAGTAATCAACTAGATCATGGGTAATAAGTAACTTTTCATTTTTATATCTGAAAATTGAGGACATTTAAGAAATGTTTAGCCAAATTCATCCAAGTTTCTGAGTGTCTCAAGTCTCAAACAATGTTGTGACTTTGACATCTGGGCACTAAAGTGATTTTTTGAAAATGAGTCTGGGTTAATAAAAAAAAAAATAAACTAAAAATCTGTCACTTATTTCTTTCTAAGGTATTATTAGCTTTGAATTGCATCATTTCTTGTACCATTTTCTCAAGAGAGAGTAAACTTCCAGAAAACTTTTTATGTATGCTCTTTTTGATTTTTTTTTTTATTCCTAATTGCCACTTTTAACTTATGCATCAATTTATTCTTGAACAGCCCTGCAAAAGAATAAGATAGCTTCCACTTTTCAGGACTACTGCAGCAAACAGAGGAAGCTGATCTATCACATCTAATGATTTGTCAAGTGGGAGCACAGTTATTTGGGGGAAAAAAGGAAGCTTTTATTCTGCTCTTAGTGTTAGACAGAACTGCTACCAAAACAGGCATGAGATTCTTTTCCTTTGATACTTCAGTAACAGATAATTATCAATACTTTAGAAATGTAAGCTGAATTGTTTAGGAAAATGCACTTCTGAGGGGTTTTGAGTGACTCCAGAACACTTGCACTGTGTCTTGGGTTGTATAATTGCTTTGGCTGGTGTGTCTTCAGAAAAGAAAAGGAAGATTTTTCTAATAATGAATAGCAATTTGAAGAGCACGGAAATTTTGCTTTTATTGGTGTCACTGAAACACCATACTGAGGACTGAAGGGCATGTAAAAAGGGACCATTTAATAATTAGTATCAATTATATATTTCTTAGAGAGATACTGAGTGCATAACCCATTTTTTACTGTAAGATAGCTGATGAATGCAAACTCCTTGAATTGCCTTTCCTAAGCCTACATTCAGAACTGCTGAGTGCTTAAGGAAGGGGAGAGTTTTGGTCTCCACAAGCCTTCCCCAGCTTATATTCTATGCAAGTTCTAAAAGCATCATTAAGCTGGGCTGTGCACTTGAGCTGTTTCACAGATGATTGTGTCCTCCCTCTGTACTCCAGGCCAGCTGCAAATTGTGTGGCTTTTCTCTGCCACCCATGGGGACGTGAAAGCTGAAAGGGGAGCAGCAAACTGCCTCTGAGGCAGAGCACAGCTCTGTCCTCATGTCCAGCCCTGGAGGAGGAAGGATGGCAGCAGTTTCGATGCCTTAAATGACTCCCTGGAAACAGAGCCCAGACAGGAATAAAGGAATCAAGGAGGGATTGGTTGGAAAGGCCTTCAGAGGTACACTCTGGCCTCCAGAGGCTCCTGCCTCAGTGCATCCCAACATGGACAAGGACAGCTCACGAGTTCTTCCCACTTGGATCTCAGCATCAATTCCCCAAGCAGACGCCAGGCAAGGATGGAATTTGCCCAAGCTTGCCCCCCTGTCCCCAAGATTGTGGTTTGCAGTTGTTGTGCCTAGGAGGGTCTGGGTGTCCTGGGAGAGCTGGAGAGGCTTTGTTGTGTGTGTGTGAGCATGAGAGAACAGCACTGAACGAGCTCCAGGGAACAGCAGAATGACACTGGGCAGGGCAGGGCTGGGAACACAGAAAAGTTAAAACCTAAGGCATCAGCTTCATCTCACAACACAGGTTCTCTTCTGGTTATGTTCACCTGCCTGGATCTTCTCACCTGGTGGCAGTGAATGTGGCACTCAGGGACATGATTTAGTGGTGGCCTTGGCAGGGCTGGGCTAATGCTTGGACTTGATGATCCTAAAATACTTCTCCAACCTAAATTATTCTATGAAGTCATTCTTGCTCATGAAACAAATTGGGCTGGACTTATGATAAAATATGTTAACTGCTCTGCAGGATGGGAACATAAAATTCTACTTGTGTGCTTTTTGGCAGCAGTGAAGGGAAGCTCAGTTTCCTGCACTACAAAGGAGGCCTTGTTGCTCTTACTCAGGTGAACAAAAGTGGTGGAACACCAAGGGACTCACATCCCAGAGAGAGAAGCACCACTGAATGATTAAAGGAAAATAAAATAAAAAGGTTATCCTTGGCTATGGAGCATTTTATTCTGTTGGAAATATAAAGGTTTTTAGCATATTGAACTTCAACTTTTTGGAGGTCAAATGAAGATAGTGCTTCATTCTCAGAAGGTTAAAGCTGCATATGAAAACCAAAGTGATTCTCTCTGTAGATTCCTTCTGAGTGCTGTTTTTGTGACAATTCTCAGTCCCTGTTTCAATGAAAGAGGTAAGACATTATTTCAAGAAAGTTGGCTTTGGGTAAGCAGTCAGGAACAAGCAGCTGCAGGTAAAGCATTCATCCTTTCTGAAGCTGCTCTACCAGTGCCTCTTCAGCTGTAGATATCAATTGTAACAACTCTTTGGGAACAGTTTTATTTTAGTTTTCAAACCAAGTTCATATCAATTATAACAAAAAAAAAAAAAAACCAAAAAAACAAACAAACAAAAAAATCCCACTATTTGTTTTACCTACCACTTAAAAAGTGGCAGAAGTTTTCCATAGAATGTGTCTGAGTGGCAGTGATGCACATTAATGGCATGGCTGCAGTGCCAGGCTGCTCAGAGAAAAACAGAATGTGAGCCCAGCCTCTGATGTGTGCTTAGAGAGAGCTCCAGCTCAACATACACAGAATGTATTATCTCCAGAGAGGAAGAACATTCTGTGTTTTGAGAACTCCAGGCTGGTACTGGAAGAGTGCAAGCCAACTCTTCTTCCACGTTTGTCTTTCAATGCATCACCCAAAAAGACAAAAAAAAAAGCTGAACAGATCAAATTCTTGGTATGTGGCAGCAGCAATTGTGTGGAAGACAAAAGGGCTCAAATCCAGGCTGTCAGCCCTGCATCAGATATTTCCATAAACTTCTTGGAGGACTTTTCAGAATGTCATGAAAATAGAGCAGTCCCAGGAAGTGCCATTTGGTACTCCAGAGCCTTCTCCTTCTATTTGCAAAGAAATATCACAGGAACAGCCTGTGCTCATAGAGGGATGGGAACTAACCCTCTCCATAACATTTTCAGTGCCAAGCAGCAAGTCCCCCATCTGTCTGCCAGCAGGAGAGAGAGAAAACAAATGAAAAATGGAAAGGAGAAGCAACCAGGATTTGGGCACAGGAGAGAAACATCTGCTAAAGGAACAAAAAAATAAAAAGTAAAATAAAATAAAAGAAGAGGTGGAGAGAATTAGACAAAGAATCATAAAGCAGGTAAAAGAATGTAACCATGCTCCCAAAAAAGAGAAAGAGAGCAGGGAAAAAAAGCTGGTAGCCATAAAAATAAAGGAAATTTTCAGAAAGAAAGGAAGGGGAACATAATGCCAGAGGTACTGTAGGTATTGACCTGTTAACAACAAGATTGTTAATAACAATCTGTTAATAATGAGAGATTAGATGAACAGAATGGCTGAATAAGTGTGGGTTCTGAGTGCTCTAATATATGGGCTTAGTTTTTGGGTTCAGTTTTAGTTTTTCAACTTTTGAAATCCATGTCATAAAAAAAAAAAAACCAAGATAAAAATCATTATATGAAAGTTATTTCTTATATTTGAACAGCCATTGAGGGGGGAATAAAGAATCAGCCACTTATGTGGAAACCTCCTGGCTTTTCTGATTGTTGAACAGATGAGCATTCCTGTGTGCCTGGATGGAAAATGTGGGTAAAATTAAAAAATAAAAGAAAAAAAAAAAGGAAGATAATAAATACAAAATCGTTAATCCTCCTGGAGATTCACACAAGTAGCTGCCACACATGGGATGACAAAGAATGATGATTTAATAATAAAATTGGTATGATGGGCTGTCAGTCCTGAACACTTCAGAATTAGAACCTGGCCTTTTTAGAATTAGAAAATTGCCTTTAAAACACTCATACATTTAAAATATAAATAACACCTGAATTTTTTTTTGTTTTGAGATGGCTACACTTTGAGCATCCTGATACCTTTCTTTGGAGTGCTCTCTCTAATTTTTAACTTTTCTTTTTAACTGCAACTAAATCTCAGGCTTTGCTTCTGTATGCAAAGTGAACTGATGGCACTTCCATGAAAATCCTATGGGTGGTAAAGTGCAAAACCACACAAAATTGGGAAGCAGAGGAGGAAGGGAAGCAGAAGGAGCTGCTGTATGTCCAAACCCCTGAGCTGCCTTCCCTCCAAACCCTTTTAAGGGTGCCTGGGGAATGATGACCCTTCACAAGCAGTTTGGGGTTGCACAGTACAGAAACTCTGCCTCGCTGCTCCTTGCCTGAAGCTTCCAAGGGAAAACAGGGAATTGTAGCTTTCCAGACACTCCCCTCAGCTGTCCTGATTCTCACTTGTCATCCCAAGGACAAGGCAGCTCCCAGGTGGGTTAAGTGCCTAAAGACCTAAACCATCAGTCAGCAGTGAGAGGAATGACCAGAAAAATGACCAGAAAAGTGACAGCAGGTGGACACAGCTGATCCGAGGGTAAATTCGTGGGGGAATTGAATTGTGGGAAATGTAGTCACTAAGGGACAAGGTTAAGAAAGTTTCTTTTTTGATTGTACCGAGAAAAAAAAACATGGGAAATGCAAAAGGTGAGGAGGCTTTTAGATTGAGTGAGAAAAACGGGTTTTGGAAATAAAGCAAAGATTTTAGGTTCAGCTGCAGCTGCAAAAGCCTGAAGGTGGAAGAAGATACAATTATCTAGACAGCAAGGACATTAAAACAAGGGTTAGTGTTTCTTGGTTTGGCTCAGAGAAGTCTTGAAGATGCAGAAAATGTGCTTAGCAAAGATACTGAGGTTTTAAGCTTAATAATGGCATATTGTGCATTAATACAAGACATACAAGCAAGTATTGTTTGTAACAGGTACACGTGTGCTTTTTAGTGACTGGTTAGAACAGTTGTCGAAAACTTTAGAAGTGTGCTATTGGCTGAAAAACTTTTAAGAATGTTCTGTAACCAAGAGATTTCGGGTCATCAGTGCAGGTGTGAGCTGTGTACCATCTCTTGTGTACATGAGGCTGATGCCTGAATGAAATAATAAAAAAACTCATGGAACCTCTGCCTGGGCCCCACCCTGTTTGCAAAGAGACACCAACATTGAATTTCCTCCCTGTCACTGCCCTGTGTTCTGCTGTTCCTCAGGGCTGGTGTGGATGCAGGTGATCAGGAACAGGAACACAGGGGTTTGAACTGCTCTGCTGGCAGGTGAAACTTGTCTTTTTCTGGTTTTCTATCTCAGTTTTGCCAAACCCAGAACAAGACAGCTCAATAATCCATGGTTACTTTGTGCATGCTGCTTTCCCAAGGCATTGCCAAGGAAAATCATCCTTCAGCTGTTGTAGGTTCCACTGCTGATACCCAAATGCAACAGGCAACAGCCACGAATTTAGAGTATCCTGCAGCATCTTCCTCTGATACTCTTTGTTCTGTGTATCTCATCTGCTGACTCTGTAAGCCTTATTCATGGGAAATTCTTATCTTAGCCACTACAGCATTACTGTTTTGTTTTCATATTTTACCAGAATTTTAATACTCTTAGTAAAACTCTAAGGTTCAATGACAGCTCCCAGTACTTCTTAGCATTTTATCACAGCTGCTCATTTTAATATTAAAAGTGCTCCCAATTTGTGGCCAGTCTTGAACAAGCAGAAATGTATCGAGTGTTTAGAAAAGGAAAAAAATAGATAGAGATTTCCTTCTACACTTTGATCCTTTCTGTGCTGTTGTCTCATGCAAATTATTTTATCTCTTGGTGAGGCTTTCCTGGTGGTGTATCAGAGAGAATTCACAGAAGAAAAGATACCTGCCTCAAAATACAGCAGGAGCATTTCTAAAAAGATTTCTATATATGTATAGCCTTTGATGTTTATTAGTCTCACTGCATATTTAAAATTCAAATCAAGGCATCAGAAAACCCTTGAGACAAATGCATAATTCATATTTTCTGTTTACTATACTGGTTCTATGTATTATATCAGCTTTTATTGATTTCTGTTCATGGAAAATTCACCAAATAATGGAATTCTTAATATTATTATATATTCTAACTTTTTATCTCATTAATTTCTTCAGAGCTGACTTCTAAAAGGATGACCTTAATGTCATTACTTATTTACCTTGACTTGTGCTATACTGGTTATTTTTTAGCTGAGTAAATTACACAGGGCTGTGGGACTTTTCGAAACACCCATCAGCATATTTGTCCAATTATTTTCAGGTTGTCTTTCCTACTCACTGGAAGCAAAACTGACAATTTCTTCTTACTGTACAACTGTATCAATAGGGGATGGATATTTCCCTTTCATTTCTGATTGAAGAAATTATTTTCATGCTTGCTGTATAAGGACCTCTTGTTATTCCAGATTTCTCTGCATGTATTTTCCACCTCTCACTGTCACAATTCGCTGTGGCACTTTCCATTGAGATGTTTCTGCAGCTGATGACAATTATATTTTACAATAAAATGCTGTCAGCATGACTGGATCAGGTGATGCCTTAAGGTGGCCTCCTAAAAAACACAGA